>CM076576.1:170160906-170455765 GCA_034641835.2 Pinus albicaulis
ATGATCTTCAACAATGGGAGTTGAGAATTCTTCTTGGTTATCCAAAGCATTAATCATATTAATATCAAGAACTTCACAATTCGATTCAGCCATTAACCTAGCTAGACCCTGACCTTTGATGAGCTTAGTGGGTTTAATCTCTAAATCATATTCAAGAATAACAACAATCCACTTACCTCTCTTACCATCTGGATCCTGCGTTAGAATGTCTTTTACAACCGAATTTGGGACAAAGGCAATGATGTGTGAGTGAAGGATGTATACCCTGAAGTCCTTTAAAGCTTTTACCAAAGAAAAAGCCTGCTTTTCCATAATGTTATACCGCAAGGGGGCATCCCTCAATGCCTTACTAAAGAATGCAATGGGCTGCTCTTGTCCTTGTGGATTTTTCTGTAAAAGGACAGCAACTATAGTATGTTCTGATGCAAATGAGAAGATATAAAAATCTTTTGAAAAATCAGGACTTATGAGAACTGGTGTTTTGGTTAACGCTTGTTTCACCAGCTCAAAGGATGTCTTTGCTTCCGAGGTCCATTTCACCCCTTGCTCCTTTTTCAACATGTTTGTGATATTCCCAAGGAGCTCAACCAAGTTGGGGATGAACCTTCTCAAAAAGTTTATCTTTCCAATGAAAGACTGCAACTCTTTGATGTTTCGAGGATGGGAGATTTGCAATATGGCCTCAATCCTCATGGGATCAATCTTTATGCCCTCTTCTGAAATGGTGTGCCCAAGAAGTTTACCTTCTTGGAGACAAAATAAAGTTTTCTTAGGATTTAAAGATATCCCAAACTTCCTGCACTTCTTGAAAACTTTCCTCAAATGTTCTAAATGTTCTTCATCTGTTTTTGAAAACACAGTTACATCATCAAGATAGATAATGATGAAGAAACCCAATTCTTCCGAGAATGTTATGTCCATGGCTCTTTGAAAAGTTGCTCCAGCATTCATTAGACCAAAAGGCATTTTCACATACATGAAAGTGCCCCATGGTGTAGTAAAGGTTGTCTTTAATTGATCAGCAGGGTGAACTAAGATCTTATTGTACCCCGAATAGCCATCCAGCAAAGAAATTCTTCTAGACCCTACCACCCTTTGTAAAATATGGTCCATCTTAGGTAAAGGGTAATTGTCTTTCAATGAAGCTTTGTTTAAATTCCCGATTCTATACAAAGCCTGATTTCTCCCGTCTTCTTCCTAACAGACACCAGATTAGATACCCACTCAGAATATCTAATAGGGACAATAATACCAGCATCATACATTTTCATGATTTCCTTCTTAACCAATGGTAACTGGACAAGGTTTATTCTGCGCAGCTTATGTTTGAATGGTTTTTGGTTTTATTTAAGAGGGATTTTGTGCTGTATTATTTCAGTGTCATAGGACTTAAGATCTTCATAACTCCACGCGAAAACATCAGAAAATTCTTTAAACAGCTCTAAGTATTTGAGTTTAATGTGAGCTGGCAAAGTTTTGGACAATTTGATTATTTTCGGTTTTTCTTCACTGCCTATATTGCATTCCTCTACCTCAGTTTCTACAGGTTCCAGTTTAGGTTTATTGGCCACATCATTAAAATCAAACAGTTCTTCTAGAGGGGCCAAACCCTTGGGCAGATTATCATTACTAGAATGCTTCATCGGGCATTTCTTCTGCCGTATCTTTTTTCTTAATTCCTCGTTCAGCTTCTAGATGAGATGGGTCAAGGTTTATATCTACCAAATTCGTGGAGACGATTCTTCTTCACCAAGAAAATTTTCTTCACTGCAGTCTGTGTCATAATCTGAATCTGAACTATGGAGTTCAAACTCATTTATGAATTGCATGAAGTCTTCTATTTGTTTATCTCCGTCAAACACCTGCTAATATTTCTTGTTATCCGGGACAGCTGGTCTGAATTTTATCTGAGATGTGTCATCATATAGCATTGGGCAGGTTCTAGCAGCAAAGGCTAAATTGTGGGCTGCGATGTTTCTTTTTCTTGGGACAAAAGTTAGGTTGGATTCCTCAAATGTCTTTAAAAGATCCATGACATCATTCATGTAGGCCTTAAGTCTGGGGTGATTTTCATTATACTCCCCATTGACTTGCCTAATGATTAATTCAGAATCCCCATATACATTGATTTTCTTGGCACCTAGCTTTTTCAAAAGATGCAAGCCTAAGAGAAGGGATTCATATTCTGCTATGTTGTTGGAACACTGAAAGTTTAATTTACATGAAATACATTCTGTATGATGATTTTCAGTGTTAGTAATCCAGACACCTGCACCAGCACCAGCATTTGTTCTGGTGCATGACCCATCAAAATACATGGTCCAGAGAGGAACATTTTCAGCTTGGTGAATGGACGTTGTATCATTTGATTCCCCAAGTTTCTCATCGGATTGAGGACCGGCCTTTCGATCGTCAAGTTTTGGGAGTCTGCCCGGCTGATGACTTGCGTGGCCCGTTGTCCGTGTTGCTTCAGGATCTTCGTACACAATAGACCGTTTCCAAGACTTCAACGTTGTTCTCCTCCCCGTTTCGCCCATTGATTCTGTTGAAATAATTTGTTCTGTGAGTGCTTCATCATTAAACATGATAAAAGAATCGAGGCTCGTGTTTATAGCATAGAGAGGGGAGTTTTGAGGCCGATCTTGACTTGTTACTGTGTACTGCATGTGGGATTCCCTATAAAGTTTCCTAGTCTGATTGAAAACAGGGATAGTTGCATAGGTCATGTCCATTTGCATGGTTCCCTATAACTTAGCCCCCCAAGATCTTGATAACAGCATTCCATACTTTGGGGGTACATCAGCCACAACAACATCCATGACTAAACACTTGGCTAGAATCTGGGTTAAGTTGACACAGAGATCTTTTATCAATCCTAGACATTTAACTCTGCTTGAGTCAAAAGAGTACAAGTCTTTGTAAGGTCTGGTAATTTCAAGACCCAAGCTTTCCATTACAGCTTTTGGCATTAAATTATGGGAAGCGCCCGAGTCATGCATAGCATTGTGCAGAATTTTGTCATGAATGTTTAAGCTTACGTAAAAGGGAGGGACAGGACCCGCTTGGAACTTTCCTTCAATCTTTGGACCAAAAATGAGCTCTGGTTGGTCATCATTGAGATTGAGTGTGTCTTCATTGTCTTCTAAGTTCAAAGCCTTCAAAATTTTGGACCTATATACATGTTGGGCAGCTAACTCAGTCAAAGGAACAGAGATTTTGATCTTCGAGATTTCCTGTTCCAGGTTGAAAAGGTTTTGATTCTTCAAAGCATTGACTTCAGCCTTGTTTACTGCCACTTTATTAGCAATAACAGCTTGCTGATTTGGTTTATCTACAGTTGAAACGGTTGTTTTTCCAGGAGTACTAACCGAGGTGCTAGTACTACTAATGTTTGCACTCTGTTTTTCAATATTTTGAGTGTCTTTCTCTTTATCATTACCAGAATTAGCAGCCACTGTTTTGTCTTTTTGTTTGATTGTTTTAGACTTGTTTACAGTGCTGTTTTGAGAAGGTTTGTCAGAGGTTTTATTGTTGGGGGTTTGTTGATTAGATCTACTTCTGAGTTCATATTCCCTTAAAGGCTCTATGACAGCGTTTTCCATGTTTTGATAGTAATTCTCATTATCATCTCTTCTGTCATCGTAAGGTGTATAAAGACCTTGTTTTTTATCATAATGAACCTCAAAGTCATCATCATCTACCCCAAATAAGTTTATATCATCTTCCTCTGTTATGTGATCTGTTTGTTCAACCTCACTTAAAAACTTTTGATGAAAGGGAGGAATGATCTGCTGATCATCTTCCCTGGGTCTGTTTGGAGGCTGATTTCTTCTAATATTCTGATTCTGGTTTTGGTTTCTGTTTTGAGGAGTGTTTTGATTTAAACTTGCTTGCGCTCTCTCTAGAATGCTCATTTTCTTCATCATCTCTTCCATCATTCTTTCCATCTTTGAGCTCGAAGTAGAAGGGGTGGATTCTTCTTTAAAAGATACTTCTTTCAAATTTTCATCCTTGCTCTTTTCCATAAGGTCTCACTCGTCGAAAGAGCACTCTTTTTGCATATATTCAAGGGTTGAAAAGACTCTTCTCTTCCGAGTGAATATGTCAGTGTCTCCGGGATCAAACCCTTCCCCGGAAATTTGTTTAAGGCCGATGATCCCCGAGGAGGTTTCAGTCAGCGGGGAAAGTGCATTATACACACTATCAATCTCCGATACAATAAGCTTGCACACTTTCCCCAGGGTTCCTATGGAGATTGTTATACCAAGTAAGGACTCGAGAGGATTTTTCCTTACTTCCCATTTGTTTAAGAATGTTTGATGGAAGGCTTAAAGGTCGTTAATACTATGGGGTTAAACCTTTAAACCATTTTCTCACTTCTCCCCAAACTTCGAGCAAATGAATCGATTTTGACAGAATCATCATCAATTTCATTTCTGTCAAAGTAGTCATTCATCTTGTCCACATGTTGAGATGCTGTTATAGTATTGCTAGCATCATACAATGGAATTTTTGACTGATAGTCATGTGGAAGATTGACTAATGGTACAGGAAGGACTAAGGGAGCTTACCATGCTGCCATGATATGTAGTGGAGGTGGATTTACAAGAGGAGGTGTGGGTTGAAGTGGAGTGGTTTGAACAATGGATGACGGATGAACAGAAGTGGATGGAACAGCAGTAGACTGCTGAGCTGATCTTGGATGAGAGACACCTAGATTATGTAGAAAATGTAAATCAGGAGGTGTTGATTCTCTATCCCCAAGGGGCCCAATTGTTTCGGGAGATGAAAGTGAAGGCTCAGAACGTAGCTGTTCTAAATCGCCAAATGACCTAGTTCTGAATGGGTTCAATAAGTCAATTTGTGATTCTTGCAGAGCTGAGAGATTTGCAGGGACTGAATTAGCTCTTAGGGGTGGCCTGAAAATAGTTGAAAATTGTATCTTAGGAGACTTCCTAAGGATTCTTTCTGGGTTATCAACTATCTCAGGTGGATCGGGGTCAGGATGGGCTCTAGTGTGAATATTTTTAGAAGCCACAATGTTTGTATGTTTAGACCCAACTAAACAGGAAAAGTTCAACCAGATATGACAATCTTTGGGAGGTTAACTAATCTGTCTTCACAATTCGAATCCTGCAGCCTTGTAACTAGGTTTGAAGGATATTGTAAGGATGAGGGTTCTTCCCAGTGGAGTCTTAAGGTCTGCTCAGGATTGTGGAGTCGCCAGGTGGAAGGTCTAAAATGTTTTCAAAGGAGTACACTGTCCACCACAGTGTTTTTGAAACCTTCCTTTTCAAGAATATCTCAAAACACAACAAACTCTAACCAGAGATTGACTGGGAGGGCATTCACCAGATATGTCACCTCTAAAAGAGGATGAGATCCGGAGGCTACCTGGCCCCTTCCAGACTCTGTCTAAGAGTATAGGGTAAAACACATCAAAGATATAAACAAGATAACAAAAACTAGTGTTTGACTACCAATCTGAAATGTTTTTGGTATTTTATGAACTGTTTTTATTTGTGGTTTTAAAGGAATGTCCTAAATTTGCCTCACAACTTAGCTACGGTTATGAAACAAAGACAGTCTATCCTTATGGCTAAGCCAGCTGATTTTCCAAGGTTAGATAAAAACTTAAAAGAATCCTAGGTTTGACCAAGTTTGTCACTGATTCAAACAAGTTTCATCATGATTACCATTCTTTGGTAGTGCTTGAAAAGGCTGCTTTTTACTCTCAAGGTCTTATGAGGTTTCTGGGTAAAAATCCCCAGCGTAGTTTCCAGAAATGTTAGTTCCTGGTGGATCAAGCTGGTTAATAAAGCAAGTTCTCTATGAACCCCAACGCAAGCTCCTTTATGAATAGATTGAAATGTAAAGACTCTAAGTTTTTCCCCAAGATGGTCGCCGTAAATGTTAGGTCTCAGAATAAGCAAGACCGGCAAAGTCCGACTGCTGCAGTTAACATCATTTCCTTAACTCAACTTTGGGATTCTAGGATCTAGCTCCTCTGAACCGAGAGGGATCTTCTCCATATGTACAAAGATGGATATTGTCTTTGAAGTTTAGGGTGATGATCTTATTGTGGTTAAAGGTTATGAAGGCCAAAGGTTTTGTTTGGTTTCGCATGGTTTAACATAGTTGCCGATCGAGACGGAAGATCTATATGCAAATAGGTTCAAAGGTGAGAAGTTGCAAGTGAACAAAATAAAATTTGATTCTAAAGAAAGGTGATGGCAAGTTTTCGATCCATTGGGCGATGGAGTCATAAGAGAATTTAATTGAAACAACCAGGTTCAAGAGTAATCTGTGGGGCAAGTCATCTAGGCCTAAGGATCTCTTTAAAGTTTGATTTATGGAATGGGGTGATACAAAAAGAAAGGGAATTAACGGATGCAGAACAAAGAGCAGCCCAGGATCTGGTAAGTACTTTGAAACTAGCCAGCGTTTGACCAGGAACTTAAGAAAAACATAGAAGCAAACTAGGATCTGGTAAGTACTTTGAAACTATCCAACCTTTGATACACTTCTAATAGAACACAGATTAAAAACAAAGGGAAACTTGGAGACAACCTTTGGAGCAGAAACTAGCGAGCAGGGCTCACCTTTCTCCTCATCTTAGTTCTTCTTTACTTGGTTACTTCCAAGACAATCACAAAGATAACACAGAATGGCCTAAGATCTGATAAGTACTTCGAAACTAGTCAGCTTTTGACACATCCTAAGGGAAACAGACAAATAGTTGAGCAAACAAGAAAGGGACTCGTAGGCTAACCTTTGATTTCATCAATTCATTCCTTACACAACATATATGAAAGTAACATTTAAAAATAACATTCGGGGTTGTGCTGACGAAAAGATGAGGGAACGCCAGCATCTCCGTGCTTAGACCGAATTAAATCATTTCTAAATAACACACAATTAGAAGAAAACATATCGGGATAAAGATTTTTCATCCAGAGAAAGCCGTTAATGCTCAGTCCTTAACACTCCTTTTAAACTCGTTCTTTATAGTGGAAAATGAAACAAATTGAAAACAGAAATAAAATGACAAGTTACAGTGAGAATAACATCACCATCAGCATAGACCAGGATCCCATAAATCGGCTTGTATTGATTGCTTCAAACCGGTTACAATCTTCAAATCCAATGTTTTAATTCACCTCTCTTCACAACCTAATCTATCTGTTACAAGCAGAGCTCCAAGGGCCCATGAAACCACTATTTATAGTCAAGATTTTTCCACTCAGAAACAGCTACAGCGCTTCAACAATTACATTCACAACCAACTAATCCAACCCCTCACTCATCTTCTTCTGGAGTATTTATAGAAGGATGAGGAGGTGAGATCTGATAAAAAGATCTCAAATACAATCAATGCAGAATTAATGTCTTCCTGACCCTGTGAGGTTCGATGAAGAAATTATACAGGTGTTACATTGCATTAATGCGTTTATATTTAAGAAGTAAGCTCGAGGAGAGCTTTTGTTGACCTTTGAGGCACTGCATACTATTAGGGCTATTCTGCAAATATTCTGGAATAAAATCTTGTGCAGAAATAACTTCTTAGTTGTTCCGAGGCATAGTATCTGATCTTGTTCAATAAATTCGGCCTCTGACTGATCGTTCTGAGGCAATAGGTGGCACCGGGGTAGTTGAGGAATCAATTCACCTCAAAGTATGGCGGTGGAGGCGATCTGTTTGATGAACACTTTTAGGTTTTGCTTTAATCCGTTTTCTAAGCCGGGGATTAGGCTTTTGATAACCGTCTTAGCCGTAATCCCCGCCAACTTATTCATAAAATCAGCCGCCTCGGGTTCATTCTCGTCTTCAAAACCTCGATACTCTTCTCCGCTTTCCGATATCGTCGCATTCTTCAAGCCTTACGGACGTACGGCAAACCAAATACTATGAAACTTTGTAGATATCATCGATTTTTCTCCGAAGGATCGATTCCCCTGGACAACCCAAGGACCGGAGTCGTCACCCTTATCCTTTAGATTTCATGTATCACGAAGAAAAAACCTTAAAAACCTACAAAATACAAGAAAAATGAGGAAATCCTGCGTTATATGGATAAACTGCATCGGAAGTCGTGCGGGAAAATGGAGAGATCGGAACCGTTGATCGTATCACGATCAACGGTTGGGAGAAATTTGAACAGTCAATGGGGAAAAAGGTGGACTGTACAACGGAATCGGAAGAACAAATGAGGGCCGTCGATCCGCGGAGATCGACGGCAGGGATCGACTCTTGAACGCGCCAGGGAAGATTTAATCGGGCGGGCGATTTTGTTAAAGGGTGAGCGGGAAAGGCAATCAAGGACCGTCGGATGGGAGGGCCCAGATCCGACGGTGGGGATGAATCCCGCTGCGGGGCCATAGGACGAGGTTTAATGCGCGGGGAAAAGACACGGCACGACGGTTTTTGGGGTGAGGTGGAGAACACGTGTCGGCCGGCGGGTGGGATCGCTGGCCGATGGTATAAAACCGCTTCCGGACGAAAGGTGGTGCGGGCACAAACCGGTGGGAATGGAAAACAGCGCGGCGAAGGGGGGGTCCACCAGGTAAGGGGTACACTCCGCACCGTTGATCCGTGAGACAGATCGACGACGGAGTTTTAATATGATTTTCTTTGGTGGAAAATAAAATAAACCCGAGTTTGCATTTTACAAAGGGTTTTCAATGTTTTCGGGTAATAAATTATTTCTGAGGGTTAAGCACCTGGCGACTTTAGCACGCGGTTCCGGCGTTGGGGCATATGGAGGAAAAATGAAAAGGGGCTTAGCCTGAGGGGCTAAAACCTAACGCATAGAAACACATGTTTTTCTATGGTTTTTAACTGTTTTTTGCAAACGGAGAAAGGTTCCGATAGGTCAAAAAGTGGGTTTTTAACCTTAGGAAATGAGGTTAATGGAGGAATAAGGAATATAAAAGGGTTTGATGGGGTTTTTATGGATGAAAGGAGAGTTGAAGGAATTAGGGAGAGATGGAAGAAGGGGAGAGAAAAAGGAAGAGGATGCAGCAATATTTGATTAGGATTTTCATGGAACATCAGAGGCAGAGAAGATTGAAGAGTATGCAGAACCAATCAGTGGTTTAGAATCTCACCAACAGACTTCAAGCACCGACAAGTTTTCAGGATTGAATTTGTCTCTTGAAGGCTGCAAAGAATATTTAGCCACCAGCTGATATAATTTGAAAAATATAGGTGGCTAACACAAGGCAGTGGCCAAGTTCAAAATTTCTATTAGACCACCACAAGCCATGAGATCCACATGATCTCCCACTCCCTTTAGGAGTCATATCCTACAAAAACATGGTAAAATAATGTGACAAATCAGAAAATAAAGTTTGCTCTACATGATCAGATCTTTTACCATCAAAGTTCCTCATACACATGGAGTTGTGCATGGGCATTCCCCCTCTCTCAAAAGAAGGAAGAAATGGTCGAAATGACTCTTGCATAGAGTTCACTGGCTGTCCCAAATCCACATAGCTCATGCACTCTTGAAAGTGCTGATGTAGTTCCTCTCTCAAGCCTTCCCAATCAAAGCTCCTCATGATCAGGGTATAGATCTTCATTGAATGCATATGGCTGAGAAAGAATTATTTGTGTGCACCTTGTAGTATCTTTTTCTTGAACTTGGAAGCTCTAGCCAAGAAGACCCTACCATGATGATATATGACTCCCCCTTGGACTAAGTAGCCCTCTTTTTGCTGCATGTCATCTAGTATCATACCTGTGTGGAGATCTTTGGAATAATGTACAAGCAGTTGAGATTTCCAATATAGATCCACACTGTTCAACAATGACAGCTCTAATTATACATCCATGGAAGTTCCTGTCATGTTGCTGATCTCTTCTCTAAAATCTCTCATGCCAAAGTTGTGTGTTGGAAGGCTAATCCTCCCATTCTTCTCCTCCCACAGCGCAGATCTAGAAAAGAGAGAGGGTGATAGTGATGCAGGGAGAAGATTCCCCTCACTCTTGAGTTGTCCCATTCCCTCCAGCGCTGTAGCTTGGTCTCCCATTGCTCCAATCCTTCCTGGATATAGATTTGGAGCCTCACCTTGTGAGGCCTCCCCCACAAGATCTGAATCTAGTGACGTCCCAAGTAGTGTGACACTAGAGAGGAATGTCCCCTGCAGAATTCTCATGAACATAAGAGAAGGGACTATGAGATCCTTGCTTCCACTGCGCAAATCCATCTCTGTTGTTTGGGTTGAAGTGCTAGGTGAGGGGTAAGTATGCATGTCTTAGATCATTTGGGGTTTACCACTCTTTATGTCCACCCACTCCATCTGCAAAGCCTTCCAATCAGTGGTGACATTCCCTAATGTAATCAACCATTGGACACCTAAAATGATATTGGTGTCTGGTATGTCAACTACAAATAAGTGATCCACCAAAGTGTAGGACCCCATAGTAACTGAAAGTGATGGGACATAGTGCATGCATTGCATTGTCCTATCTCCTGGGACAAAAACAGAGAATGCCTCAAAAGTATCAGTGGGTATTGCTCTCCTCTACACAAGATGAGCATCAATAAAGTTGTGGGTTGCCCCACTGTCAATCAGTACAGATACCCTATGATTCATGATTGAACCTTGTACTCTTAGGGTCAATTACTTAGGTACTCCTCTAAAATATGCGAGAGTTCCTCCTATTGGAGAAAAGGCTCCATCCCCATCTCTAGATGGTGTTGGATCTCACTCAACATTATCACCGCTGTGACCGCTTCTTGGTTCATCATCTTCATATTCCTCCTTAAAATATGAGAAGACTTCTATTTAGTGTGCTTTCCCAGCAGCACATCTATGTCCAAGTGCCCATGACTCTTGGAAATTGAAACATAGTCTCTTCTTTCTCAACTCCCTCCTGACTTCAATATCAAGAGGATTCTTGAATGTGCTCTCCTTGGAAGGAGCAACTTTCTCTTCCTTCCCTTTAGAAAGGTAAGGGGCCTTGCTATGAAAAGTTTCCTTTGCTTTTGGCAAGGCATATTGGAGGCCCCTAGCCCTCTCAATGGCATCATGAAAATTGATGGGCTTGGTAGATTTAACCAACCCATGCAAAGGTTCATCCAAGCCATCAATGAACATGTACACCCTTCTTGCTGCAAACAGATCAAGAACCATAACAGATAATCTTATAAACTCAGAGATATAAGTTTCTACATTCCTTGATTGCTTTAGCTTTGCAAGGCTCATGAAAGGTGCTTCTGGATCCTTTCTTTTAAACCACTCCACCAATCTTCTAGTGAATTTAGAATAGGCAGTCACATTGGCATGGCCCAATGTAGACAACCCATGGAACCACCAATTGTGTGCTTCACCTTCAAAGTGCAGCGTTGCAATATTGATGGCTTCAGTCTTAGGGACTTTGTTCAATTGAAATTAGATATCCATATTTTCTACCCATGCCTTGGAAGAACTGGTGGATGATCCATCAAACTTTGGCAAAAATAATCTTCCCATAGAGTGATGTTTATCATGATTATGAAAGAACCCACCATCTCTATATTGATGCCTTGGTATTCTTTTTTCCTTGTGGTGACAAAACTCTTGAAAGCTCAAGTGCTCCATGAATATTTGATTCTGAGATTCATATTTCACAAATTATCCTTCAAGGGATGCTTGCTCTTGTGGTCCTTCATTCTCCATATCCAATAATGTAGGCATAGTGGAGCGTTGTGGAGCTTGTGCAACTTGTGGCTGGGTCTTTGGTTGACCAGTCCAGTGGTAAGACATGCTAGAGCTTTCCCCAGGATGAAATATCACAGGACATTCCCTCAATCTTTCCATCTTCATCTCTTTGATCTCTCTAGCAAGATCTTGCATGGCTACCAAAAGAGTTCTTGCAAACTCTTCCCCTTCTTTATCACTTGCAGTTTCAGGGGCTTTACCCTTGTCTTGATCATCAGTGGTGTAATAAAACTTCTTGTGGCTTCTATTATGATACCTCTTCTCCCTCTTAGTAAGAGGCTCATCTTCTTTTGAATGCAACATGGTTGTGGGCCTCCAATGAAAGCACAGGCTGTGCTAAGAAAGGAGCTTTGATACCACTGTAATATTCCAAAATTGGGATTGCAGCAAGCTTGCTGAAATAACACACTTCTGGGATATTTATGTACATAAATGAGTTTGAAGCCCTAGGATCCCTTAGATCAGCAAATCTGGAGTCTAGATCCAAAATAGGAGCAAAAACAAATCAAACTAGGTGTGGTAAACATATCTCCCACCACCTAGTCTAGCTGAAAAACACCCTACACGAGGGGCTGCAGCTATGCAAAACAAACTACTTCAGAAATAACGCACTCTTGGTAAGCATGAGAAGGAGGCCATCAAATAAGATCAAATTTTGAATATACAGTAGAAAATAAGATTTACAATGATGCTCTTACATTATATAGTAGAATAAAGAAGACAAGAGAGAAGGAAATATTCAGAAAAGAAGGCTGCAACATATTTATAAACTGTAAAATGGCTTAACAACGTTATTTTATGGAGCAGCAGTAGCTGAATGTTACACTTTAGATCTAGAGCATATCTTTGTACAAAATATCAGATCCATTTCAGATCCGCACACTAGAAAGGCTCTATTACAAGATCCCTTTGGGCTTTTGACCAAATCATACAATACAAAGAGTAGATCTGAGTTTTAAGTAGCAGATCTGCAATATTATGCAGAAATTTCTGAAGATGAATTTTCATTAAAACATATCAGATCTATACAAAACATGGATCAGCAAGCTAATCCATGGATCACCAAAGTGGAAGGCAAAGCCCAGCACCAGAGATATCTCATCAAAATTGGGATCAAAACACCCTGCAAAACCTCCACTGAAAATAACGCAGTCCCTCAAGGGAAACTATGTTGTAGCTTGAATAATGGAGTCGGCCTGATGCCAAGATATAGATATGAATCTCAAACAACTAATGCACTCTTTTTGGAGGTTAAAATACACACTCACTGAGAAGAGGCACCAATACAAGCTAGATCTGAGCAAATCTAGTGTTCCACTTACTGCAGCCTACAAAAGCAACCAAACCCTCACTAGATTTGCGTTGCAGTTGGAAGTAGAGCTTGGCCAAATGCCTGATAGTGGATGAAACCAGCAAGAATCCTCCAAGAATCCTCAATGCAAGAGGTGAAAACCCTACATAGGAACTCCAAGTGCTAAGCAACACAATTCTCCACTGAACAACAGAGAATGGTATTTTTCCAATCAGACAAGATACTCAGAAATATAGACAATAAAAAATCTTCTCTTGCTGCCTTCCCATTCCTTTTATAAGATGAAAGCCTTTGCAAACCCTAAACCACCTTAAAGAGTTATCTCCTTTCACATGAGGGGCCTCCTTCTAGAATTGCGCTGTCCCTTCATGAGGTACATTGTATCTAGAAAACGCTGTAGATTTGGTCAAGGTTGACCCAGTCTCATATCTCAAACCCCTTTCACACCTGCAAGTGATTTGTTTACATGGCCCAGATTTATCCATGTTCATATGGGCATTGATTTATTCATTCTTTTAGGAGTTTTACATGTCCTCCTTTATTCATTTATTCATGCAGCAGAAAATGAGACAAAATTGCACATTCCTCTTAGCTTAGGCTAAGTAGGAATATTACAGTCCTCCCCTCCAAAATTTTTCTTGTCGTCAAGGAACTGATAGGGTGAGAGATGTAGTACTTCCCCTTCTCCATTTATGTTAACATCAATGATCAAGTCCTCATCATAAGCCAAGTTTTCATCAAGCCAATACATCATGAATTGTTCCTCCAGGGTCAACATAAGATGTGCATAGTCCATCCCACCAAGAGTGAAGAATTCCATAGAAATGAGCATGGCTGGAGCAATGCTCCATCTAAAACATGTAGCATGAGGTATAGGGAGAATTTACATTCCATGTGTTACATATAAATTGCCCATCCTCCCTCCATGCAATCCCACAAACAGTACAACTATATCATCCAAGTATGGAAGCAAGACTACATATATGCGAACATAAATTTGAGCTTGGGGAGGTGGGTCAAAATCCCACATGTGATGCCAACGCAATACATATCCTGCCTGCATTAGATCAAGGTGTGGCAAGTGGCATTCCCACCACACATTTGCTGCATAAGTCACCTTAACATGGCTGAATATGTCAGATATGTTTGGTGCCTTTGGAAAGCACCCATCATGAAAAGGAATCTCCCTTTGCACAACAAGGGAGTGGCCAAGTTCAAAATTTCTATTGGCCCACCACAAGCCATGAGATCCACATGATCTCCCACTCCCCTTAGGAGTCATATGTTGCAAAAACATGGTAAAAGAATGTGGCAAATTAGAAATTAAAGTTTTCTCTACATGATCAGATCTTTTACCATTAAATTTCCTCATACACATGGAGTTGTGCATGGGCATTCCCCCTCTCTCAAAAGAAGGAAGAAATGGCTGAAATGACTCTTGCATAGAGTCCATTGGCTGTCCGAACTCCACATAGCTCATGCACTCTTGAAAGTGCTGATGTAGTTCCTCTCTCAAGCCTTCCCAATCAAAGCTCCTCATGATCAGGGTATAGATCTTCATTGAATGCATATGGCTGAGAAAAATTATTTGTGTGCCCTTTGTAGTATTTTATACTTGAGATTGGAAGCTCTACCCAAGAAGACCCTATCATGATGATAGATGACTCCCCCTTGGACTAAGTAGCCCTCTTCTTGCTGCATGTCATCTAGTATCATACCTGTGTGGAGATCTTTGGAATAATCTACAAGCAGTTGAGATTTCCAATACAGGTCCACACTGTTCAACAATGATAGTGCTGATGATACATCCATGGAAGTGCCTATCATGTTGCTAATATCTTCTCTGACATCTCTCATGCCAAATTTGTGTGCTGGAAGGCTGATCCTCCCATTCTTCTCCTTCCACAACACAGATCTAGAAAAGAGAGAGGGTGACAGTGATGCAGGGAGAAGATTCCCCTCACTCTTGAGTTGTCCCAAGCCCTCCAGCACTGTATCTTGGTCTCCCATTGATACAATCCTTCCTGGATATATATTTGGAGCATCACTTTGTGAGGCCTCCCCCACAATATCTGAATCTTGTGGCCTCCCAGGTAGTGTGCCACTAGATAGGAATGTCCCCTGTAGAATTCTCATGAACATAAGAGAAGGGACTGTTAGATCCTTACTTCCACTGTGAAAATCCATATCTGTTGTTTGGGTGGAAGTTCTAGGTGAGGGGTAAGTATGCATGCCTTGGATAATTTGGGGTTTACCACTCTGCATGTCCACCCACTCCATTTGCAAAGCCTTCCAATCGGTGGTGACTTTCCCTAATGTAATCAACCATTGGACACCCAAAATGATATTGGTGTCTGGTATGTCAACTACAAAGAAATGATCCACCTAAGTGTAGGACCCCATAGTAACTGAAAGTGATGGGACAAAGTGCATGCATTGCATTGTCCTATCTCCTGGGACCAAAACAGAGAATCCCTCAAAAGTATCAGTGGGGATTTCTCTTCTCTGCACAAGATGAGCATCAATAAAGTTGTGGGTTGCCCCACTATGAATCAGTATAGATAACCTTTGATTCATGATTGAACCTTGTACTCTTAGGGTCAAGTACTTAGGTAGTCCTCTCAAAGATGCAAGAGTTCCTCCTATTGGAGCAAAGGCTCCATCCCCATCTCCATATGGTGTTGGATCTCCCTCAACATTATCAGTTCTCTGACCCCTTCTTGGTTCATCATATTCATCTTCCTCCTCAAAATATGAGAAGACTTCTATGTAGTGTGCTTTCCTAGCAACACATCTATGTCTAGGTGCCCATGACTCTTGGCAAGTGAAACATAGTCTCTTGTTTCTCATCTCCCTTCTGACTTCAATATCAAGAGGCTTCTTGAATGTGCTCTCCTTGGAAGGAGCAACTTTCTCTTCCTTCCCTTTAGAAAGGTAAGGGGCCTTACTATAAAATGTTGCCTTTGCTTTTGGCAAGGCATCTTGGAGGTCCCTAGCCCTCTCAATGGCATCATGCAAAGTGATGGGCTTGGTAGATTTAACCAACTCATGCAAAGGGTCATCCAAGCCATCGATGAACATGTACACCCTCCTTGCTGCAGACAGATCAGGAATCATAACAGATAATCTTAGAAAGTCAGAGATATAAGTTTCTACATTCCCTGATTGCTTTAGCTTTGCAAGGCTCATAAAAGGTGCTATTGGATCTTTTCTATCAAACCTCTCCACCAAACTTCTAGTGAATTTAGAATAGGCATTCACATTGGCATGGCCAATTGTAGACAACCCATGGAACCACCAATTGTGTGCTTCACCTTCAAAATGCAGCGCTGCAATCTTGATGGCTTCAGTCTCAGGGAATTTGTTCAACTGAAAGTAGATATCTAGCTTTTCTACCCATGCCTTGGATAAACTGGTGGATGACCCATCAAACTTGGGAAAAAATAATCTGCCCATAGAGTGATGTTTATCATGATTATGAAAGAACCCACAATATCTATACTGATGCCTTGGTCTTCTTTTGTCCTTGAGGTGACAAAACTATTGAAATCTCAAGTGGTCCTTCAATCTCTGATTTTGAGATTCATATTCCACAAATTAGTCTTCAAGGGATGCTTACTCTTGTGGTCCTTCTTTCTCCACAGCCAAGAAGGTAGGCATAGTGGAGCGTTGTGGAGCTTGTGGTTGGTTCACTAGTTGACCAGTCTAGTGGTGAGACATGCTAGAGCTTTCCCCAGGATGGAATCTCCCAGGAGATTCCCTCATTCTATCCATCCTCATCTCTTTTATCTCTGTAGCAAGATCTTGCATGGCTACCAAAAGAGTTCTTGCAAACTCTTCCCCTTCTTTATCACTTGCAGTTTCAGGGGCTTTACCCTTGTCTTGATCATTAGTGGTGTAATCAAACTTGTTGTGGCTTCTATTCTGATACCTCTTCTCCCTCTCAGTAAGAGGCTCATCTTCTTCTTAATGCAACATGGCTATGGTCCTCCAATGAAGGCCCAGGCTGTGCCAAGAAAGGAGCTCTGATACCACTGTAGTATCCCAAAATTGGGATTGCACAACAAGCCTATTGAAATAACACACTTCTGGGAGATTTATGCACATAAATGAGTTTGTAGCCCTAGGATCCCTTAGATCAGTAGATCTGGAGTCTAGATCCAAAAATGGAGAAAAAACAAATCAAACTAGGTGTGGTAAACAGATCTCCCACCACCTAGTCTAGCTGAAAAACACCCTACAAGAGGGGCTGCAGCTATGCACAACAAAATGATTCAGAAATAACTTAGTCTTGGTAAGCATGAGCACGAGGCCATCAAATAAGATTAAATTTTGAATACACAACAACAAATCAGATTTAAAATTATGCTCTTACATTATACAGTAGAATACATAAGAAAAGAGAGAAGGAAATCTTCAGAAAAGAAGGCCACAACATATGTATAAACTGCAAAATGGCTTAACAATCTTATTTTATGGAGTAGCAGTAGCTGAATGTTACACTTCAGATCTAGAGAAGATCTATGTACACAAGATCAGATCCATTTCAGATCTTTACACTAGAAAGGCTCTCTTACAAGATCCTCTTGGGAATTTGACCAAATCATACAATACAAAGAGTAGATCTGAGTTTTAAGTAGCAGATCAGCAATATTATGCAAAAATTTCTGAGGATGAATTTTCATTAAAACATATAAGATCTATACAAAACATGGATAAGCAAGCTAATCCATGGATCACCAAAGTGGAAGGCAAAGCCCAACACTAGATATCTCTCATCAAAATTGGGATCAAAACACCCTGCAAAACCTCCACTGAAAATAACGCAGTTCCTCATGGGAAACTGTGTTGTAGCTTGAATAACTAAGCTGGCCTAATGCCAAGATATAGATCTAAAGCTCAAACAACTAATGCACTCTTCCAGGAGGTTAAAAGACACAATCACTGAGAAGAGGCACCAATACAAGCTAGATCTGAGCAGATCTAGTGTTCCACTTGCTGCAGCCTACAAAAGCAACCAAACCTTCACTGGATCTGCATTGTAGTTGGAAGTAGAGCTTGGAAAAATGCCTGATAGTGGATGAAACTAGCAATACTCCTCCAAGAATCCTCAATGGAAGAGGTGAAATCCCTGCATAGGAACTCCAAGTGATAAGCAACACAATTCGCCACTGAACAACAGAGAATGGTATTTGTCCAAACAGACAAGATACTTAGAAATATAAACAATCAACAACCTTCTCTTGATGCCTTCCCCTTCCTTTTATAAGATGAAAGCATTTTCAAACCCTAAACCACCTTGAAGAGTTAGCTTCTTTCACATGAGGGGCCTCCTTCTAGAACTGTGCTGTCCCTTCATGAGGTACATTGTATCTAGAAAATGTTGTAGATTTGATCAAGGTTGATCCAGTCTCATATGTCAAACCCCTTTCACTCCTGCAAGTGATTTGTTTACATGGTCTAGATTTATCCATGTTCATACGGGCATTTATTTATTCATTATTTTAGGAGTTTCACATGTCCTCCTTTGTTCATTTATTCATGCAACAGAAAATGAGACAAAATTTCATATTCCTCTTAGCTTAGGCTAAGTAGGAAAATTACACACTGATCAACAATATCCCCCTTTGGCATTTATGGTAACAAAAGTAACCCCCCTGCAATCATGAAACCTCTTCCTACAACATTATATCCCCCTTTGACGTCAATGGAAAAGGGTAAATCCCCTCGACACACAACCATCCTGCGGACCTGTACACAGTTCCACTCCCCCTTTATATTCTCAATAAGGAAAATCTAATGAGAACTTGGGAGAATCCCAAGCTTCTGGTGAAGATATTCAAATGCATCATGATTACTCTTACGATTATTAATACTTCCTACCCAATCTGCATCTGTAAAGGCTTGAATAATGAGATTTTTACCCTTGGGATACCACAAGCCATATTCTGCTTTTCCCTTTAGATATCAAAGAATTTTTTTGACGACAATAATATGTGATTCTTTTGGTGCTGCTTGGAATCTTGCTACTTTTCCAACTACTTGCATAACATTTGTTTGGGAGGCTGTTACATATAGAAGACTACCAATTGTAGATCTGTACAACCTTTGATCCACATCCTTAGATAAGTCATCTATGCTCAATTTGCAACTTGTTACCATCGGAGTAAGGATGGGTTTGCAATCTTCCATTTTGAATTTCTTGAGCATTTCCTTGATGTACTTGGCTTGACATATAAATATTCCTTTCTCTTGCTGAGATATTTGAAGCCCTAAGAAGTATTTCAGCTCACCAAGTAAAGACATCGCGGACTCACTTTGCATCTTTGTAGCAAAGTTCTTACTTAGTCGATCATCATTGCGACCAAATATTATATCATCCTCTTTAGCTATTAGACGTGCTTTATTTGCTTCATACAGAACATATATGTCATTTGGAGCTCGACTTGCTGTAGCCACAATTTCAACATACCTACCTTTCCCGATTTCACATTTTATGGATTTGAATAGTATTGTGTGTCCTTGATCACACATTTTTCCAACACTAAGCAGATTTTGATTCATATTTTCAACCAATAGAACATTCTTGGCTAGAGCATCTTTGCTTCCGAGAGTGACGGTACCTGATCCTATAACATTTGAAGATCCATCATTTCCAAAGGACACGGTTCCATCCTTCTTCTCTTTCAGAGATACAAATTTCTTTCTATCTCTAGTCATATGTGTTGAGAAACCACTATAAACATACCACACATCTTTGTTGTTTTGAGCCTTGAGAGCGAGAGCACAATTATCACTCTTCTTCTTCTTCCATGTTCGTTCGTTCTATGGATTTGAAGATTCTTTTGGAGGATTTTCAAGTCTACAGTCTTTGGTTATGTGTCCAAAGTTTTGACATTTGTAACATTAAATATTATTTATGAAATGTTCAAATCTATTGATGTTTCGTTGAGCCCTGGGAGGTTCATATTTGATAGATCTCTTGGAATTGTATTGGTTCCTAGGGTACGTGCAACATTCTAAAGCTTTGTGACCAAATTTTCCACATGAATAACAATAGCCATAAAAAATATGTTGGTACATGGATGGAAAACTTCGTCGAGGAATTGTCTTCCAAGGCTATTCTTGCGAGTGTTGTCCAATGAAGTCTACATGCATGTTAGGTCTCATAGGTTCATTGTATTTTGTTGTAGAAAGTCTTGCTTCTTCTTCTTTGTAACTGAGGCCAGTTCTGTTGTTGCAAGATTGTGATTGTTGATGAGTTCTTCCACTTCCCTTGAGCTGTTGGCATAGTTTTGTACAGTTTTTCCCTTCTTCACTTCCTTACGCAGCGAGATTACTTCGGCTTCTAATGCTTCCATTTCTTGTTTGGTTTCTTCCAACTTCTTTTGAAGTGACTCTTTAATACATTTGTGCTCTTAAACTTCAATTTTGAGACCTTGAACTTTTTCTTCAAGAGTATTGGAACGGATCTTCTCAGTCTTGAGCTTTTTTATAAGCTTGATTGCCTCCTTAGAAAATTTTTCTATGGTCAACCCTTCTTCTTCATTGTTTGATACCTCTTGTTTAATGTGCTTGGCCATAAACAATACTCTCTTATTGGCTTCTTCTTCACTATCATTGTCTTCATCAAATGATGAGCTATCTTCTTTAGAGAGAAAGTTCCTTTTGAATCCTTTATTTTTTCTTTGCTTGTTGAATTTCTTAAAGCCTTTATTTTCTTTTTAGTTGCCATCATTTCTATTCAGACATTTTGTTGCGAAATGCCCAACCTCACCATAACCGAAACATATCAATGGAAGTTTACCCTTGACTTTTCCCTTACCAATTTTTAGTTTTCTCGTAAAGGAAGCATATGCTTCATCTGAAAGACCTTCTTCATCATCTTCCTTTTATTCACACTTGTGGGTGTAGGTCTATGCCTTTGAAGGTTTTTTCTCCTTATTGGTTTTCTTACATGTAGTGAACGCAATTTCTAGATGCGAAGTACCCTCTTCTTCATCAAGTCTCATTTCATATGCTATGAGAACTCCATGTAATTACTCGTTGCTGAGTTAGTCCAGATTTGAACTAGATTCTAAGACTGATACCTTTGGGTTGAATCTCCCTGGTAACATTTTCAAAATCTTTCGTATAATAGTCTTCTCGTCAACAAGCTCTCCCAATCCTTCCAGAGTGTTGGTAATTTCATCAACGTGTTAGAATTACGTAGCAATGTTGTTATCTTCTTTCATTATGAGTTGCTCAAATTTTGCTCTGTAGATTTGAAGCTTTTCTTCTTTGACATTTGAGTCACTTGCATATATATTCTCAAGCTTGTCCCATATATTTTTTGCGGTTGTACAACCCAACACCTTATATAAGCAGATTCAATAAGTCCACTGATAATAGTATTCTTTTCTTTTGCATCATTTACCAAATTCTTCTTACCTTGTTCATCCGCGATTGATGTAAATCCATTTTGAACAGTGTCCCATACTTCATAACCTTGCACCAAGAGACAAACCTCCATTCTTCCTTTCCAGAGTGCATAATTATTTTCATTGAATAGAGGTACACCATTCTTGGTATGCTCCATGACCTTCTTCCAGCTATTAAACTACTATTGAAGGAACCAAGCTCTGATACCAATTATTGGAAATAATAAGAGGGGGGGTGGGGGGGTGAATCAATATTCCTTTCAATTAGTATTATTATTAATCTTTCGGAGCATTAGTTAATCTTCAATTATTATCAGTGTTTGTACAATGATAGTTGTAAACAAAAGGAACACAACTGCACATGGTTTCTTAAGGTGGAAACCCTCTCTGGGACAAAAACCACCTGAATGATTTTCTAATAATTATTTAATATTCAACTCCAATTGAAAATAAAGCTCCAACTTCCTAGAATCTAAAAAAGCACTCTTCTCCAGCTCCCAATTGATGGACACTCCAACGCCCGAGATTCTTCAGTAGTCAACTGAATGGATGCCCCAACACCTAATAAGCTACAACTCATCCCAGCACGACCCTACCACCCTGAATTTTTCACCTAATGAGCTACAACTCACCCCAGCACCACCCTACCACCCTGAATTTTTCGCAGTCTTGAACTTGTTGGTGACTTCATGCACCAGCCTAGCACGAGCCTATCACCCTATAGAAGAATAAAAGAAGAATGGACTCCTATACCTGGGAAAATGGTCCACTTTACAATGATATAGAATGATGTAGAAGAAGAATACACATTAGGCCATAACCCAAACTATGACACAACCACCTAATGATGATCCTATACCTCTCGACATTACCTCTTCAACTCTTGGCAGATAGACACTTGTACAACTTTTACAATGATACGTTTATAATGACTTAGTACAATGATACCTTTATAATGACAATATGCAGTGCTGCCCAATTGAAGACTTCATGTGGTGAACTTCTTGCTGCTGTTCTTAATCTTGATTAATGCTCTTGTCATGCTACCCTCTGCTGCACCTTGATTTGCTTTGCTGCCCTAGAAAGTCTGGTCCTTTGCAGCCCTTGTCAACACAAGATCTAGATTTTTCTTGCCTTCTAGGATCTCGATATTGAATCTAGTGTATCTCTATTATTTTAGATCCCGAATATGTGATTTTTGGTTCTGTAGTAGTCCTATAAGTCTTGTTTCCAATGCCATAGGTCTGACCCAATTTTGATTCTTCAAGGGAGAGTTATGCCCAACCTCTCACAATGACCTAATTATTGACTGGTTCAATAGAGCAAACTTGTACGGTGTGCCATGTGTCACTGTTTCTTCATTCAGCTCTGAAATTGATACAGAGAAAACTAAATTCCATGAAATGTCTGCTACATTTTACATAATTCCAATCCAATACTCAGAGAGAGAGTTATGACGATTTTCCCAAGGTCACTTCTTTGAGATGAAGTTGAGGAACCTGCAAAAACACTGAATTCCACATATCATATCTCCGAAAATATTGTGCACCTTGATCTGAAATTTGTACAAGAGATTCCTTAGGATTTCGGCTTCACCTCATAAAAATTTCAGCTTTTGAATCTTCGTAGAAAAAAAATTAGAGAACAAATTCCACGATGACCTATTTTAGGTAGAGAAATCCCTACATGAGGAGGATATGAGGATCACAATTTATATAAATGCTTAGGTTGAGAGGGTCTTCAAAAATTTAACGTGGGAGGGATTTTAGGAGCTTAAAAATGATTAATTATTGACTTTTCAATGACCCATGCCACAACCCCATGGGGTTTTAGCCCACTAACTGGGGTTACAAACTTCAAACATGAATATCTCTCAAACCGTGAAGAATTACATGGCGTGCGATATATCAACATAAACATCTCGACAAGTAGAAGCCATCAAAAACATATTTGACCCAGAATATAGTAATTTGGTAGGTCAAAATTTCCATGTAAGATTGGGGTAGCTCCTAGTGCTTCTTGTGTTGACATCAATTATAACCATTAATCAACGGAATCTGCATGCTATTTCTCTATCTAGTATGCTTATGTTTTAGCATGTTCCAATAAATTTCTTAACTCCTTATATTTTATTCCTATGAACAATAAATTAAGAGGGAAAAACCACCCCTCTTAAGCAAGTGTGATTAGGTACATTTGTGCGCCAAACACACTAACACAGGATTAGAGATTCCACTAAATTTTATTTCGAAGTTTATGTGGTTGTTCCTTTTTGCAGAGACCTCCGTCTTTACTATGGATTTGGGCTGGAACTGCCCCCTTTCTCTCCTTTACTATCTGGTTCATCCCTAGTGACAGGATGAAGCTGAATATCTCCTAAAAATTTACTTTGCAGGAAAATTGCGTGGCTTTCTTATAGACAGACGTGCCCCAGTGTGCGCGTTCAGAGGTGAGCTGCGTGTGGCCTTCACGCCTGTTTCAGATTTTTCCACATGGAAACCAGAAGTTGGATTTTTTCCACTACTTTGTAATATCCCTTTTTAGGAATAGCTAGCAATCCATGGCTGGAAAAATCATTTTCCAGAAATGGAGGCAGCAGGATTTGATACCAAGACCTGGATCCCTTAGACCAATGTGTCTAAGACCAAGATACAAGAGTTGGGATCAAAGAAATCCTTCTAGGGTGGTGAGACAAGCCTCCCACACCTAGTTCCCTTCAGAAATTGCCCAAAGAATGGGGCTGCAACAATTTATGAACATCCAATGGGTTTTCTGCATTATTTTTTCTGAGCTTGCTTATGAGAAGAAGTGAATAGACAAAATATGTGATTACAATAGTAAAAGGAATGCAACAACTTGAGGATTCAGTCATTCAAGAAATACAATACAAGCCTCTCATTATATGCATGATAAACATGAAGAACACTACTATATGAAATAAGCCCTTGGCTATGACTGCGCTGTCTATAAAGGCACTGCTGCATAAATGATAATGATACGGAGAGATAACAATAAGAAGCTAAAATAAAGTGGGGGAGCATGATATCAACCCCTGAAACCACAATACATCAATCCTCTTGAAGGATTGGCTGGAATACAAGCAAAATGGCATTCCTGCAGAAATTCCGGAGTTGCTGGGTAGCAATAGCAACTCAAAAACTGGAAATAGATGGAGAAGGATGAAATGGCTGCATAAAATGAATAACCCTCCTCCAATGGAAATTTGAAGTGAAAGGATGATCCCCTCACCTAAGATCTCACCCTCAAAACTATCTGCTAATCCCTCACAGTAAATGCTCTCCAAGAATAACGCTGTCTAAGAGAGGGAATGCACTGCATATGATGGAAAGTGGTTGGTTTGGTGCTGAAGATGGTGGAATAAGCTCATGAGCCTCATTTTTTGATCTCACAAAGGGATGGAAACTCCCTCCTCTGAAAAACTAGCCAAGGATGGTGTTGTAGAAAACCTCCCCAGCAACACCCAACAACACTGCACAATCTCCAGCTGAAACTACGCTGATGAAGAAGGATGAGGCTTGAAATTAATGTCTGAATATGGGGAATGGAGTGCAATCCTCCAATAGCTACTCAAGAAGGAGAGGAAATCCTAAACAGGAATCTCCTGGCAATTCTTGCTAAGCAGCAAGAAGTTGCAGCAAGTCCAAAGGACCAAAGATGAATAATACTCAAGATGATTTACAATGGATTCCTTGCCCTCCTTTTAAACAATGTGAGCTCCCTCTCCATGGACCCCACTCATTAGGGTTTCCTTCCTCTAGAATCTTCCCTCCTTTTCCACTGCGCTGGCCCACAAGATACCTTTCCATCTCCTACCACTGCGCAGTTTGACTTGGTCAAACTTGACCTAGCCTTCTTGGAAAAGCCCCCTTTCACACATGGAGGTGTGAAATACAGCTCTATAAGTGATCCTCTTTCATACTAAGAGGATTATTATCCTTTATTCATGAAATGAATGGGTCTCCTACCCATTTTATTCATTTCCTAGGTGAAAATGGTAAAAATTAATATTCCACAAAATTTGGAATATTACAGTTCTCCCTCTCAAAGATTGCTTGTCCTCAAGCAAGTACAAGGATAGATTGATTTATCTCCCCTTAATTTACCTGTAGCACCCATGCATGATAAAATTCTCCAAGAAAAGGATGCCATATCATCAATCAAGTGTCCAAGTTGTCCCTCCAACATATGCAATCTAGCTTTTGGTGAACATTCCCAAATAGCTATCATGTAGAAACAAATATCCATGAAGGTAACAATGGGCTGTCTAAGGGCCTCCTTGAGGCATGATATATGATATATAATGGGACTCATCATCCCCATATGAATCTCCCATCCCCAAGCAATCATCCATACAACATAAGTTGCCTCCCAACATGGCAACTCACAGAAATCTCCCTCCACCTTGAGCTCCGGAAATGAAGGTGGGCTGAAAATCTGAATATGGCAAGCCTCATAGCTTGCCCCATGCTATACTTCTCTCCACTTGTGATAATTTTAGAGTGTGTTCTAATCATGGGCTGCAAAAATATTTCCCTCAAGGGTCAAAATGAAGAGAAATCCTCCAAGGGTCTCTCCTCCATCAATGATACTCCGGCTGGCCCAAGACATTCCATCCATGATGAGTAGGACATGATCATCATAGAATACCCCAATGAAATTTTTGATGTATGTTATACCATATGAAACAAGGTACAAACATTGTCTCATAGGGTTACAACGCAACCTCATCCACTACATCTGCAGAAAATAACATGGTAAGCATGGTACAAAAAATATCACCTCTACTACTGAATAGGAAATAGATGAGTGAATAAGCAATACACAATAAAACACATGCCAATATACATACAATGGATGGATATAATCATAAAATCAATGGCCCAACTCAAAAGAAGGCAAGTAGGTGGCTGTGGTGGCCATGTCTCCCCTCATGTTCCCACTTGAACATGCAATGCATAGACTATGGGGATCATCTCCCTTCAAAGACACATTCAACTCATGTGTCAATTCACCAATCATGCTCCCAACGATAATATGGACAATATCAGCAAATGGAAACATTCGCATCACCAAAATAGAGGAAGTAATGATGGTTTTACATGATGCTTGATGGCACCAACAGTCTCCCAAGTAGCAACAACGTAGTTTTTCAAATTGCTGCTTCAGAATTTTACATGGAAATTTTTTTCTTAATAAATGGTTAAGTACATGAATTTTCTGAACATACATGTAATGAGAAACCATTTTCCCAAGGCCACATAAAATATGGCTGTCTCCATCACATAGTTTGGCCCAACTTTTCTCATGGAGCAATATGAAAAATCTACCCCTTTGAGGAGCCATGCACTGCAACACAATGATAAGAGTATGTAAATCAGGAAATTTAAACACAAGTATCTTACCATAAGCTAGAAGTAAGATGACAGATGGATCCATGTATGTGACTCTGTTCCCAAGTCTCAGCGCTGTGAGCTCATGCAAAAAGGCTCTTTTCCATGCCAATCTTTATCTCTTGACATGCTCCTTGTCAAGAACACCTCTGATGATGCTACTGCAAATATGAAGCTTCTCCCAAGATGGAAATGCCTCCTGATTATTCCAAGCCAAGGAATAATCCATTTTCACTGTGATAGTGCCCTCCTCTACTCCTACAACACCATACATCATATGAGAGCAATTATGCTTGTGCTCTCTCCAGGATAGTTCAAGCAATCCCAGTGCTTGCTGCCTCCTCATGCTCACATCATGTAACTCATGTGATGAAGGTATCATGACTGATATATATACCATATCATATCCATGTATCCCTACTCTCTGCTTCTCAATGATGTAAACATCTTTCCACCTCTCCTCTACTCCCATCCTCCTGGAAAAGGGGTACACCAAGTGATGGCCAAACTCCTTCAAGAGGAGCCAACGCAGCCAAGCCTCATGCTGCCCGGTATCATATATTTGCAAGTGGAAAATCAGCCTCTTGCCCCTCATCCACACCCACTCAGCTCCTTGTGGATTTCTTCTCCTTCTTCCTCCTTTGTTACTCCTCCCATGAGGGCTACCATCTTCCCAAACCAAATCACCTCTCTTGCATTCCATGGAAGATTGGAATGCAGCTCCCTGGAGACCTCCTAAAGAAGATCTCTCACCCATGATTATGTTGAATCCATGAGGACCCAAATGTGATGGAGGTAATATCTCCTCTCCACCCATGTTTAATAGTACTTCTAATTCCTCCAATGGTGTAGCAGCTATTTCATCCTTCGGTTCAAAATTTGATTCATTGTTTCTCAAGGGGGTGTCATGGTTCACTCCATCCTCCAGAAGTTCACACTCCAACCTTAATGGCTGAATGAAACTCAACCAAAATGTATGAGTATGAGGGTTCATCTCCTGCTTGAACCCTTTGCATAGAGCAGTGCAATCATGGTGCTCTAGAATAGCAAAGTGTGTAGATCCTTGGACCTCTACATGTGAGTTTCCACATTCCCTTAAAATATTTGCTGAAATGAAAAGTGGAAATTAATTCATACCTTGGTGGAACTTGGGGTTTTCTTCTTGTATGGCTGCATTAGTTATCTCCTCTAATGTAATGGATTCCTCATTCATAGATGTAAAAGGCTTCCCTCCCAAAGCTGTGACAACATTGGTGCAATTC
This sequence comes from Pinus albicaulis, assembly GCA_034641835.2. Lineage (NCBI taxonomy): Eukaryota > Viridiplantae > Streptophyta > Pinopsida > Pinales > Pinaceae > Pinus > Pinus albicaulis. The sequence continues at coordinate 170,189,017 of CM076576.1, forward strand.
TCCTCCCATGGTGGAATGGATTTCTCCTCCTTTGTCTTTTCTCCATCAAAGGTTTGGACCAACCTTTGAGAAAATTATTCAAAAGAAATCACCCTTGAATGGACCAAGGGTTTGAACCACCAAATAGAGGCTTCATATTCCATGTGCATCGTTGCAATCTCCACTGCTTCTTCCTCTGCCACTAGATGTAGCAAGAAAAACGCCTCTAGCTTTTTCATCCAATCTCTAGTTGAAGTGTTCCCATCAAATGTAGACAATAGAAACCTATTGCCTTTGATTTCTCTTTTACCATAGGGAATTCTCTCCTCCTTCTATTGAATAAAATATGGGAACATTTTATCTCCCCTGAATGTTGTCTAATGGGATTTATACTCAGGTATTGATCTAGAACCTGATGATCCAAGCATCTCTCATGCTTGATTTCTTTTTGAGAATAGGAAGTGCTTGGACCTTCCTCTTCTTCTCTTTGCTTTTCCTCCTTGGGGAGGCTCTTATTTTTTCTAAAAATATATGAGATCAAGCTCATCTTCTACATCATCTTCTTCTTCTTCTTTCTTGCGCTTGAAGGCCACAGGCTGAGCCAAGAAAGGTGCTTCGATACCACTGTAATATCCCTTTTTATGAATAGCTAGAAATCCATGGCTGGAAAATTCATTTTCTAGAAATGGAGGAAGCAGGATTTGATACCAAGACTTAGATCCCTTAGACCAATGTGTCTAAGACCAAGATCCAAGAGTTGGGATCAAAGAAATCCTTTTAGGGTGGTGAGACAAGGCTCCCACACCTAGTTCCCTTCAAAAATTTCCCAAAGAATGGGGCTGCAAAAATTTATGAACATCCAATGGGTTTTCTGCATTATTTTTATGAGCTTTCTTATGAGAAGAAGTGAATAGCCAACACATGTGATTACAACACTAAAATGAATGGAACAACTTGAGGATTTAGTCATTCAAGCAATACAATACAAGCCTCTCATTATATGCATGATAAACATGAAGAACACTGCTATATGAAATAAGCCCTTGGCTATGAATGTGTTGTCTATAAAGGCACTACTGCATAAATGATAATGATACAGATATATAACAATAAGAAGCTCAAATAAAGTGCAGGATCATGATCTCAACCCCTAAAAATACAATACATCAATCCTCTAGAAGGATTGGTTGAAATACAAGCAAAATGGCATTCCTGCAGAAATGTCGGAGTTGCTGGGTAGCAGCAGCAACTCAAGAACTGGAAATAGATGGAGAAGACTGAAATGGCTGCTGTTAGGTTCCCGTGATTTGGCCGATTGGTGAGCCAAATGACGATGTAACATTAAACCAAGCTTTGGAGCCCGAGGACCTAGCCTTCCTGGACTCAGAGAGGGCTCTCTCTATATGTATAAATGATATCTATGTGTTTGCTTATCGTGTTCTGATTTTTAGGCTAGTTATGGAGTATGTTTTTTGGTTTTGGTTTTTTAAGTTGTGAGGGATGAAACTGAACAAAGATATGAAATAGGTAACAAGATGTTAGATTAACTAGGCTATGGGGTCAAAAGGCCAAGAAAGCTATTAGATGACGATGCAAGGCTGTTGAAGGGCCGATTTGATTTCAAGGTAGAAAGGATCTTTGGGAAAAATGGAGTAAATGGACATCAAGTTTGTGAACAACAAAGAGTTTCAAGCATCACTTGTTTAATAGATAACATAAACATGGTAAAGAAAACCCTTAATCATGCAAAATGTAACTATAAACTAATCAACACATAGAAACAAACATTCAAGCCATGCATAGAAGTATAAGACCCTCTAACTTTGGGAAATGGCTATCAGACTTTGGGGAAAACACATAAGACGGACTAACAACTCAAAATACTATGCCGGAACGCCTAAACACAATCTTTAAGTTATTGGGCACTTTGAACAACAAGAATTGCATAGTTTTTAGGCAAAGGGCTAGATCGGGACTAGGCCTCCTTGGTTCAAACAAAATGATAATCTTAATGAGTCAAAGAGATAGCTTCATGAATGGAAATATGGACAGTCATAGGTAAGCAGGGCACACCATACATCCTACTCAATATGCATAGAACTATTAATGAAACTAGCAACAATATCCTTAAGTTATTAAAGAGCAGTTAAGAATTCTTTAATGCAACTAAGGAAGAAGAAAACATAAAAGCTATGGAGATTCAAGAATTTTGAGGTGCCTCCATGGGCATATCTCAAATTTAATCTCTACTGATCTATAGCAAGCAAGAAACATGTATCATGAATGAAAACTAGAAGACAACAACAAAGCAAGAAACATTATACCATTCTACCATGTCATGGAATCCATCAACAATCCTTCATCATCCATCCAAGAACATTCAAGAGGCAATCCAAAAGCATAACACAAGTATTTTCTCCAAAACTCATATGACCAATATATTGCTTCTCTTCTCAAGTTCAGCCTTGTTTACAAATGAGAGCTTGTGGAATAAATAGGCTCAACTGAGGAAAACCTCATGGTTCAACTTCCATCCTCATTGGCCTAATCAAAATATCTAAACTTGTCCTTGAGGCTTTGCAAAGACCAAGGCACAAAAATATCTCATAAAATATCTAAAAATTGCTAAAAAAGGGAATTTAATTGACTTTGCATCATTTTCCAAGTGTAAAAATAGCTAAACGCACATTTGGAAAAAGCAGATTTTAGAGGTTCAAAAATTACAAAAATACTTCAAATTTATATCAGAAAAAGGTCCTCTGACTTGCCGGAAACATTTGGCAGCCTTCCTGATGTCGAAACGAGGCTAATGATAGCTCGTTGGAAAGCTCTGAGTGTCTACTTTTCGGCGCAACTGAAATTTCTCCAATCCGATGCCCAGAAGTTATCCAAAACTGCACCTGTGTGTAAAAAGCTAGAAAATTACAGTCTGCTGATAGACCGGGTAGAGTGTGCAAAATGCGAGCCTTTTTCGCCGTTTTGAGGGGGCAGATGATCTCCAAATGCTCTAAAAATTGCTGAGGACATGCTCATGAAATTATGGCATCCGATGATACCATTTTCCTCGCTTGATGAATCCTCAAAATGAAATGGCGAATTTATGAGTTTTTGATCAAAAACTCAAAAATGCCAAAAAACTAAAAGTTGTCAAAATGGGCCCAAAATTGGTGTGCATGACCCTCAAGGGTCCTTAGAAACATGTTCCGAAGCTGAAGCCAAAATGTCAAGTGCTGATATGCCTTTCTTCTCTTTCCGTGTCGGGCACTTCCTCTTTTCTTCCTTCAGTTTCTCTTGGGTGGCCTTTAGCTTGCGCCGGGCAAACTGATTCAACTTTTGATAGTGCTGTGTCATCTTCCTTTGTAACTCCAGGTCTCTGTTTTCCTTTTCAAGCTTCATCTCCAATTGTTTATTGGCTCTTTCTAGCCATGCCTCCTTATTTTCTTCAATTTCTTGCTCAAGTAGTGCAGTGAGGGGAAAGGATTGAAGATGGGCCTGTTCTTCTTCCCTTTGCTTTTCCAGGGCTCTTTTAAGCCCTATGGTTCTAGGCCTCTTCCGCCTAGGCTGGTCTTCTTCTTCATCTTCATCAAACTCACCGATGAGCTCCTCTATCCTTATGTGTGCTTTAGCTGCCTCATTCTTGTATTTGATAGCTCGTGCCTCATGGACAGCCAAATGGACATTCATTTGTTTATGTTGGATCTACAAGAAGTGATTGAATGTCTTTGCCCGATGAAGGTCATTCTCCAATGCTTTAATTTGACCCTCTTGATGGATTAGAAGGTTTTCAAGGATGCGGGCTTCATTATCGCTGTCATCACTTTGGATTGGAATGACAGCTAATGCACCTCCATGTTTTTGAATTTCTCCAGTCTTGCCTTTCCCTTTGAAGGCCAATCTTGCACTCTTCCTTCTTGGCATACTAGTGAGAGACCTCCTTGGCAATTTTCTTTTGCTAGGGACAACTCTTGTCACTTTTGGAGTGGCAGCCTTAGGCCCTTTCTGTCTTGCTGTGCTGGAATTTGTTCGTTTAGGAGAGGGAGACACAATTGCTTTACCCTTGTCAACTTCTTGAAACTGCTGCTCTCCTTGAGGCTGCTGTGTGTCCTCTTGAATTTGCTTCTGCCCCTCAATGTTATGATGCTGATCTGCCTCGAACCCTTGTTGACCTTGATCATCAATTTTATGCTGCTCCTGTACTTGGATTTCCTGTTCATTTTTTGGCCCAAGCAGCTGCTTAAATTCCTACTCCAACTGCTGTTCATGACCTTCAATATCAAGCTGCTGGTCTTCATCAGTTTCTTCATGCTTATCCTCTTCCTCTTCTACCTGTTCATGTCTTTCTTCTTCATGTGGTCCTGACTGTTTTGTGGTGATCTTGAGCCTTCTAGGAGTAGGCCTGCTGGACAAAGGTACAGGGTGATGAACAGGCTGGGTGGGAGATATATGGACAGGAGGAACAGTAGAGAAGTCTGGGTGGCTGATAAAAACATCCCATGTAACCTCTTTCTTCTCTAGCTGGTGTAGGATGATAATTTTGATCAGATAATGATGAAAAAGGGAAGCTATTTGCAGAGATGGAGTTTTCTTCTGGACTGTGGATGCCATCTTCTCAATGCTCTTGTATAAAAAGTAGGGGAGATTTAGCTGCCTAGTTCTAGTGAAATGCATCAATAGTCGGACATGGTAGGCATAAACTCGAGTAAATATCCCTTCACAAGTAAAATACTTCATTATGACCTTCATTAGAGGAGCATAGCTGTCAAGAAGATAAAAGAAAGGAAAAATAGAAGTGCAAGTATCTCTATGCTCGGGCTTGATGAAAGGCTTGTAGTCATCCAAGTCAAGATGGGTCTGTTTGAACCATTTCTCACCATGATATGGAATTTTGGTGGCTTTAGACACTGACCTCGGGGAAAACTTGAAATCAAGGTCTGCTACTTGGAAATGCTTGCTCTGGAACCTCAGGGCGCATAGGTGTGTCAAGGGCGAGAAAATTTTGACCTCCTGTACCTTCTGGCAGAAATCTAAACAACCTACCTCATGAAAGTTGAAAAGGATGGATGGATGCGCATTGACCTCCTCTGTCGAGATTGGCTCATATATTTTATGCAAACCACTTCTGCTGTCTTGCCTAGGAGGCATTTTGACCTAGATGTGCTTTTGAAGAACCAAATAGCCTCACTGTCTATAAACTGCCTTCTTGGAGCCAAACTATGTCAATTCACTATTTTGATAGAGAAAAAATGTATTTGGATGATTTGCAAAATATTTCCTCACAATACAAAACCCCTTCTCTTTTAAACAGTGGTCTTTTCACCTCTAATGTATCTCAGCCAGCAGACTTCTCAATAAGAAATAATATAGTGAAATGAAAACAGGCTGTTAGGTGAAATTGCTGTTTACAGTGTCAAAATTGCCTTGCTCTGTAATGTTTGGAGCTTAAAACCTGTTTTTATTTCTGATCATTGATAAACTTCTCAATCTTCACAAAATTTTGCTTGTCTAGCATGCCAATCACCCAAAAAACTCATATGTTATGCAATCAACCTTTAGTGCAATCAGACAGTCAATGTCACAATCCTGGAACAAAGGTAACAAAGTTGAAAAAATGCTCCAAAAGTTTTAACAGAGGCTGTAGGAATTTATTTCTTTCAAGAGCCAAGGCTCCCTTTTCAATGTAGAAACCAGTCCTCCTTGGAAGAATGCCTCTATACCCTGTGAAAATCAATTTCTCAAATGAGTATGAAGAGTCAAAAACACAATCAAATTATTCTATTCATGGGATGAGGTGGCGGGTTTTTTGAAATGCATTCGAGGTGCTGGCAGAGGTCTGTAGGAATTTTCAAACAATCGAGGCTTCCTTTAATCAGAACACTGCATCCTTTGTGCCACTTTACTAATTAATCCAAAAATATGCACACAGTCCCCCATAATGACTTAATAGATTCCAAGGCTTGCTGTTTCTGAGGTAGGTTAACAGGGCTTATAGTGTTTTTTGATGTAATAACCAGGCCTGTAGCCTTCAACCAATAAACTGCTCTTTAACAAAACCCTTTTTTCTTATTACACTTCACTATTCTCTATTGGTATGTCACTCCATCAAAAAAATTCATACCACATACACAGTCAACCTCCAGCGTGGGCATACAGTGAATCTCACTGTTCTAGAGAACAAAGGTGACAAAATGTCTCAAATTTTTTTAAGAAAAAGTTGTAGGAGAATTACCCTCTCGGACAATCAAAAACTCTTTTCTCTGTAGGCACTTCTAGCAGTATATCCACCACTCCAGAATGGTTTTAAACAAGGGTATACACAGCAGAAACTGTTTATATAGATGGTGATATAATTTTCATATGTTTCTAAAGATTTAACAAAACCTGTAGGAATTCTATTTTTTCAAAAATCAAGGTTCTCCTTTCATCGAACCTTAACCCTCATATGCAGCTTCAACAGATATGTTTATGCACAAACTAGCCTTTTATCACTTTGACAATTTCGAAAATTTCAAGGGCAGTTTCAAAATACCTCTTCAGATTTGATGGAAGATCCTTTGAAAAGCTTGTGCCACCTTCAACAGTGATTTGGAGGCGTGTTGGAGGGTAAACAAGTGCGCGACACTTTGTAGAAGAAGAACGCCACACAATTAGCCAACCGGGTGGCCTGTCGGGTCGTGGTCGGGCGCTATGTAACCGACCACTACAGGGGCGCCGCGCGCTCCTACAGGAGTGTCGCGCGCCTTTGTTGCGCAGTTTAAAAAACCTGCCTAAGAGCACCGCGCACTCTGCCACGAGTGCCGCGCGGTGCAAAAATCTCAAACTTGTTAAAAAATCTGCAAACTGATTTGGAAATTGTCTTTCGGCCTTGTGAACTGCAAAGTGATGTTTGCTCTTGTGCTTGGGTGGTTGCTTGATGAGTTTGTAATGGTCTTTTGATCTCTTTAAATTCCAAGTGAAAATAAAACCCGTGGTTTAATTTTGTGAGGGTTTTCAAAGTTTTTTCTTTTTGTAATGATGCCCTGGTGCGTTTTTTCTTGGAAAACTGGGACACTTTTGATTGTGTTTGAGAGGGGTCCACTCTTTTCGAAGTGATGTTTGCAGCGGGGTTTTTATGCTTTTAAACCATTGATGCATATAGGCCTTTAGGAGTAATCTCTGGCCAACTTTGTACCTTTGGCGACAATTTAACATGGAAACTACTATATTTGAAAAATACCTTGACAACCTATGCACCATCTCTTATCACTTGTTTTAACACTGTTGGTGATATTTATGTAAACCCCCTCTAAATCTGTTGGAAAGAAACGCTGAAAACTGCTTTGTCTTTTGAAAAAGGTATGGCTTATCTTTTCAACTTGGTTGGACAAATTTTGTCTCCAAATGTCTCTTCAACCCTTTTCCCACTGTAGGTGTTCAAAATTGCTGCATTTATTCAGATTTTGTCATGGTCTATTGATTTAGCAGGGCGCTGCCTTCCAATACACTTTCTCTGCTCAGAAAATATTACTATGATGTTCTCTGTCCATTTGAATAATGAAACCTATGCTTGTTTCAGACTTTCCAACATATTGACAGTAGGTAAAAACATCTCTTTGTCTATTATGAACAATAGTTTCAATGGTCATGTATCCTGGTGACATAAACCTAGATTGTCTAGGTCAGCTGTTGTAGCATTTTTGAAAAGGAACCTGTTCATGAATGGAGCTGCTTTCAAGAAAGACATGCTTGATTATCTTGGCATGCTGTCCTAGGGTTTTTAAAACTCAGATCATAATCAGTTTCTGTCCTTGTGTTGAGGAGGCAAGTATATAAGATGTGGAATAACTGCTGACATATTTCACAGCTGCCAAGGTTTTTATTAGCCACCTTCTTCCTAATGAAACTCTGAAAACACCAATCTCCTGTATCTGAAGAAAATACCTGTCTTTGTGGTGGAGTGTATCTTACAACAGCTGGATTTACACTGGTGCCTTTAAGATGTCTTATATCTGGGGCTGTGTACTACTTTCCTGCCTCTTCTTCATGTTCATTCAGAAACCAGGGACTGTATTTCACATTTCAACAGGAACCAAAGAACACATAGGGGTCTTTTTACTGAAGTATTTTCCTGCTCAAGACTGATTGAAGCTATTCATATTAACACCCCTGCAGAGATATTTGTTATGATAGCTTTGATTAAGGAGTCCTTTTTTGATGCGCCCTGATGATGATTGAAAATTAAAATGATTCTCTTTCTTAAGACATAAGACCAAAACTTTGTTTTCTTTTGTCTTGCACATTTCAGATCTTAGCCCTGTTATGATAATCACTTACACTCAGAAACCTAGAGTCCCTGTTTTACTGTCTAGTAAAAGGAAAACCTGTACTTATAGTAAGTTTTGCAGTCCTTGAAATCAATATTGGCCATTGCCCTCTGCTTGTAGATGAAGGAGGCGCCTTAACCCTCTGCTTGTAGATGAAGGAGGTTCTTGGCCATGAAAAATTACTGGTTTTCTTGACAGTGTTGTATTTCTTCTACTGTGATTTCATGCTGAATGGAAACTGCAAGGTCTTGATAAGTAAATCCTTACTCTGCATATGCATCTTAGGCTCATGTTTGACATTGAGAAGCAACTGTTCTTATAAATGTGTATTCAAGAATTTTCTCCTGAGATGAAGTTATATTTCCTGTCTTTGTAAAATCCATAAAACACTGTAAAACACCTAATAATCAGCTTGAGACTGTGGTCTATGCAGTGCTGAGACTTAGGGGTGTGTAAGTGGCGTGACTTAGGGTTGTGATCAATTTCATTTGCAGAGTGGGAGGTCTGTCATGTTTGGTCTGTATCAGATGGAGGTTTTTTTTTTTTGACCTTTTGATGGTTGCCAAGGGTAAAATGCCTTAAAGCGCCACTTCCTAACTTAGGGGAGGCTTTTGAAACAGACTTGGATTTTCCTTTTAGAGTTGATGGGCAGACCAGTAGGGCTAAAGCTAGATAGGATAGTGATAATGAGTTTTAACCTTGACATGGGAGGACTGAAAAGTAGGAGGGCGAAAAAAAGTTTTATGAGGGTTTTCTAGATGACAAATTGACATATGGAGATCAACTTCTAGAAAACTCAGCTATGGATCTAGTCATCATTAAAAAGTGAAAAATACTGATGACTAACAGTGGCTCCATTTGGGGAGGGCAGCTCCTTGTCAGGAGGTGTCCAGAATTCAGATCTTTGGCTTATGAAGACCAGTGCCTTATCCATTGGCGCAAAATTTCACCCTTCTTTGATGCTATTTCTGAAAAGTGACAGCATGGTTAACATCAATAATACTTCTACCTACCCCAATATCTTTCCTAACATTTTTTCTTCTCTTTGGCGCATTTGAACTAGGAGCCTTTTGACAATGTATATTTTTATTTTTGCAAAATGAACCTATCTATTTCTACTCTTATATCTGCCGGGAGTTCAGATTAAATTGATGAACTCCTTCATTACTCTACCTATGCTAGATCGACTGTCAAGATTAAGAAGTTTGACAGGATTTTGTTCTCTAATCTAAAACATGAAATTTAAAATGATCAAATCAAGATTAGATAGTCTGATTTGTCATTCATTTGTGGCATAAAAGACAAGCTGCACACAAATATTATTTTGCAACAAAAGGAAAACTAGACAAGCGGGGCTAAGATGTACAATGTATTTTTCATCCCTCGCTTCTCTCTTTGGTTCTGTTTTAGGCATGTGGAACCAGAATCTCTCTCTAATCTAAACTCTATGATAAGTCAATCTTACACAATGTTGACTATCTTTTGCACTCACTAACTTATCAGAAAATAAATTTAAACATGCTCAGCTATGATTAGGCTAGATAGATGAACAAGACATTGAAGTACTAGTAGCGGCATTTAGACTTGCTCGCTTTCCGAAGGACTATTTTTTGGAACATGGGGCTTTGTTCTATCTTCACTCGCCCCCTTTTCTATCTTTTATTGTTTTTGACTTTTCTATTTTTTCAATATTTCAAACAATGGTATGTACAATGAATGAAAGTGTTTCAAACTCAGAAATCTTGGAAATGACGGAATTTAAGCATCTTATCCTTGTAAGGATCTCCTCTCACCCTTGGCCCACTCAACTCCTGAAAATAAAAATTTGGGAAGTTTTCTCTCTCTAACATAACACAGGGATTCATGCAAGAATCTCTGAACAACCCGATATCTTCCCACTGTACCTCTTTGAATATCTGATTTCCACTCCTTTCCTTACTGTACATTTTCCTCAAGTAATGCATGTACTCTTGGTCATTCTTGAAATAGATAATGACATCATCAAGGTATGCAAAAATGAAGAAATTTAAAATTGGGAACATGGCCTTCATGAACAGATTTCTGATATTTGGTGGTTTTGCAATTTTGGTTTTGAAATTAGATCTACCTCCCGCAAACTGGAAAAAATCTTTAAGCTGTCTACTTTGCAAGGGAATCTTTTGAACATGACCTGAAACATCATCTTGCGAAAACACATGATTAAAAGCACTTTTAATTGGTATATCATGGTCTTGGGTAGAAAAAACAGAATTTCTGTTATAGGGAAATGCAGTAGTATTTCTAAAATTGAAACAGACTCTTTCACCAGCTGTTTTATCCTTGATTATTACAGTTTGGTTCAGATTGTTATGTTTTCTTTTGTCAAAGTTATTCTTTAAGGGAGAAGAAGTATCACAGCATTTTTCTTTGTTTTTCCTGTACAAATTGGTATTCTGCATGATATTTCTGATTTTAGCATTTCTAAGTTCTTCATGAAAAGACAGAATATGAGCCAATTTCAGTAGCTCAGGTATGCTGGGACTGCAACTATCATTCTTGCTCATAAGAAGTTTATCAGGCATTTTTTCTAGATTTTGAGCTGCTGGGGCTATAGTCAAAGTTTCATTTGCAGTGGATGATCCATATGATGGTAAATCTTTGAGGTATGGTAGAAACATTAAAGTCCCTTGCTCCCGGGTTCCGAACAGGTTTATGATGTGTAAGTCTTCTAAATCCTTTACCCGGAAAAAATTTCCACAGGTTACTGCTGGTGTTTGACTAGGGTTAGAGTAATTCGCTTGATAATACATAAGGGTTTGCGCTTCTTGCTCTAATCCCACCTTAGAAGGCACATACTCACTTTCTTCATGACACAGCTGTTCATGATCATGGTAGTTTTGAGTGTCTAGTTCATCATAAAGCACCAGGGACAGCTGATGTGGTGGATCTAAGTTTATTTCAGTTTCTTCTGACTCTTCCTCCATGTTTTCATCAATATGCATAATGAAAGAGTTCAGGTCAGAACGCAAGGAATACATTGGAATGTTGTTTGGCCTATCTTGACTGCTAATCATGTATTTCATTTGTGATTCTCGGTAGAGTATTCTGGTCTGGCCGAACATAGGAATGGTGGCGTATGACATGTCCAGTTGAATATTCCCTTGGAGTTTGGCTCCCCAGGATCTGGATAGAAGCTTCCCGTACTTGGGAAGGATGTCTGCCACTACTATATCCATGATGAGATGTTTCGCAGGTATTTGGGCCAAAATAAAACAAAGGTCTTTGATCAAACCCAGACATTTGACTCTACTTGAATCAAATGAATACAAGTCTTTGTATGGTCTTGTGATTTCCAGGCCTAGTCTTTCCATTACTACCTTCGGCATAAGATTATGCGAGGCGCCGGAGTCTAGCAAGGCATTGTGGAGGATTTGGTCATGAATGTTTAGGCTAATGTAAAATGGAAGAGTAGTTCCTTCTTGGAATTTTCCCTCTATCTTCGGACCAAACAACACTTCAGGAGTGTCATCAGCCAGATTAACAGTGTTCGCATCATTCCCTAGATTTAGGACCTTTAGCACTTGGGATTTATAAGAGTTTTTTGCGATTAGTTTAGTAAGAGGCATGGTGATCTTGATCTTGGCGATTTCGCCTTCAAAGCTAAAAGGCAGCTGAAGTTTAGATATGTTTTTTTCAGCTTTTTCAGCCACGACCTTCTCTATGTTCCGAGTTTGTTGGATTTGTTTCGGGATTTTGTTTGCCATAGTTGCTTCGGTAACTTTTGTGGAAGTACTCGGAGCAGCTGAGTTAGGACTAGTTTGGGTAAATTTAGTTTTGTTTTGGTCACTCTTTTCGACCTTGATTTTGTCACTGCTTACTGCTTTCTTGAGGATGGTATCAGGGGTTTTAGCAGTATCTGTGTTACCTTTCTTGGAATTATCTTGGTTTCTTTTGCTTCTAAGGTCATATTGCTGATGAGCTTCTATTATGGCATTTTGAAAATCTATGGCAGGGTCGTCGAGATCTTCATAGTTGGTCTCATCCTGATTAGGAGAAAAGAACGCTTGTTCTTCTTCTGTGAGGTACACCTCACTCTCATTATCAGATTCTATGAGGTTTAAATGATGTTCATCAAGAGGTTCTGTATCCCTGTCATCCTCTTCCACATAGTTTTCATTGAATGGTGGCCTAATTTGTTGGTCATTTTCCCTTGGTCTGTTTTGGGGTTGTTCCCTCCTAAAGTTTTGGTTCCGGTTTCTGTTTGGAGGGTTTGGTTGGTTGTCCCTAACAGGAGCTTTTTCATTTATCTTTTCCCACATTTTGGCCATGGTTTTGACTAAGTCATCTATTCTAGGATCTAGGGAAGGCGATGAAGTGGAGATCTCATCTTTATATGTGACCTTTCTCTCTGATCTAGTCCTAGCCCTTTTTTTTGATAAGTTGGCATCTGCTTTTATGACTATTTGTTGCATTTCCTCTAAGGTAGGGGGATCCTTGTCTCTCAGATGATATGTCATGTCCGGATCGAAACCCTCGGGGAATTTTTCCAAGGCTAAACCAAGTGGGGGTTTGAAATGAGGTGGGAGGGAGTTATATACACTGTTGAACCTAGTGCAGTAAGCCTGGACACTTTCCCCATTTTCCCGTTTTAGGTTGTTATATTATGACAGGATTTGAATAGGGTTTCTTCGGATTTCCCACCTATTTATGAAGACTTGATGTAGTTCTGGGATATTGTGGATGCTGTTTGGAGTCAAGCTTTTGAACCATGTTTTGGGTTCACCACCAAGACTTTGGGTGAATATTCTCATTCTGACGGTCTCGTCATGTACCTCCAGGTATTCATAAGCATCAGTCATCCTACTTATATGCTGTTGAGGTGTGGTGGTGTCTTCTCCGGTAAAGTGTGGGATTTTGTCTTGATATTTATTTGGGAGAGGAGCCAAGGGCGGTGGAAACACCAAAGGTGCATACCAGGCTGCCATGACGGGAGCTAATGGATGATGTACAAGATGATGACTAGTGGGATGAGATGATTTGGTTTGAACAGCGGCGGTTTGGACAGGTGTGGCGGATGAACTTGGGCTAGTGATCTGGTTTTGAGCAGATCTGGGATGGTAGGAGCCAAATTGATGGAGAAGCTGAAAGTAGGGGGGGGGTGGAAGGTGAGGCTTATCTACTATGACTGTGTGATTGGTCTAGGATTTCAAGATCGTCAAATTTTATCTTACTATGAGATCTGCTTCTAAAAAGAGTTTTTGACGACTCTAATTCAAAAGGTGAATCTGGTAGGATAGTGAGATGTTTAGGTACTGATCTTGTTTTACGGATGGATCTACCAGTATCTAGATGGTCAGTTTCGGAAGATTGCCACAGAATCTTCTCTGGGTCATCTACTATGATAGGGGGGTTTGGGTCTGGATGGGATCTGGTATTGATTCTTCGTGAAGCCAGATTTTGGATCTAGAGTTTAGAGAGGATGGTATTGGTGAATGTTTTGGATGAGTGGTCTCTCTAAAGTTCTACTAAGGTGAAGGATGGTCAAAAATAAAAGGGATGGACTAGTGGAGTCGCCAGGTGGAACTTGGTTGTTTTGTGAAGATAGCTATGGTCCACCACCGGTAACTAATCTGGAAATATTTTTTAGATTTTCTGAATTTATGTGCAGCCTATGGTTTGTTAAAGTATCCTAGACTTGTTTCAACACTTTGCTAGGGTGATGAGAACAAAAAAAGTTTACTCTAAATGGGTCTATGGGCTGCTTGCTTGTTTAAGTATCTAAAGGACCAAAGAGTCTATAAGAGTTTGCTAGACTATCATGTACTCAGTGTCCCACCATCTCCCGCTATGTTAGTGAGCGATGGGATAGGTCTATCGGATAGTAACCTAGAGTTCGGTAAAATAGTAAGGCCTACTAGAGGTTAGTGGAGTCGCCAGGTGGAACTTGGTTGTTTTGAGATATGTGTGTATGGTCCACCACCAATATTGACAAAAACCAATCTAAGGGAGTGTTTTGGGGTTTTTTTGAGTTTTATGTGCCTACGAGGTTTGGAAGAGTTTCCTATAACTGACTCATCATTTTGCTAAGATGGTGAAGGAGCTATTTTCTACTCTTCAGACAATATCTAAGTTTACTAAGCTTGATTGAGACTTCAGGAGTTACTAAGGTGTACTTAGATTGTCACTAACTCGGAAGGTCCTACTGTGAGTGTCACTATGTTAGTGAGCAGTGGGATAAGTCAATCAGATAGTATTCTTAAAGGTCTCTAAAGATTAGGGAAACTAAGTTTGTTTATTACTCAGAGTCCCACCGTGATCGCCATTATGTTAGGTTGGCGATGAGGTGGCTCAATGGTAGGTATGCTTAGTTCAAAAAGGGGCTTTCCATGAGTCTTGCAAGATATTCAGATTAAAATAAACTCAGAAAAGTCCCACTGTGATCGCCATTATGTTAGGGTCCCGTGATTTGGCTTATTGGCAAGCTAAATGGCAGTGTAACATCAAACCAAGCTTTGGAGCCCAAGGACCTAACTTTCCTGGACTCAGAGAGGGCTCTCTCTATTATATGTAAAAGATATCGGTGTGTTCGCTTATTGTGTTCTGATTTTAGGCTAGTTATGGAGTATGTTTTTTGGTTTTGGTTTTTTTAAGTTGTGAGGAATGAAACTGATCAAAGATATAAAATAGATAACAAGATGTAGATTAACTGGGCTATGGGGTCAAAAGGTCAAGAAAGCTATTAGATGATGATACAAGGCTGTTGAAGGGCCGATTTGATTCAAGGTAGAAAGGATCTTTGGGCAAAATGGAGTAAATGGACATCAAGTTTGTGAACAACAAAGAGTTTCAAGCATCACTGGTTCAGTAGATAACATAAACATGGTAAAGAAAACCCTTAATCATGCAAAATGTAACTATAAACTAATCGACACATAGAAACAAACATTCAAGCCATGCATAGAAGTATAAGACCCTCTAACTTTGGGAAATGGCTATCAGACTTTGGGGAAAACACATAAGACAGACTAACAACTCAAAATACTATGCCGGAATGCCTAAACACAATCTTTAAGTTATTGGGCACTTTGAACAACAAGATTTGCATAGTTTTTAGGCAAAGGGATAGATCGGGACTAGGCCTCCTTGGTTCAAACAAAATGATAATCTTAATGAGTCAAAGAGATAGCTTCATGTATGGAACTATGGATAGTCATAGGTAAGCAGGGCACACCATACATCCTACTCAACATGCATAGAACTATTAATGAAACTAGCAACAATATCCTCAAGTTATTAAAGAGCAGTTAAGAATTATTTAATGCAACTAAGGAAGAAGAAAACATAAAAGCTATGAAGATTCAGGAATTTTGAGGTGCCTCCATGGGCATATCTCAAATTTAATCTCTACTGATCTATAGCAATCAAGAAACATGTATCATGAATGAAAACTAGAAGACAACAACAAAGCAAGAAACACTATACCATTCTACCATGTCATGGAATCCATCAACAATCCTTCATCATCCATCCAAGAACATTCAAGAGGAAATCCAAAAGCATAACACAAGTATTTTCTCCAAAGCTCATATGACCAATATATTGCTTCTCTTCTCAAGTTTAGCCTTGTTTACAAATGAGAGCTTGTGGAATAAATAGGCTCAAGTGAGGAAAACCTCATGGTTCAACTTCCATCCTCATTGGCCTAATCAAAATATCTAAACTTGTCCTTGAGGCTTTGCAAAGCCCAAGGTACAAAAATATCTCATAAAATATCTAAAAATTGCTAAAAAAGGGAATTTAATTGACTTTGCAACATTTTCCAAGTGCAAAAATAGCTAAACGCACATTTGGAAAAAGCAGATTTTTGAGGTTCAAAAATTACAAAAATACTTCAAATTTATAACAGAAAAAGGTCCCCTGACTTGCTGGAAACATTTGGCAGCCTTCCTGATGTCGAAATGAGGCTCATGATAGCTTGTTAGAAATCTCTGAGTGTCTACTTTCCGGCGCAACTGAAATTTCTCCAATCCGATGCCCAGAAGTCCTCCAAATCTACACCTGTGTGTAAAAAGCCAGAAAATTACAGTTTGCTGATAGACCGGGCAGAGTGTCCAAAATGCGAGCCTTTTTAGCTGTTTTGAAGGGGAAAATGATCTCCAAAAGCTCTGAAAATCGCTGAGGACATGCTCATGAAATTATGGCATCTGATGGTACCATTCTCCTCCCTTGACGAATCCTCAAAATGAAATGACGAATTTATGAGTTTTTGACCAAAAACCCAAAAATGCCAAAAAACCAAAAGTTGTCAAAATGGGCCCAAAATTGGTATGCATGACCCTCAAGGGTCCTTAGCAACATGCTCCGAAGCTGAAGCCAAAATTTCAAGTGATGATGTGCCTTTCTTCTCTTTCCGTGCTGGGCGCTTCCTCTTTTCTTTCTTCAGTTTCTCTTGGGTGTCCTTTAGCTTGCGCCGGGCAAACTGATTCAACTTTTGATAGTGCTGTGTCATCTTCCTTTGCAGCTACAGGTCTCTGTTTTCCTTTTCAAGCTTCATCTCCAAGTGTTTATTGGCTCTTTCTAGCCATGCCTCCTTATTTTCTTCAATTTCTTGCTCAAGTAGTGCAGTGAGGGGAAAGGCTTGAAGATGGGCCTGTTCTTCTTCCTTTTGCTTTTCCAGGGCTCTTTTAAGCCCTATGGTTCTAGGCCTCTTCCGCCTAGGCTGGTCTTCTTCTTCATCTTCATCAAACTCACCGATGAGCTCCTCTATCCTTATGTGTGCTTTAGCTGCCTCATTCTTTTATTTGATAGCTCGTGCCTCATGGACAGCCAAATGAACATTCATTTGTTTATGTTGGATCTCCAAGAAGTGATTGAATGTCTTTGCCCGATGAAGGTCATTCTCCAATGCTTCAATTTGACCCTCTTGATGGATTAGAAGGTTTTCAAGGATTCGGGCTTCATTATCGCTGTCATCACTTTGGATTGGAATGACAGCTAATGCACCTCCATGTTTTTGACTTTCTCCAATCTTGCCTTTCCCTTTGAAGGCCAATCTTGCACTCTTCCTTCTTGGCATACTAGTGAGAGACCTCATTGGAAATTTTCTTTTGCTAGGGACAACTCTTGTCACTTTTGGAGTGGCAGCCTTAGGCCCTTCCTGTCTTGCTGTGCTGGACTTTGTTCCTTTAGGAGAAGGAGACAAAATTGCTTTACCCTTGTCAACTTCTTGAAACTGCTGCTCTCCTTGAGGCTGCTGTGTGTCCTCTTGAATTTTCTTCTGCCCCTCAATGTTATGATGCTGATCTGCCTCGAACCCTTGTTGACCTTGATCATCAATTTTATGCTGCTCCTGTACTTGGATTTCCTGTTCATTTTGTGGCCCAAGCAGTTGCTCAAATTCCTGCTCCAACTGCTATTCATGACCTTCAATATCAAGCTGCTGGTCTTCATCAGTTTCTTCATGCTTATCCTCTTCCTCTTCTACCTGTTCATGTCTTTCTTCTTCATGTGGTCCTGACTGTTCTGTGGTGATCTTGAGCCTTCTAGAAGTAGGCCTGCTGGAAAAAGGTACAGGGCGATGAACAGGCTGGGTGGGAGATATATGGACAGGAGGAACAGTAGAGAAGTCTGGGTGGTTGATAAAAACATCCCATGTAACCTCTTTCTTCTCTAGCTGGTGTAGGATGATAATTTTGATCAGAGAATGATGAAAAAGGGAAGCTATTTGCAGAGATGGAGTTTTCTTCTGGACTGTGGATGCCATCTTCTCGATGCTCTTGTATAAAAAGTAGGGGAGATTTAACTGCCTAGTTCTAGTGAAATGCATCAATAGTCGGACATGGTAGGCATAAAATCGAGTAAATCTCCCTTCAAAAGTAAAATACTTCATTATGACCTTCATTAGAGGAGCATAGCTGTCAAGAAGATAAAAGAAAGGAAAAATAGTAGTGCAAGTATCTCTATGCTCGGGCTTGATGAAAGGCTTGTAGTCATCCAAGTCAAGATGGGTCTGTTTGAACCATTTCTCGCCATGATATGGAATTTTGGTGGCTTTAGACACTGACCTCAGGGAAAACTTGAAATCAAGGTCTGCTACTTGGAAATTCTTGCTTTGGAACCTCAGGGCGCATAGGTGTGTCAAGGGCGAGAAACTTTTGACCTCCTGTACCTTCTGGCAGAAATCTAAACAACCTACCTCATGAAAGTTGAAAAGGATGGATGGATGCGCATTGACCTCCTCTGTCAAGATTGGCTCATATATTTTATGCAAACCACTTCTGTTGTCTTGCCTAGGAGGAATTTTGACCTAGATGTGCTTTTGAAGAACCAAACAGCCTCACTGTCTATAAACTGCCTTCTTGGAGCCAAACTGTGTCAATTCACTGTTTTGATAGAGAAACAATGCATTTGGATGATTTGAAAAATATTTCCTCACAATACAAAACCCCTTCTCTTTTAAACAATGGTCTTTTCACCTCTAATGTATCTCAGCTAGCAGACTTCTCAATAAGAAATAATATAGTGAAATGAAAACAGGCTGTTAGGTGAAATTGCTGTTTACAGTGTCAAAATTGCCTTTCTCTGTGATGTTTGGAGCTTAAAACCTGTTTGTATTTCTGATCATTGATAAACTCCTCAATCTTCACAAAATTTCCCTTTTCTAGCATGCCAATCACCCAACAAACTCATATGTTATGCAATCAACCTTTAGTGCAATCAGACAGTCAATGTCACAGTCCTGGAACAAAGGTAACAAAGTTTAAAAAATGCTCCAAAAGTTTTAACAGAGGCTGTAGGAATTTATTTCTTTCAAGAGCCAAGGCTCCCTTTTCAATGTAGAAACCAGTCCTCCTTGGAATAATGCCTCTATACCCTGTGAAAATCAATTTCTCAAATGAGTATGAAGAGTAAAAAACACAGTCAAATTCTTCTGTTCACAGGATGAGGTGGCAGGTTTTTTGAAAGGCATTCGAGGTGCTGGCAGAGGTCTGTAGGAATTTTCAAACAATCGAGGCTTCCTTTAATCAGAACACTGCATCCTTTGTGCCACTTTACTAATTAATCCAAAAATATGCACACAGTCCCCCATAATGACTTTAATAGATTCCAAGGCTTGCTGTTTCTGAGGTAGGTTAACAGGGCTTATAGTGTTTTTTGATGTAATAACCAGGCCTGTAGCCTTCAACCAATAAACTGCTCTTTAAAAAAACCCTTTTTTCTTATTACACTTCACTATTCTCTATTATTATGTCACTCCATCAAACAAATTCATACCACATACACAGTCAACCTCCAGCGTGGGCATACAGTCAATCTCACTGTTCTAGAGAAAAAGGTGACAAAATGTCTCAAAAGTTTTTAAGAAAAAGTTGTAGGAGAATTACCCTCTCGGACAATCAAAAACAATTTTCTTTGTAGGCACTTCTAGCAATATATCCACCACTCCAGCATGGTTTTAAACAAGGGTATACACAGCAGAAACTGTTTATATAGATGGTGATAGAATTTTCATATGTTTCTAAAGATTTAACAAAACCTGTAGGAATTCTATTTTTTCAAAAATCAAGGTTCTCCTTTCATCGAACCTTAACCCTCATATGCAACTTCAACAGATATGTTTATGCACAAACTAGCCTTTTATCACTTTGAAAGTTTCGAAAATTTCAAGGGCAGTTTCAAAATACCTCTTCAGATTTGATGGAAGATCCTTTGAAAAGCTTGTGCCACCTTCGACAGTGATTTGGAGGCGTGTTGGAGGGTAAACAAATGCACGGAACTTTGTAGAAGAAGAACCCCGCGCAATTAGCCAACTGGGTGGCCTGTCGGGTCATGGTCGGGCGCTGTGTAACCAGCCGCTAAAGGGGCGCCATGCGCCTTTGTTGCGCAGTTTAAAAAACCTGCCTAAGAGCGCCGCACACTTTGCCAGGAGTGCCGCGCGGTGCAAACAATCTCAAACTTGTTAAAAACTCTGCAAACTGATTTGGAAATTGTCTTTCGGCCTTGGGAACTGCAAAGTGATGTTTGCTCTTATGCTTGGGTGGTTGCTTGATGAGTTTGTAACGGTCTTTTGATCTCTTTAAATGCCAAGTGAAAATAAAACCCGTGGTTTAATTTTGTGAGGGTTTTCAAAGTTTTTTCTTTTTGTAATGATGCCCTGGTGCGTTTTTTCTTGGAAACCTGGGACACTTTTGATTGTGTTTGAGAGGGGTCCACTCTTTTCGAAGTGATGTTTGCAGTGGGGTTTTTATGCTTTTAAACCATTGATGCATATAGGCCTTTAGGAGTAATCTCTGGCCAACTTTGTACCTTTGGTGACAATTTAACATGGAAACTCCTATATTTGAAAAATACCTTGACAACCTATGCACCATCTCTTATCACTTGTTTTAACATTGTTGGTGATATTTATGTAAACCCCCTCTAAATTTGTTGGAAAGAAACGCTGAAAACTTCTTTGTCTTTTGAAAAAGGGATGGCTTATCTTTTCAACTTGGTTGGACAAATTTTGTCTCCAAATGTCTCTTCAACCCTTTTCCCATTGTAGGTGTTCAAAATTGCTGCATTTATTCAGATTTTGTCATGGTCTATTGATTTAGCAGGGCGCTGCCTTCCAATACACTTTCTCTGCTCAGAAAATATTACTATGATGTTCTCTATCCATTTGAATAATGAAACCTATGCTTGTTTCAGACTTTCCAACATACTGACAGTAGGTCAAAAAATCTCTTTGTCTATTATGAACAATAGTTTCAATGGTCATGTATCTTGGTGACATAAACCTAGATTGTCTAGGTCAACTGTTGTAGCATTTTTGAAAAGTCACCTGTTCATGAATGGAGCTACTTTCAAGAAAGACATTCTTGATTATCTTGGCATGCTGTCCTAGGGTTTTTAAAACTCAGATCATAATCAGTTTCTGTCCTTGTGTTGAGGAGGCAAGTATATAAGATGTGGAATAACTGCTGACATATTTCACAGCTGCCAAGGTTTTTATTAGCCACCTTCTTCCTAATGAAACTCTGAAAACACCAACCTGCTGTATCTGAAGAAAATACCTGTCTTTGTGGTGGAGTGTAGCTTGCAACAGCTGGATTTACACTGGCGCCTTTAAGATGTCTTATATCTGGGGCTGTGTACTACTTTCCTGCCTCTTCTTCATGTTCATTCAGAAACCAGGGACTGTATTTCACATTTCAACAGGAACCAAAGAACACACAGGGGTCTTTTTACTGAAGTATTTTCCTGCTCAAGACTGATTGAAGCTATTCATATTAACACCACTGCAGAGATATTTGTTATGATAGCTTTGATTAAGGAGTCCTTTTTTGATGCGCCCTGATGATGATTGAAAATTCAAATGATTCTCTTTCTTAAGACATAAGACCAAAACTCTGTTTTCTTTTGTCTTGCACATTTCAGATCTTAGCCCTGTTATGATAATCACTTACACTCAAAAACCTAGAGTCCCTGTTTTACTGTCTAGTAAAAGGAAAACCTGTGCTTATAGTAAGTTTTGTAGTCCTTGAAATCAATATTGGCCATCGCCCTCTGCTTGTAGATGAAGGAGGTGCCTTAACCCTCTTCTTGTAGATGAAGGAGGTTCTTGGCCATGACAAATTACTGGTTTGCTTGACAGTGTTGTCTTTCTTCTACTGTGATTTCATGCTGAATGGAAACTGCAAGGTCTTGATAAGTAGCTCCTTACTCTGCATATGCATATTAGGCTCATGTTTGACATTGAGAAGCAGCTGTTCTTCTAAATGTGTATTCAAGAATTTTCTCCTAAGATGAAGTTATATTTCCTGTCTTTGTAAAATCCATAAAACACTGTAAAACACCTAATAATCAGCTTGAGACTGTGGTCTATGCAGTGCTGAGACTTAGGGGTGTGTAAGTGGCGCGACTTAGGGCTGTGATCAATTTCATTTGCAGAGTGGGAGGTCTGTCATGTTTGGTATGTATCAGATGGAGGTTTTTTTTTTTTGGCCTTTTGATGGTTGCCAAGGGTAAAATGCCTTAAAGCGCCACTTCCTAACTTAGGGGAGGCTTTTGAAACAGACTTGGATTTGCCTTTTAGAGCTGATGGGCAGACCAGTAGGGCTGAAGCTAGATAGGATAGTGATAATGAGTTTTAACTTTGACATGGGCGGACTGAAAAGTAGGAGGGCGAAAAAAAGTTTTATGAGGGTTTTCTAGATGACAAATTGACATATGGAGATCAGCTTCTAGAAAACTCAGCTATGGATCTAGTCATCATTAACAAGTGAAAAATACTGATGACTAACAGCTGCATCAAATGAATAAACCTCCTCCAATGGAAATCTGAAGTGAAAGGTTGATCCCTTCATCTAAGATCTCACCCTCCAAACTATCTGCTAATCCCTCACAGCAAATGATCTCCAAGAATAACGCTGTCTAAGAGAGGGACTGCGCTGCATATGATGGAAATTGGGTGGCTTGGTGCCAAATATGGTGGAATAAGCTCATGAACCTCCTTTTTTGATCTCCCAAAGGGATGGAAACTCCCTCCTCTGAAAAACTAGCCAAGGATGGTGTTGTAGAAAACCTCCCAAGCAACACCCAGCAACACTGCACAATCTCCAACTAAAACTAGGCTAATGGAGAGGGATGAGGCTTGACCTCAATGTATAAATATGGGGAATGGAGTGCAATCCTCCAAGAGCTACTCAAGAAGGAGAGGAAATCCTAAACAGGAATTTCCTGGCATTTATTTCTAAGCAGCAAGAAGTTGCAGCAAGTCCAAAGGACCAAAGATGAAATACTCAAGATGATTTACAATGGCTTCCTTGCCCTCCTTTTAAACAATGTAAGCTCCCTCTCCATGGAACCCACTCATTAGGGTTTCCTTCCTCTAGAAGCTTCCCTCATTTTCCACTGCGTTGGCCCACAAGATACCTTTCCATCTCCTTCCACTGCGCAGTTTGACTTGGTCAAACTTGACCTAGCCTTTTTGCAAACCCCCCTTTCACACATGGAGGCGTGAAATCCAGCTCTATAATTGATCCTCTTTCATACTAAGAGGATTATTATCCTTTATTCATGAAATGAATGGGTCTCCTACCCATTTTATTCATTTCCTAGGTGAAAATTGAAAAAAATTAATATTCCACAAAATTTGGCATATTACATATTTCCATCTTTTCTTGCTTGTAAAAGTGACTGGTAGCCTGTAATACATTTTCCAGCACTAGTTGAGGTGCCTCAAAACTTTTTAAAGCTCAATGTTAGATTCTCTTAGTAGTTTAGGTGTTAGTTTTATTTCAAGTTGATTTTCGCAAAGTTAACACATAGTTTAAGTAGGAGGCAAATCAACTTGCATTGCAAAATAATTTTTGTTTTGTGAATTTACATACCAAAACACCTAGTTAATTGGCCAAAGTAAGTTTTCCAAGTCCACGCATGATTAGCTAGTTCTCTTTCATTTTTCTAGTGTAAAAGCCATTAGTTTAGTTAAATTTTTGCATTAGGATTTAGGGACCAGGATCGAATTGACGGTAGAAGAGCAAGTAATCTCTGCTGCCTTTGCACCCTTGGGTGATCCTAGGCAAGCATATGAAAAATCTCTATTGGAAACTCACCATCTCCCTATAGGTGATCATATAGATTAATTAGGAAAAATTGCGAGCGGCCCATATCCACGCATGTTTTTCTTTTGAGAAAGGAACAACGAAACATAGTTTAAATAGGGGATTTTGAAAAGGATCATCACATATCCACACGTTAAAACTATGTTCTTGTTCACCTTTTGTTCACACACATCCACACCCTAATTAAAGCAAAGACACCTAAAACTAACTTAACAAAAATCACTAAATTCTCCCCATAGGGGCCACAAAAAAATTTATAGTCTAAGTTAGGACCAAGGGGGTAGGCGTCCAATAAGCCATCTTGGTCAGTCTTCATCTTGAAACATAGAAGTTGACTATTTATGGAACTTTCAAATCTGCCTATCCGCCCATGGAAAAGAAAACCTAAGCGCAACAGAGACCTGATTCAGAGGGGGTTAGGCTTAGGCCCAGTGCATGCAGTATCATTCGTGGCTACCTGACCCGTCTGATACTTGGTACTGGTAGCTGAACTACAATGAAGCCCACGACTTGAACACTCACGTGGGATGGTGGTGCTTTGTTGCAAAAATTAGGGCATCCTTTCCCCTTTAGATGATGGTGTAGGCATCACTGGATCCTCTACCCTTACCTTGGTGGATTTTCTTTGGTTGACTGAGGGCGTTGCCAATTATTTTTGGACGTTGTGCCAACATTCGCAAGATATATTCTCAAGGCCTAGTTACATTTGAGTGTGTGAGGAAGATTAGGTATTCTAGGATTTGAGTATCATACACAAACAACAAAAAACCATATTTTTTGATTGACTGATGACATATGATTAATTTAAAGGGAAAATTTATTTTATTTGTGCTTTGTTTTAGGTATGTGATCAAATTTTTTCTTTGATTATAATCTCTATCCTCTTAAATCTTTCCAAAACCATACCTAGTCGACACTAGAACAAATCCAATGGGACCTTATCAATCTATATGCCTTTTGGGACTCCCCCCATTACCAGGAGGGGTTCCAGGAATTTCGCTATTTAGGCGTCAAAGACAGAACACTGCCACCCTTATTGGTTCATCCTTTATCGAGGCATATTTATTTGGGAACCCTAGTCAGTCTCCCAACACCACACTAGTGAACACCCCCATAGGGTCACCACACACCACTCCTCCCACAGGCCATAGCAGGCAGAAGAGTTATACCCATTCAGGAAGCCAGGTGAACGCACAATAGGGTACATCACAGAAAAACCCTATTCCTAACCAGAAAATTGTGTTTTCACAAGTCTTCATGGCTTCAAGCTCGCAATAACCTTTTCTAGCTTCGTTAAATCTACCAGATTTAACCAATTTGATAAACGACCCCATTTCACATAGCCCCATATGGCCTCCCATGCCCACGAAACTCCCTTCAGACATTCCAAAATTTGAAGGGAAGCAAGCGAAAGACCCCAGAAATAATGTTATGAATTTCCACCTGTGGTGTTCGTCAAACAACATCATTGATGGTACTATTCGACTAAGATTTTTTCAATGCACTCTAACCGGAGTAACAATGAATGGTATGTGGAGCAACCCTCTACTACACATGTAACCTTTAGCGCCCTCGCCACTGCGTTCCTGACCTATTTTCAATTACCCATCCACCACAATTCCGGAATGGAGTTAATAACCCACTTTAGGCAAACCTTCGCCGTCCATATCTCGGACCATCTCCACAAATGGCGGTGACATCGTACTTTATGCAAAGAAAAACTCGACAATCGATTTCTATTAGACCTTTTCCTGAAAAATCTCATCACAGATATTTCAAAGCATGTGGCATAACAAAAGCCCATGTCCAAATAGGATGCCATCAGTAAGGCCCAACAACTCGAGCTGATCTATATGTAGTCAGGGTATATTTACAATATCCTGCCGAACACCCCACGCCTGCAAACTTACAAAGAATTTCCAGGCGCGTCGAACTCTGCAGACGGTTTAATTGGGTCGTTGACCCAAAATCACCTAAGCAACAACGTTCAATACCTCTGTTACACGTATGATTCTACCCAGAACATAGCACAAATCGGATACTAAATTTATTACATGCCTCCACAAAATTTGACCAATAGGGCACCATCATACCACCATCAATATGGAGGAACCTATCCTCCGACTCAGGGGACCCAGTATGGAGATAGACATGCTGACATAAGAGGTCCCCCCAACAGCCATTTATAAACCAAGGACCACAATATGCCCAATCTCCAGCACAAGACCCGCCCATGCAGAATAATGCACAGGTGAACTTTGTGCAACCCTCCCAAAACCAACCACGCCAACCAAACAACCAGGAGAATCTAAATTATCCTCCTAATGCGGTTAGGAAAAAAGGAAAAAACAAGCCTAAAGGAAATCCGGGAGAGGGGGGAAACAATCAACAACACCCTCCGTGATCTCAAAATGGAGGCAACTCCAACTGAAATCAAAACCAGGAGCCAAGTAACCCCCAAAGGTAGAACAAGAGGGAAATTCTTCAAAAAAACCACTCTTGTTTGATCTATGGTGAGTATGGCCATTACACTCACCACTTTCCTGACCTCCCTAAGTTAAAGAACTTGTAGAGTAACTGCGGAGAGGGGGGATCCTCCCAGCAGACAATAGTCATGCAGGAGCCCTTCCCCCATCAAGGGACAATTAGCACACAACAACAAACTCTCGACGATTCCGTGAAAAAAAACCACAAAATCTACATGATTGGTAAAGAAATGGTTTTTAAGACACAGAATTGAAATTAACACACCCTACCAGACACCAATTCATTAGGGTCTAGCACCAGTGCACCAACAACACCTTTGGCCATATCAAATATGCCTATTGAACCTTTGCCAAAAATGACTAAGGGACCAACTAGGCGAGCAGGAAACTATTCCCAAGTGATCCATAACTATAGCATCGTGGATGATCTAGCTCAATCTCCCACCACTATGTCAACTTTGGAGGTGTTACAATCATGCCCAAAGCAGTGGAAAGCCTTAATTTCCATATTAGGTGTGATCGACCTTGCCAATTCGTGCCTGATGGCTTTTGATTTAGATAAATCCACCCCTAGGCTTCCTTCAATGGTCACCTTTAAGATACCAGTATCGGTCCAAAACATTACCATTCACTGATGTATCATTGACAAAGGTGCATCCACATGCATAATGTCAAAGAATTTTTGGTAGAAGTTAGGGTCTCTCAAACTAAAGCCATTAGACTTCATGCTTAGAGAATACCATGGTTGCCCTTCAGCCCTCGTCAATCTCTACCAAAAAGTCCCTGTTTGCTTAGCCGGAAAGACAGTACTTATATACATTGAAGTCTTGGATGCCCAATTGGACTACAATATACTGCTTTTCCAAAGCTATATGTACGCCATGTCAGCCATCACCTCCTCCATATTCCGAAATATGATGTTCCCCCATGAGGACCACATCGTTACTGTCGAACAATTGACACATAGCGAAAAGAGGCCCTAAAAAATACCAATTTCATTCTACCCTATGTAGACACATCTGTTGATGCACTTACATAGTACCAGGAATATGGCCACGGCCAGTTCAAATCGTCATCCATCCTTGGGTCATTCCTAGGTGACCAACCTGTTATCCCAGAGCCACCATCTGGCATCACAGAAGCCCCGGTGTGCATGATGTCCACATCAAGCACTGAAGCTAGTCAGGACATGAAGACAAGCATTAATGACACTGAGTCCTTGGCCACGACAGCCTCTCTAGCCTACACTGCATCCCAAACCCCTTTCCTCTTCCCCCAGCTGGTTTTGTGTCACATCAGGTCATGGCCACGATGGTCCTACCAAACTTATCATTTGCAATACCAGTTTGGTACCTAGTCCCACCCACTCCAATGGGAGTCGCGCAAATTAGCTCTACCAGGCTAATCCCTATCAATCCTGAACTGGCCCCAGCCATTTAGGAGACTATCGCAAACATCCTTGCAAAGGAAATTCCCATTGAAAAACTGATGATTATGACTAAGAAAACTGAGAGAAGAGGAAAGAAGGTGGAGAGTCCCACCACGCAATAGGAATCACCACGCTATGCCATATGTGACGTAGTAGGACACCCTACCCACATCTGCCCAGAGCTGGATGAATTAAAACCACTCCTTAGCTCTATGGTAGGCATCATGGCTCCAAGTTCCCATAAAAAGGAACCCGCCACTAAAAGCCCAGGAAAATAATTGTGTACCAACCACTCATGCACTATCTGCAACAATTATGGACACTATAACCATCATTGCCAAGAGATCCCATGATATAGGGATGCCTTACATGCCATCGAGTGATCCTACCAAGTGGATCCCTCCATCGAGTCGCCTAGAAATGTACCTCATGCTATTCTACACCTGCAAGAGGAACGACAGTCACCATAAATACTCCCGTTCATATTCCCCCCTCCTATCATATGCTGCACGCTGTGCGATGAACTTGGTCACTTCATCGAGGAATGCACAACCCTAGAACTCATCCACAGATGGTATCCTATCAAGTTATTATGTTGGTTTGCGGGCAACACAATTCACATGTCCTTTATGTGCCGACAACCACATTTTAGAAAATTGCCACTATATCCCATGATTCCACTTAGCGCTAGATAGTTTCCCCTCATCCATAGTTCGCCTCTCCCAAGAATATGGCTCTGACTCAGAATCTATGAAAAGCTCGACAACCCAAGAAGTTGTGATGAGTAGAT
Organism: Pinus albicaulis; assembly: GCA_034641835.2. Lineage (NCBI taxonomy): Eukaryota > Viridiplantae > Streptophyta > Pinopsida > Pinales > Pinaceae > Pinus > Pinus albicaulis. The sequence goes on from CM076576.1 coordinate 170,217,588, forward strand.
CCATACTCTTTTTGTCAGCTAAAAAGCAACCATTCAATAAAACCTTAGTTACCCCCAACCGCTCTCTGCAGAGAGCACCAACATGTGCGTTATGTAAAACACCCAATCATGTGGTCGCCACTTGCCCTGACTTAGAAGCATTACGTTGCTGGTACCCAGTCACACCACCAAGTGAGCAGGATGAGAGCCCATATCTAGGCTATTTTGCCTAGTGTATCAGGGCAATCACCATGAAAAATATTGTACCTATATCCTGACAGTTCATCCTCTAATTGATATGATACATACATTAGAAAATAAACACGACGATCTCCTCAACCAGTATCGAAGGTATATCACCTCCAGGCCAGCAACCCCATACCCACCTCGGCGTAATGGGAAAACTAGGATGATGCACCAACCAAGCATGACCCAGGTCCAACCTAGGATAACATGTGGACTATGTGACCTGATTGGCCATCGGGTTAATCAGTGCAGAAATGAAGCACCTCACAACCAGTTTTCACACATTCTCTTCTCTCCCATAGAAACTTCTCTCTAACCAAGAGAAAATTACGCACACTTATTGCCAGATTTGTTCACACTTTCATCATTCAATGACATGCAAACATCTCCCGAATCTTAGAGCGACAAGAGCAGTGTTAAGTCTACACTCCCCAAAAGAGTTAGATACACCCAAGCCAAAAACCCAGAAATGGAAGCAGAAGCTCTCAATTACTACAAAATATCCTTTCCAAGCGTTCACATCTAGGATGAAGAGAAGCGTTGATTCCGATAAAATATACTCAGTCGGTGTAATGGTACCATGCACCATCTGCACTGGCCATAACCATGAACCAGAGGCATGCCCGCTAATGGAAACATTAGGCACCTCTGCACTAGGCACAATTTCCGCTGATAAGAAATTGACCATCCTGTCAGGGGACCCAACCTTGCGCTCACGCAAGCTCCCATCACGGAGATTCTCCCCCCACCAAATGATGACAACACGATACACCATATTTGATTCATATCATCATGTGTTAGAATCAGGACTGAAGCAACCCACACATCTTGGGTTCCTAACCTTGTTCCCATCGTAAAATCCCTGGGTACCCTACGCTTTTGCATTGATTTCCATGAGATCCTGAATTTACATGCCGCCATCGAACTCCTCAATGATAACCAGCCTTTAGAATAGTGTCTAGTACAACTAGAGCTCGTCAACGAAATCCAACGATAGTCACTACAACACAAAAATTCCCACAAAAAATGGGTAAAAGCATCATTCGACCACCAGATCAACCCTCGCTCATTCACCGAGGGAGATCTAGTCCTCCACTATGATGTCGCAAAAAAGCCCTAGGGCCAGGAAAGTTTGAAAACCTTGTGGAAAGGACCCTACGTCATAAAACATTTCCTTCTCAAGGGGGCATACATCTTGACTGAGCCGGATGGAACATGCCTCAGAAACCCTATCAACGGCCTTTACCTCAAGAAATTCTACCCATAAGGGCTGAGAAGACCCTTCCTTAGAGTTAGCGTACGCAGACCCAACCACTATAAATTTTGGACCAAAAGACTTGATACAAAATGCGCTCGACTGTCATAATGGATTACCAACTTGGCCCTTACTTCCGATTTACTGATGGAGCACCGTGATGGTCTCAAAGTTTAGCAGCAACTACCTATGTTATCTATCACCCTGACTGATCACCACTCTGCACCAATGGTGTTTGTGTCGGTTCAGCAACGAAAAAGTAGGAAAAATATGACGCCATCATCAGAATTATTTTCGATGCCCTCAATCAGGGCATATGCCATATAAACATCTACCTTGATTCCCAGTTAGTAGTGTCACAATTAAACTAAAAATTTAAGATAAGAGATTCATATCTATTTAGAAAACACTTGCATGCAAAAAGATTAAGCAGACAATTTGATTACATTACATTTACACATGTACCAAGGAGTCAAAACCAAACAGCTGACCGCATATGCAACATTATTCTAAACTGGAATGCATCTCGGATAAACCATCATACATAAAAAACAAAAACATAGAAAACATAGATATCCATTAACATAACATAATCCATAAACAGAAATAGGGGGCACACCATGTAGAGCTGCAAAAAACATCTCTTGCATATATATACCAAAAATGTATGTGTTTGAGTACAAAAATAGTGTCTCTGACCCATAGGTCAGCCCAAAAGATACACATATAAGTCGAAAAAAATAGGGGAAGAATCCTCATAATGGGTGCTTTCCCTGTGTACAAAAAAACTCTAAGGCAGTGCTCCCATAGGTGGGGCACCTGGACCCACTTCCACTCCTGGTACCAGTACTAGAGCTGCCATCAACACGAAGATCACCAATCAACGTAAAACCGACCAATAGCCCCTCTCCCGGGCCATCAAGGTATCCAACCATACATCCTCGAGGTCATGCACAAAGCCTCGTGTTATAGGTCAATTTGGGCACCATTCTCAATGACCTGGTTAACTGGGCATCATCTCTAGGACCAATGATCAAGGGTCTATCATTCCCTATAATTTCAGTTGCTACATGCCCTAAGACAAGAAACAAGATAAATCAAGCAAGACTTTCATCAAGCAAAGGTTTCCATGGTTTGAAGATTATTATTTAGCATATGAGAGCTCACCAATGTAGGCTCTGAGGGGCCTAAGTGAGTTGCATATATAGGTAGCCCCATGAAAGGCTGCTCTGCAAAGCACTTCCTGACATTCATAGGTGCGTTGGTCACATTGGGAGTGAAATTCTCATTGTTCCGGAATCTCCACTTGGCCAATGCCTTCTAGAAGAGTTCACATGTGTCAAGCTTCAGATCCAAGTGTCCATTTGACATCTGCATGACCGGAAACATGTATTGCCTATTTTTGGAAAGCTATTGATTGAAAAACAACCTACAATTCATTTATAAATTGAACACAGGTCTACGTGTTTGAGGAGGAAGAATTTTGAGTAGACCAAGGTCACTTCAAATCAGTCACTAGGTTGTAACCTCTCCTTCTATCATCAATAAAGAGTACTTCTTATTTTTCCCTACATGCATCTATGTTAACTTTGATTTTTCATATTGTAAGATCTTGGTTGATGAATGTAGTTTATGCTTTACTGATTTAGCTAACTAGCTTGAATAGATATCTATATTATTTTATCTTTTGCTGTTTCAGTGTTTTTCTTGCAGGAAGCATTCAGCTCACAAACCGCTTGAATTTGAAGCTGCAATAGAAGCGATAGAAGGAGTCATTTGGAAGCGACTGAACAAGTAAGCCTCCAATCCTCTCTATATATCTGTTCTGAGTTAGGATAAATAGTAGTATAGTCTTTCACCTATTGTTCTAGACTAGCACCTATCTAGGGAAGTGTAATTTATCCGTATATTAAAATTCTGGCCCAACAAACTAGCGACTCCACGGGGGAGAATTTCTCGTAGTTCTAGGTGTTTTATTGTCTGATTTTCTTTGTTTATCCACCCATTAGCTGTTACACATAAAGATTAAACTTTTTCAGAGTTTAATTTGCAAAGATAGTGAGTTAAACAGTAGTATTTTCCCTTGTCTACTGCACCCAACGCACCCTTAGACAGGACACAGTGATTTGCAGAGCATTTTCTCCCTTCCAAGCCTGCGCTGCAGAGCACTGTCTCCCCTTGGAGACTGCGTTGACTCCTAAAAGTGACCAAATTCCCTTGAATTTAACTTTTTAACTTCCTTCAGTTTTGTTTGTTGTTGTGTTCTAAAAAGTTTGATGCTCAATTGACCAGTAAATCTATATACTTCTTCCTCCTTTGGCTGAAAATTTGTTCAATGTTTGTTTAGAAAATTTTTTCTTTATCATTGACAAGTTGATTTCAAATTATTTTTTATGGTCGCATTAAGAATCATTTGCTTTCGAAATAGGAAATTGTCGTAAAATCTTGATTTCCTTGATAGGAGAAATTGTTGTTGAAATCCTCATTTTTCCTTCAAAAGAGAAATTGTTGTTTTTATTCTTTATTTCTCGAAAGTAAAAAGCATTTGAATTATTGATCTAGTGCACCTAGTTTCTTTTCTGCATTCATAACATTAAGGAAACTGAAAAGAAAAACTTTCATTTTCATGTAGGACTGTGTGTGTTTTGCAAAAGGAACATTAGGAAATCTGCATTTAGTTTTTTTTGATTCATTGATTTTGTTTTTGTTTATTGATTTGTTTTCTCACGAACTATTTTCTCTCTTCCCTTAGTAGCTAGGTTCTTCATTGAAAAAGCTGAAAGTGAAATTTCTTTTATCATTATTAGCTTGCATTTTAGGAATTTCATATACATCATCACAATGAACCTTTGAAAGGCAAATTGTTAAGCAAGATCAACATAAAATAAATCTCAATTTACTTAACAATGCATTGGAACCATAACGATAACATTTAGAAGGTCTAGGCTAGAGACATGTTCTGGCGTCGTAAAACATAGCAACTGTTGTTAACTTATTTGCGTTACGTTCTGAGTGTGATACCTCACTCCACGTACGTAAGTATATCGTAGCTCATCCACGTACTCTCAGGTATAGTGGGCGGTGTTACAGTACAATAAGTATAAAGGGGTGCTCTCACTGTGCAGTTTCACATCAGACAATGCTAATATGGACTTGGGCCTCCATGTACCTTTGGGTATATTTGGGAGGAAAACTTTTAGGTGCTATCCATCCATAGTGAACCGATTCGGCCACCCTGAAATTGTGATACACCGAACACAACATTCAGAGAGATTACCTGCCCGTACTTCTTGGTTCGCCAGGAGGTATTCTGCAGTTCACAGTTTCTTGGTAAACCCTTTTGCCTAGCATTACCCTCATTTTTAAAAATTTTTTTTTTTGTTAAAATAAATCTTTAATCATGGAAAAAAAAATCCTATTCCCCGTCATTCGCATAGATTAGCTTTAAAACCACCTTTACCACCGGAAGTTACTTCTAGTAGATGAAGGCGATCACGATCTGAATAATCAAGTACAATTTGTACCTCTGGTGAAACATCATCTTTTAAACTAGAGCTAGCTCAAATTGTTCCCACACATCCTGGTTCGTTTACTGTTGTCGAAACAAAGCCTTCACAGCTACTCGTGGTCACGATCCATTCAATCGTTGAGACCATACCTCCTAGACCCGACGTTGTTCAATCAAAAATTGATCAAGATCCTGTCTCTTCTTTGCTAGAACATCTAAATCCTGAAGTCAAGCAACCAAAATTTTTTCCTACCTTGGTCATCCCACAAAGTTCTGTAGCCACTGAAACTCCTATATGTAATATCCCTTTTTTAGGAATATCAACAATGTACTCAGGAAAAACGCTGTATAAGAAAAAAATATGCAACAAAAACACAGATCAGGGCTTGGTTCCTCTTATTTATGCTATGTGGGACTTATATATTGAATTTCATCTTAAAAAAAATCATTTTAGATACATTAAATAGATCTCCCAAAATCTAGACTAGCTAAAAAGCACCAAAAGAGGAAGGTTGTAGCCAAATGCAAACACTGCTTCAGGAATTGCGCAGTTTTATTAGATGTTCAGTGGAGATCAGAAAGGAGATTTATATTTCATTAATAAAGTAGAAAATCAGAATTATGACGAAAATATTTCACTATACAGTAGAATGTATGAGGCAATACAACAAGAAATCTTCAGAAAAGAGAGCTAGAACACATGTATACTTGCAGAATTGACTCAACAATGTTATTTTTAAGGAGCTTCAACAGCTGGAAGTTACAACTTAGATCTAGGGAAGATCTGTGGGAAAAATTCAGATATATTTCATATCTGAAAACTATATAGTTTTCTCTTCAAGATCCCCTTGGAATTTTGGCAAAAGCATGCATAAATAAGAGTAGATATGAGAAACAAGTTGCAGAGCTGTAAAATACTGCAGTAAATTTCTGAACATAAAATTTCATTACAATGGATCAATCTAAATAGAACATGGATCAGAAATCTAATCCATGGATCACCAAGTGGAAGGCAAAGCCCAGCACTAGAGATCTCTGATCTAAACTATAAGTAAAACACCATGAGGAACCTCATACAAAAATAATGCAGTCTACTCATAGAAACAACGATGTAGCTCAAATTTCATAGCTATCCACTATAAAATTGCAGATCTGAAGTACAAATAGAACAGACACCCTTCCAAGAGGTTAAAGAGCACACTTCATGAGAAGAGGCTCCCAAAAATACACTAGATCTCTGCAGATCTAGACTCCCACTTGTTGCAGCTTGCAGAAGTAGAAAAACCCTCAATGGATCAGCACTGCTAATGAAAGTAGAGCTTGGCCTCAAGCTAGATAGTGGTTCAATTCAGCAAACACTCCTCCTAGAATCCTCAAAGGAAGAGGTGAAATCCCTGCATAGGAATTCCATATACAATCCTCCACTAAACAATAGAGAATGGTATTTGTCTAGGAAGACAAATACTCAGAAATATGATCAATCAACAACCTTCTCTTGTTGCCCTCCCTTTCTTTTTATAATATGAGAAAGCCTTTGCAAACCCTAAACCACCTTGATGATTTAGCCCTTTTCACATGAGAGGTCTCCTTCTAGAACTGTGCTGTCCCTTTTGGAGATGCAATGAATCTAGATAGCGCTGTTGATTTGGTCAAGGTTGACCTAATCTTTAGCTCAAACCTCTTTCACACCTGCAAGTGACTATTTACATGGCCCTGATTTATCTTTTTTCACATGGGCATTGATTTATTTAGTATTCTTAGGAGTTTTACATGTCCTCCTTTATTTATTTATTCATGCAATAGGAAATAAAATAAAAATGAATATTCCTCCTAGCTTAGGCTAAGTAGGAATATTACAGTCCTCCCCTCCCAAATGTTGCTTGTCCTCAAGAAATTGATAGGGTAAGAGCTATAGTTCTTCTTCTCTTTCATTGTTGGCATCATCAAGGATCAATTACCCATCATAACTCAAGTGCTCAGCAAGCCAAAGCATCATTAATTTCTCCTTCAAGGCCAACATAATATGTGCATAGTCCATCCCTTCAGGAGTGAAAAACTCAACAGAAATAAACATGGGTGGAGAAATGCTACATCTAAAACATGTATCATGAAGTACAAGTTGGAGTTATAAACCATGTGGTACATACACAATGACCATCCTCTGTCCATACAATCCCATAAACAATACAACTATATCATCAATGTATGGAAGCAAGACTACATAGATGCAAACTAAAATCTGAACTTGAGGAGGTGGGTCAAAACCCTACATGTGATGCCAGCACAGTGCACCTCTTGTCTTCATTAGATCCTGGTGTGGTAAGTGGAATTCCCACCACATTTTTTCTGCATAAGTCACCTTAACATGGCTGAAGGTGTGACATAAGTTTGGTGCCTTTGGGAAGCACCCGTCATGAAAAGGAATATCCCTTTGCACATCAAGGGAGTGGCCAAGTTCATAATTGTCATTGGCCCCCAACAAACTATGAGATCCATATGATCCCTTACTACCTTTAGGAGTCACATTCTACAAAAACATGGCAAAGGAATGTAATATATTAGAAAATACAACTTGTTTACCATGATCAAATCCTTTACCATCATATTCCTTCACACACATGGAGTTGTGCATGAACATTCCCTTCCTCTCAAGCAAAGGAAGAGCTCGCTGAGATGGCTCTTGCAAAGAGTCCATTGGCTGCCCAAATCCTCCATATCTATTGCACTCTTGAAAGTGCTGATGTAAGTCCTCTCTCATGCCTTCCCAATCAAAACTATCCATGATCAAGGATAGATCTTCATTGAACACATATGGCTGAGGAAGAATTATTCATATGCTCCTTGTAAGATATTTTTCTTGAGCTTGGAAGCTATAGCCAAAGATACCTTATGATGATAATATATGACCCCTCCTTGGAAAAATTATCCCTCTTCTTGATGCATGCCATCTAGTATCATACCGGTGTGGAGATCTGTGGAATACTCTACAAGCAGTTGAGATTTCCAATAAATATCCACACTGCTCAACAATGACAACAATGCTGATGCATCCATGGAAGTGCTTGTCATGTTTCTGATTTCTCTTTTGACATTACACATGCCAAAACTGTTTGTTGGAAGGCTGATCCTCCCCTTCTCTTCCTCCCACAACGTTGTGGCTTGATCTTCCCTTGCTTCAATCTTTCCTGGATCTAGATTTGGTAAGTGGTTTATATGCCACTTACCTGCTGCCCTTATCATTCCACCATGGCTCAAGGTGAAATGTATATTTGGTGCTTTAGGGAAGCACCCATCATGTTGCAAGACCTCCCTTAGCCCATCAAGGGAGTGGCCAAGTTTGGAAATAGTCCTGGCCAACAGTTGGCCATGAAGTTTATATGGTGAGACACTCCTCTTAGGATTCATGGCCTACACATGCAAATCAAAAGAATGCATGCAATCATAAAGTAAAATGTGCTTTGCATAAGCATGCTTCTTACCCAAAGAATTCAACGCTATGATAATTCCCCTTTTGGCCAAATGTATCACTGTACAAGGTTGAGAGAACACTTTGCTTTTTCCATTAAGGAGTTCCCCTAGGGGGCTCCTTCCAAGTAAGGAGACACCAAGGCATAGATCATAATAGAAGGATGTATGTAATGATGTGTCCTGGCTTGTCTTGCATAGATCTTCATGCCTTCTCAGTACATCACTCCTTTGAAACAAAAAGGGGTAAATGTTTCTTACTCGATGAAGCTTGCCCTCCTCTTCATCTCCTGCACTATTCAGGATATCACCATCTGATGATGATGGCACATGCTGCTCATGGATTGAGCCATAATTTATATATGTGAGACTCCTTAAAATTCCTTGCAAGAATGCAAGGGCTTCTTTCCTTGGAGTAGCTGCTCCTCCTTCTTCTTCATGGAATGCTAGAGATGCCTCTGTCATGGCTGCACTGTCACCCCTAGTCTTTTCTTCAATGGTATAGAATGCCTCATCCTCAATAGGAGACCATAGATCTTGGTCTACCTCTGAAAGAGGAATCTTCATGTCTCCTTTTCAAGAAGAAGACTCTTCATCCAAATGTGGATGCCTCCAATCCCTCTCTATTTTGGTATCTTCCCAATGAAGACTACCAATCTTCCAAAGCAAGCATTCATCCTTACACCTCATGGGAAGTTGAGGTGTAACCCATTCAAAATATTTTAGAAAAGATCTCTCATCAATGATCCTCTTGGGTTCAAAATAATCCAAGTCTGCTGAAGGCCAAACACCAACAGAAAGTGGCACAACATGTATCATGCCCTCCACCATCTTTCACCCTAAATCCTCATGCTGCATGCAACTTGAATAAGGTACAAAGGAATGAATTTTCATCCCCTCCATGAATGTGACAGCGCTGGTACAAGGATCCTCAAATGGAGAAGAGGGCTCCTCCTCCTTCGATCTTCTATTGCCAAATATTTTGATTATATGATGAGTGAAATCAACAAAAGTAGGTACTACTACATGAATTCCATGGCTGAATCACCAAGATCTTTCCTTGCCTTGCAAGTGCAACGTTGAGATCTTCACAACCTCTTTTTCCACTACTGGATGTAGCAAGAAAAATGCTTCTAGTTTCATCACCCAAGTCTCTGCTGCACACTTGAGTGATCCATCAAATGTAGACAAAAAAAATCTGTTTCCTCTTATCATTCTCTCACTGCAAGGTCTTCTTTCTTCTCTCAGTTGAACAAACTAAGGAAAGTATAGGATCTGTTTATAAGCTCTTGATTGTCACTTGTACTCTGCCAAATACCCATTCAGAATCTTGTGTTCTAGGTGGACTTCTTGCTCTTCACCCCCTCTATGAGATTAGGAGGTACATGGGTCTTATTATTTCTCTTGAAACCTCATAAAGGTCTCATTGTAGCTCCTTTCCTCGAAACCCTCTTAGAGTTCCATTTCATCTTTCCTCCTTTGTCTGCTCCTCCTCCTTGGAGGGGCTCTTCTTTAATCTGAATATTGATGAGAGTAATCTCATCCTCTCCACCATTATGATCTCTAATATCCTGTTTAATTTTTTGATAGCTTGATCTCACAGGCTGTGCTGGAGATCATGCTCTGATACCATTGTAATATCCCTTTTTCAGGAATATTAACAATGTACTCAGCAAAAATTCTGTAAAAGAAAAAATGTGCAAAAAAAATGTAGATCAGGGCTTGGTTCCTCTTATTTATGCTGTGTGGGACTTATATATGGAATTTAATATAAAAAAAATTAGTTTAGATACATTAAACAGATCTCCCAAAAACTAGACTAGCTAAAAAGCACCCAAAGAGGAAGGTTGCAGCCAAATGCAAACACTGCTTCAGGAATTGCATAGTTTTATCATGTTGTGTAACCAGCTCCAAAAAGAGAAGAAAATAGATATCAACGCCTTAGAAATGAGCCACTTCGAGGGGGCAACCTCCAATACATTACATAAATGAACAATTCTTGGATGATACAAATGAACAAAACCTCCTTTCTATATATAGGAGTCCATGGGGCCATAATGTAATCCTAGTGGGCCACAATGTAATCCTAGCCGACCTAACAATAATAATTTAAGGGCACAATAATAACAAAATGGGGGTTACAAGGGTACAATAATAACAATAAGGAGGTTACACTAACAATAATAAGGGACTATACTAGTAATATAGGGACCTAACATGCCCCTCTCCTTCAAAAAAGTGTTGTCCTCAACGCTTGAGTAGCTCTGGGTGCTTCTGTATAAAATTCTCATCCTCCCATGTAGAATCTTCAGTGGGCAAGTTCTTCCACTCAATGAGATACTCTGAAATTGGCCAATTCCATAGCTGTCGAGTTCTTTTTTCTATGACCGCTTCAGGTTTCAATATGATTTTTCCTTCCTCATCAAGTTCTGGCAATATTGTTTGAACTTGAAGATTTTCACCTATAACCTTCTTTAAGCATGAAACATGGAAAATTGGATGCACTCGTGAAGAAGTAGGAAGCTCCAATTTGTATGCCATAGTACCAATCTTTTGCAACACCTTGTAAGGACCATAGTACTTTGGCGATAATTTATTATCCTCCTTAGCTTGCTTGAGGGACATTTGTTTGTATGGTTGTAGCCGTAAAAATACCCAATCTCCTACATCAAAACTTCTCTCGCTGCGATGTTGATCTGCCTGTTGTTTCATTCGATTTTGTGCCAAATTCGGGTTATCCTTTAAGAGTTGGAGAACTTCTTGCTGATGCTCGATGTGATCTTCCACTGCTTGAACCTTCGAATTTTCCCTTAAAGATGATGTGATGGATGGTGGATGATATCCATAAAGTGCCATAAATGGGGTCATTTTTGCTGCAGTATGGAAGGAAGTGTTATACCACCATTCGGCAAGAGGTAACCACTTGACCCATTATGTTTGTTTATCAGATACAAAACAACGAAGATATCCTTCCAAACATTTATTTACGATCTCAGTTTGACCATCAGATTGAGGATGATAAGATGAGCTATGAGCTAATTGAGTACCCAAACAAGAAAATAACTCCGTCCAAAAATTTCCGGTAAAAATGGGATCTCTGTCGCTCACAATAACCCTTGGGCTTCCATGTAGTTTTTGAATTCTATCCATAAATGTAGTAGCAACCGTACTTGCTTTAAATGGATGAGATAATGCACAAAAGTGTGCATACTTGGTAAGTCTATCAACTACCACCATGATGACACTCTTTCCTTCAGACTTAGGTAAACCTGTGATAAAATCCATTGAAATCTCCTCCCAACGTTGACTTGGAATGGATAAAGGTTGTAGAAGTCCCTGGGTCTTAATTGTTTCCACTTTATTCTGCTGGCAAACCAAACATTCCGCCACAAACTTTTGAATATCAGATTTAAGGCCATCCCAAAAAAATTCTTTCTTCACCCTCTGGTAAGTTTTTAAAAATCCTGAGTGTCCTCCTAAAGGAGAAGTGTGCAATTCCAGAAGAATCTTTTGTTTTAGTTGGGAATTTTTGCAAAGATATAAGCGATCTTTGTACCATAAGGAATCATTTTTCCAACTAAATGTATCAGATGTACTAGGATCTTGCTGCAACTTTTGAATGAGTGTCCATACATCTTTGTCCTTCTTCCATTCATCTCTTGCTTCGCTTATCCAATCTGGTTGGATAATAGAAATGGCACAAAGCAATGCTTCCACCTCTTCATTCTTTCTTGAGAGTGCATCTGCAACAACATTAAGCTTTCCTTTTGTGTATATTATTTCAAAGTCATAACCCAACATCTTTGTGACCCATTTTTGCTGCTCTTCTGAAGATAGTCTTTGTTCCAAAAAGTGTTTAAGACTATCATGATCAGTTTTTATCTTGAAGTGTCTTCCCATTAGGTAAGTTCGCCATTTCTTTAGTGCATGCAGTATTGCTAACATTTCCTTCTCATAAATAGGTTTCTGTAAATACTTTCCTTTGATTGGACGACTTTCAAAAGAAATGGGTCTTCCTTCCCGCATTAAAACTGCACCAATTCCATTTCCTGAGGCATCACATTCCACAATAAAGGTTTTTGTGAAGTCTGGTGTAGCTAAGACCGGTGCTAGGCACATTGCCTCCTTAAGACATTCAAAGGCCTTAGTTGCTTCAGGAGTCCATGAAAATGCATCTTTCTTCAATAATGTTGTTAGAGGTGCTGCTATTCTCCCATAATTCTTAACAAACTTGCGATAATACCCCGTTAACCCGAGAAATCCTCGCAACTTCTTCATGGTTGTGGGGACTTTCCATTCCTTAATGGCTTTAATTTTGTTAGGGTCTACTTTAACACCCTCGTGAGATACAATATGACCCAGATATTCCACCTCTTGTACTCCAAAGAAACATTTGGATTTTTTGCATATAATTGTTTCTCCTGCAATAGTTTGAGCACCCTGTCAACATGTTCAACATGATCCTTCCAAGACCTGCTGTAGATTAGTATATCATCAAAAAATACTAGCACAAATTTTCTAAGGAAGGTTTTGAAAATGGAATTCATCAACCCTTGAAATGTAGAAGGTGCATTGGTAAGGCCAAAAGGCATGACAAAAAATCCATAATGACCCTCATGAGTTCGAAATGCCGTTTTTGGAATATCTTCAGTCTTGATTCTAATTTGATGATATCTTGAACGAAGATCCAACTTGGTAAAATAAATTGCTCCATGTAATTCATCCAATAATTCATCAATCACAGGAATGGGAAATTTATCTTTAATGGTGAGCTTATTGAGCTCCCTATAATCCGGACACATGCGCCATGATCCATCCTTCTTGTGTACCAATACTACAGGAGCAGAGAAAGAACTTTGACTAGGTTGAATTATACCCGCCTCTAACATTTCTGCAATCATACGTTCAATTTCTCTCTTTTGGATGTAAGGATATCTATAAGGCCCGATGTTTGGAGGAACACTTCCTGGAATCAAATGAATAGCATGATCATGATCACGAATAGGTGGGAGTCCTTTGGGAGTTTCAAACACCTTGGAATGATTGTCCAAGACTTGTTGGAGATCTGCAGAAATAGATGATTTTGATGTTGGAACTTCTAGTGAGCATAATTGTGCAATGACACCTCGTTGTTCTTTTTTTAGAAGCTTTGTCATGACATTAGAGCTTATTATCTTTCCTGGCTTCCCCACAATACCCCGTAATTCAACTTCCTTTCCTTCTGAAAAAAATTTCAAGAAAAGTTCTTGAAAATTAAAAGCTACCGTCCCCAAAGATTGTAACCATTGTACTCCTAGTACAACATCAGAACCTCCCATAGGAATGGAAAGCATTGGAATAGTCAATACTTATTCCCCCATGGTTAGCTTTATATTATGGCATTTTCCAGAGAAATTTATAGTTCCTCCATTTGCAACCATCACTTGACATTCTGGTGCTGGGTATAGGAAACAATTTAATTCCTTGGCTACCTTACAATGAATAAAATAATGGGTGCTACCTGAATCAATCAACACTATTACCTTTTTCTTCTTGATTTGTCCTTGTATCTTGAGAGTTTGAGGAGTGGTAATTCCTGCCAGTGCATTACACGATATGGTCGGATTCATTTCTTCCTCTTCTAGGGTTGGTTCCCGGTGTATATCCTCTTCTTGTTCATTTTCTTCTTCCTCTTCACAATCTATGTAAAATAATTTCTTCTCAACACACTTATGACCTTTAGTGTATTTGCTATCACAACTGTAGCAAAGCCCTTTTGCTCTTTTTTCTTCCAATTGTTGTGGTGTCAACCTTGTAGGTTGTGGAAATCTAGACGTAGCAACAATTTCTTCTTTATATAATTGAGTGGTAGGCTTCCTTGTCGCCATTATTTTACATTCAACTTTTCTTGCCAACCTGAATGCCTTCTCCAATGAATCTAGTTCCAAAACACGAACTTCATGTTGGATGTTATCCTTTAAAGTGCCTATGAAGAGATCGATCCTGTGGTCCTCTGGAATATCAGTTACCCTTATATTCAATTTTTTGAAGTCCTCAATGTGTTGCCCCACTAAACCCTTTTGTTTGAGATTTATCAATTGGGTAAAGAAGGTGTTGCTCTTTGTATCCTCATAATGTGCTATCATTTCCTCCGTAAAAATTAACCAAGTGACAATTTTTTTACGGGAGCAAAGCCATCGATACCATACAAATGTATTTTGTTCTAAATGTAAAGTTGCAATGCGTACCTTTTGTGTGTTTTGCACATTATGGAGATCAAAATATTGCTCCATCTGTAGTATCCATGTTACAGGATCCTTTCCATCAAACTTCCTCATATCCATTTTTGGAATATGGTGGTTCTTCCCGCCAACATTAGAGGTTATGAAATCACGATTAACATTTATTTTGTTCTCATCATGAGTTTCCTCTACTATCTTTTCACCATTAGGAAACATTTCTTGTATCAACTTTCCCAAACTTTCGATGTCTACTTTTAGATCTTTCTTCTTGTTTTCCATGTTGTCTTTCATTTTTTCATCAATCTTAGCTTCCATGCCCACTTCCATGCCATCCATCTTAGCTTCCAAACCATTAATCTTAGCTTCCACGCCTTTCTTCAAACCATCCATCTTAGTTTCCACGCCCTTCTTCAAAATTTCCATTTCATTTTTTGTTGTTCTTTGCGAGAGCGAAATTTGTTGCACTTGCTCTTGTAATTTTGATATGTCATGTTTCCATTCTTCATCTTCATGAGTCATAGTAGAGCCTTCTAAAGGCTTAATGGGTGTTGAATTATTTTTAGGGGCCATTTGAGAATCCAATACTGATATCTATTCTACAATATGCCCTTGGAATCAATTCAAATTGATTCTTCAAACAAGACTTATGCAATTCAGAAAAAAAATACACACCTTTTTCTTGCTTTTGAGGAGCTCTATATTGAAATTGGATTATCTCTGTGATTGCAGCTCTTCAATATCTAAAATTCAGCATTGAAGTAGCCCTCTGAATTCTCTTTTGAATGCCATAGGTTTCACCTAATTTGGATTCTCCAAGACAAAGTTTTGTCCAATCTCCCACAATGACCTAATTATGGACTGGTTCAGTAGAGCGAACTTGTACGACTAGCCACGTGTCACTGTTTCGTCCTTTGTCTCTGAAATTGATAGCCAAGAAACTAAAGTCTGTGTACTTGCGAAAATTTTTTACGGAACTCCAATCCGATGCCCAGAGAGAGAGTTATTGAACTTTTCCCACGATCACCTCTTTGAGATGAAATTCAAGAGCCTGAAAAAGAATTACCTTCCACAGATCATATCTCCAAAAATATTGCGAACCAAGATATGAAATTTTTTGAAGAATTTCTTCAGGATTTCAGCTTCGCACGATATGAATTTAAGATTCTGAACCTTGGTAGAAAATTGTTTATAGCGAAAATGCCACGATGACCTGTTTAGGATCCTGAAAAAAAACCTAACTTCCACAGATCATATCTCCGAAAATATTGCGAACCAAGCTTTGAAATTTTTAGAAAACCTTCCTCAAGATTTCAGCTTCGCACCCTAAAAATTTCAGCTTCTGAAGCTTCGTAGAAAAAAAGTTATAGCGAAAATTCCACGATGACCTGTTTGGAGCAGCGAAATCCTAGAATCCCAAGCCTCTGATACCAAATGTTGTGTAACCAGCTCGAAAAAGAGAAGAAAATAGATATAAACGCCTTAGAAATGAGCCACTTCGAGGGGGCAACCTCCAATACATTACATAAATGAACAATTCTTGGATGATACAAATGAACAAAACCTCCTTTCTATATATAGGAGTCCATGGGGCCATAATGTAATCCTATTGGGCCACAATGTAATCCTAGCCGACCTAACAATACTAATTTAAGGGCACAATAATAACAAAATGGGGGTTACAAGGGTTCAATAATAACAATAAGGGGGTTACACTAACAATAATAAGGGACTATACTAGTGATATAGGGACCTAACATATCAGATGTTTAGTGGATATCAGAAAGGAGGTTTATATTTCAGTAATACAACATCAAATCAGAATTATGATGAAACTCTTTCACTATACAGTAGAATGTATGATGCAATACAACAAGAAATCTTCAGAAAAGAGAGCTAGAACACATGTATACTTGCAGAATTGACTCAACAACGTTATTTTTAAGGAGCTTCAGTAGATGGAAGTTACAACTTAGATCTAGGGCAGATCTGTGGACAAAAATTCAGATCTATTTCATATCTGGAAACTATATAGTTTTCTCTTCAAGATCCCCTTGAAATTTTGGCAAAAGCATGCATAAATAAGAGTAGATATGAGAAAAAAGTTGCAGAGCAGTAAAATACTGCAGTAAATTTCTGAACATAACATTTCATTACAACGGATTAGATCTATCAGCAAGCTAACCATGGATCACCAAGTGGAAGGCAAAGCCCAACACTAGAGATCTCTGATCTGAACTATAAGCAAAACACCATGAGGAATCTCATACAGAAATAACGCAATCTACTCATATAAACTGTGCTGTAGCTCAAATTTCATAGTTATCCATTGTAAAATTTCAGATCTAAAGTAAAAATAGAAGAGACACCCTTCCAGGAGGTTAAATAACACACTCCATGAGAAGAGGCTCCCAAAAATACACTAGATCTCTGCAGATCTAGACTCTCACTTGCTGCAGCTTGCAGAAGAAGCAAAACCCTCAATGGATCAGCCTTGCTAATGAAAGTAGAGCTTGGCCTCAATCTAGATAGTGGTTCAATTCAGAAAAAAATCCTCCAAGAATCCTCAAAGGAAGAGGTGAAATCCCTGCATAGGAATTCCAGATACAATCCTCCACTAAACAACAAAGAATGGTATTTGTCTAAGTAGACAAATACTCAGAAATATGATCAATCAAAAACCTTCTCTTTCTGCCCTCCCTTTCCTTTTATAATATAAGAAATCCTTTGCAAACCCTAAACCACCTTGATGAGTTATCCCTTTTCACATGAGAGGTCTCCTTCTAGAACTGTGCTGTCCCTTTTGGAGATGCAATGAATCTCGACAACGCTATTGATATTGTAAAGGTTGACCCAGTCTTTAGCTCAAACCTCTTTCACACCTGCAAGTGATTATTTACATGGCCCTGATTTATCTTTTTTCACATGGGCATTGATTTATTTAGTCTTCTTAGAAGTTTTACATGTCCTCCTTTATTTATTTATTCATGCAACATGAAATAAAATAAAAATGAATATTCCTCCTAGCTTAGGCTAAGTAGGAATATTACAATCACACAGTCAATCATCTGAAACATATTTTGGGCCTGATGGTGAAGTTCTTCCTCCTGGTTTAATTGCGATTGAATAAATCCCACAACCTGATACACCTTTAAGTCCAACCCATTTTGGGGGAGACCTTTACCTGTACCAGTTTTTTCCTCAATCTTTTCCATCTGTTTTTGTTGATCCTATTACCATTCAATCTCCCGTCGATTTTGGAAGGTATACATTTGGTCATACAACCATCTCTAAACCAGCATCTTCAGTTGGGTCTGCTGTTCCAATTACGTCAGCTCCTACCCTCGCTACTCTATCGATGTTCACAACCTCAACAGAGTCATATTTGCACAGTGGCCCTTCTTCCCAACAGGTTACAAATCATTATCTGGCACTTTCTCTGGTACATCTTCAAGACCATGGTCTTTACCAATGTCATCATCTAGTATTTTAACTAGTAATCCTATAGTTAGTACTGAACGACTTGATTCATTACATCCATCATTAGGGAAATATCAAGTCGGTCCTTATGGGTCAATTCCTTTAAGTACCATATCAACTAGACTCCCAGCATTTGGAGAAAACTATTTTCCGTCTTATTATCCTCCTTATGCTGGGGGGCAAATTTTGGTCACCCAATATGACAATACTCAGTCACTTTTTGGTAAAATTAATGTTGACATGAATGTTTGTCAATGGCATCCCACTCTGCCTATCCAACCACAAACCGTTTTACACTCGTATCAAACGGTTCAACCTGTTACACCCACTTCATTACCACTTTTTAATACATTTATACCCCTGTTACCAAATAAAAATATTGTACATCAACCTTATCAGGCAAGTTCTTCGACTCAATATCATCAAATTTTGGGTCCACAGACTCAAAATCCTTTGGTTAATTTACAAAAACCTGCATCAAGGATCATTTATTCACAAGCCGGTGTATCATTTTATGGGATGTCACAAATGCAACATGGTTATACATATCAACTGAATCCAACTTACACTAATTTGGGTTATAACATTGGTGGACAGACCCCTTGGCAGCCACAAGCACAAATGCCTCAAACATCATTTCAACAAGTATCATATCCAGGTTTTGGTCAACAGAATTCTCAAGAATTTACTATGCAAAACAACCCTATCTAGGTTACCAGCATCAAATTCCACATGCTGGTGCTCAAGGAATTGTTGCCCAAGCAATTCCATCTTACCCTAGCTATGCTAAACCTGACCTTAATAGACAATTTTACCTTTTTTTGCAACCTTAGAATTACCAGATTTAAACCGGTTAACCAATGATCCTATTAATTATGCTCCTTGGTGGCCAGTGATACCTCATAAATTACCCTCCAAAATTCCTAAATTCAATGGAAACCCTGGAGAAGATCCATCGACTCATGTCATGAATTATCATTTATGGTGTTCATCAAATTACTTGAATGATGATTCTTTTGAACTACGTCTTTTCCAGTGTAAGCTTATTGGTTCGGCTGCTAAATGGTATATTGAATTACCTAGAGCTTATTTCGATAATTTCACTGCCTTAGCTACTGTCTTTTGACCCATTTCCAGTTACCGATCAGATACGAAACTGGAACAGAACTCTTGACCAAATTCAAACAGAGTAATGCCACTCACATTTCAGATCATATTCGTGAGTGGTGTCGCCATCGACGAATGGTTAAGACATTTTTTCCCGATCAGCTCCTTACTGAATGGTTCATTAAGTCCTTGTTACCATTTATAATTGAGGATGTAGCTAAAGGTGGCGTCGTCACAGAAGAGAAAGTTATCACTCGTGCCCAATATTTAGACTTGATTTATACTCAGTATGGCATGCTCTATGAAAAAATCCCAAATGCGGCGAGATCAAATTTCAATGTTCCTCCTCAAATAGAGGACTCTCATGCCAGAGATAGATTGATAGGCACTGAAAACACACACCACACTACTGCATCTGATCCTGCTCCTACTTCCGAAATTAATGCCATGTCATTTGAAAAAGGCAGAAGTGACAAGCAACCAGGAGGTAAGAAAAAGGGGAAATCAAAGAAAAAGCAAACTTCTAACCCACAGGAAAGATCATCTGATCAACTGTCTAGACCACGGAAACCTTGTTATCCATGCATAATATGTAACGAGGAACACTTTTTTAAGGATTTTCCTCACCGTGCTAAAGTCTCAAAAATCATCAAGACTTCTCATGCATCAGCTGTGTTGACAGACCCATTTCCAAATTTGGACACAAATTTGGTTGCTATGGATTGCGGCTCCTAGTTCCCAAGTGTTAATGTATCCACCCAAAACCTTCACAAGATATTTTGGTGTCAATGCGGAATAAAGACTATGGTAGTCCGACCACTGATCAACCTACTACCTCGACAACGAATCCATCTAATGAATCAATACCACCTCCTGTTATTCCCGAATTGATGATTAAGCCAGCAAAGGGAGTAATTCATAAATCAACATATAATCCTCGAGCAAGAGTTGCACAAAATTATAATATAGTTGAAGATTTGGCTCAATCCCCTTCAGCTATGTCCACTCTTGAGGTATTACAAAATTTTCCCTCTCAGAAGCAGGCTTTATTGTTGTCCATTGGTAGAATTGATCCAACTGATTCTAATATTGTTGTCTTTAATCATACGGGCTACGTGCTGCAATTACCCGCAAAATTGTCATTCTCCATATAAGTAAATGTTCTCAATCACCTTTTTCATCGCACTATTATTGATGAGGGATCATCTACGTGCATTATGTCTCTAAACTGTTGGAAGTCACTTGGCTCACCGCGATTATCACAATCATCAATGACGTTGAAGGCTTTTGATGGAAGAACATATAAACCTTGTGGTATCAATAAAATGCAAGTTGAATTAGGGGGAAAAACAGTAAGTATTGATGTTGAGGTTGTTGATGGACCCTTTAAATATAATATTTTACTTGGAAGACCATGGGTATATGCAATGACTGCCATTTTTTCTACATACTTTAGAATGATTTCCTTTCCACATAAAGGTACAATCACAGTCATTAATCAATTATCATTTTTTGCCTCCGCTTCGCAGGTAACTGGAAGCATTCTGTTTGTTCACTTACCCCAACTAGAAATCCAGAACATTGGTGTACAACTCTTAAAGAATTCCACTCTTATGGGAACCTTTGCATTATCGCCGCCCACGACGTCGACAGAATTTGCAAGCATAAAGACCTGCTACATGATCTCTTCCACTCTATCTGGCTTAAGGGAGAGTACGAGTGATTTTGATATTTCTACGTTGGATGATGTTTTATCGCCCAACCCTATTGAGCTACAATAGAAATCAATCTATTTGGCTTGGTCGGAAAATTCGAAATCAGCGTTGCTGAGTGTTTGGGTTGATCGTTCATTAGATTTCGGCACTCCATATGATCCATTTTCCTCAAAATTTTTGACAGATAAAAATATTTTGGAAGCTATGATGTCAGAAGGAGAACCATGGGAAGATTATCATCATCGTTCCCATCTTCCATATTATGAAGAAAATAATCTAAGTGAACTATATCACCCATCCATCGAAACCTTCTTTTCGAATTCTTTACTGATTAATGCAATTGACTCTGAGCGAAATTTATCTAATATCAAAGAAATGATTTCTATCAATATTTCGACTAAACTTGGCATTGTAGAAAATATTCATGTTAGTGTATCTTGTTCTCCATCAGAAATTGATTCATATTTCTCTCTTTTTCTTGAATTTCGTGACGTATTTGCTTGGTCTTACGAGGAAATGCTAGGCACAGATACTAGTATAGTTGAAAACACTATTAATATGTATCCTGATGTCAAATTGGTGCATCAACGACTTCGTCCTGTTCATCCAAAGAAAGCCGCTGCCATCAAAGCAGAAGTTGAAGAAATTTTGTGTGCTGGTTTCATTTACCCTGTTCCGCTAATTGAGTGGGTTTCCAATATCCTTCCTGTTATGAAAAAACAAGGAACCATTAGAGTGTGCGTTGATTATTGGGATGTCAATCAGACTTGTCCAAAAAACAACTATCCTACTCCCTTTATCGACTAGATTATTGACGATTTTGCTGGATGTGAAATTTTTTCATTCATGGATGGATTTTATAGCATAATAAAATCAATATTTGCCCAGATGACCAACATAAGACAACATTTATCTGTCCCTGGGGTACATTTGCATATAGGAAACTTCCGTTTGGTTTAAAGAATGCTGGGGAAAATTTTCAGAGAGCAATGGATTATGATTTCAATGACATCAAGCACATTGTTCAACCATATCTAGATGATTTACCAACGCATTCACGAAAACAGACTGATCACCCAATGCATTTGAGAGCGATTTTCTTACGTTTCCGACACTATAAGATACGCCTCAATCCGCACAAATGTGTGTTTTGTGTTGGTTCTGGTCGATTGCTCAGATTCATAGTCTCAAAAGAAGGAATTAGAATAGACCCACTGAAGGTATAGGCTATTCTTAATTTTCCTTCACCATCAAACTTACTTTAGATACAAAAAATTCAAGGAAAGGCTAACTTCCTAAGAAGGTTCATTCCAAACTACGCCGAAACGGCTAAAGGATTTACTCGATTGTTGAAAAACGAGTTCCCTTCCATTGGGACCAAGTTGCGCAAGATTATTTTGATGCTGCCAAGGACCATCTTGTCTGAGCGTCATTAATGTATCCTCCTAGTTATCAAAATGATTATTTCCTATATATCACCGCGGCTGAAACGACCATCGCTATGGTTTTGGTCCAGGTAGAAAATGGAATTGAAAATTCGATCTATTATTTGAGTCGTAATCTCAATGATATGGAAGTTAAGTACTCGTACATGGAAAAGCTTGCCTTGGAAGCTGTTCAAGATGTCCAAATATTTCGCCATTATATCCTGCTCCGAAAAACAACAATAGTTTCAGATTGCAACCCTATGACTTACATCTTATCACGTCAATTGCTGGGGGGAAAATATTCAAAATGGATTGTCATTTTGTAGGAATTTTATTTGGAATTCATCAAATCCAAGTCAAAGAAGTCTTTAGTTTTGGCTGAGCTTCTCTGTGACCTTCCCTTTGATAGTAATGCAACTATGTTGGAACCATCTATTCCAGACGAGTCTCTGTTTCTAATCGGATCATCTGATCCATGGTATGGAGATTTCATCATTTATCTCCAAACCCAAAATTTTTGACCTAATACCTCTCGCTTTGTTCAGAGACGTATTCGATACCAAGCCAAATATTATTTGATTGTTGGCGATACACTTTATTTTCATGGTGTCGATACCATTTTAAGGGGGTGCCTCACTCATGAGGAGGCCGAAAAAGTGTTAAATGATTGCCATGTTGGGGCTTGTGGTGGACATTTATCTGGATATGAAACCGTGCAGAAGATACTTCGTGCTGGTTACTTTTGGCATACTTTTTTTTGAGATTGTATCCTCGCAGTCAGAATTTGTCATGCATGCCAGATTTTTGACCGTAAAATCCACAAAATGCCAGCACCAATGCATCCTTGTGTCTCTGCTAGACCATTTATGAAATGGGGTATTGACTTCATGACTTGTAACCATCTTTCATCCAGGGGGCATGGTTATATTATTGTCGTAGTCGACTATTTTACCAAATGGGCCGAAGCAATGCTTACATTCAACAACACAGGACAAACAATTGCATTGTTTTTCTTCAACCATGTTATTGCACGATTTTCTATCCCACAGGCTATAGTTACAGATCATGGGAAGCATTTTCGCAACCATATGATGTCTGAATTGACTGCCAAGTTAGGATTTTCACATGATAATTCTACTCCTTATTATCCAAAATCAAATGGACAAGTTGAGGCTATTAATAAAATTCTTAAACGAATGCTTCAACGAATGATAGGAGTCCGTAAAAGGAACTGGCACTTGATCCTGTACTCCGCCTTGTGGGCGTACCAAACCTCGGTGAGAAACGCGACCAGATTCACTCCTTTTAAATTGGTGTATGGTCTGGAAGCTATCTTACCAATCCAATGTGAAATTTCATCGTTAAAACTCGCGATAGACTTGTTACCGGAAACCTCAGAAGAAGAAGCACATCTCCTTAACCTCATCCATCTAGATGAAATGCGTTGTGAATCCCAATTGGCCAACAAAGCGCATAAGAGACATATAAAGGCACAATACGAAAAAAATGTCCAACCTCACATCTTCTCAGAGGGCGACTTGGTCCTTATTTATGATCAAGAAGCTGATGTAATAGGTACAGAAAGATTCGAGCCATTATGGCATGGCCCCTATATTGTCAAAAGAGTTCTTGCTAAGGGTGCCTAAGAGTTAGTTGATTATGATGGGATTCCATTGGAACAACCTAGAAATGGGTTGTATTTGAAACGTTACTATGCTTAATCATGAGCGTAGTAATTTTTTGTATTATATTGTTTATATGATTTTGATTTGCATTCACTATCTTAATTTGTTTTTAGAGTTTTCTTGACGTTAGTAATCCGCTTTATATTTTTATGGTAGATGTCTGAATCTTCGGAACCATTTGTTGGATATGTTGCTGGTGCTAGTCGTAGTACACAGAATCTATCCTCTGCAGTGTGGGCCATTTTTTGCTCCGAACGGTGAGTTAGTGAGTTTTTGAGGGATTTGTATTGGTAGATTGATGAACAATATCGTTGAGTATAGCATGTTGATCGAACTTCTCTTTGATGCCATTTCATTTGGTATTAACCGCATAATCATAAGGTTAGACTCACAGCTTCTAGTACTACAACTTACTAGTGTTTAAACTGTTAGAAATCCAACACTTCTTAGATTGTTCCTTAGAGTTCGAATTTTGGAAAGACATTTTGATTTTGTTCAATATCAACACATTTCTAGGAATTTGAACACTTTAATTGATTCATTAGTTAATCAAGTTTTAGACAGAGATTTGTGACATAGGTAAAGAAAATATTCATAACATTGAATAGGATTGCGCATTAAACATACGAAAAACTCTGAAAACACATAGATAGATAGTTATAGGTTTTTTACAAAATTTGTGCACAAGACACATTGGTCATCTAACCTCAAAATGTATGAAAAAATTCATAAGTAAACTAGTGATGCTCGTGGTAACATGCTATAGATCTAGAAATCCTACGGAGCAACCGCATCCAACGGCTAGGAACCCCGATAGTGTGTCATTGCAGTTGCATGGGAAGCTCTTCGATTTGGAAATCTAGAATCTCAAAGGTCAACCCCTCTATGTGATGCTGAAGCTCAGCCAAAGTCTCAGCCATATCAAGGTCCTGAAGGACTGCTCTCCCGATAGCCCTCTCTACTAGTGCATCTGCTTCATGCTCTGGTTCCTCCACTGGTTGAATGCGACCAATATTTGCATTACATTAAAAACATTTAGTTTAGTCTTGGAAAGAAATAAAAATAAAAAAACATTGTATAAACCTTATAAAAATAAAAAAACATGGTCAAATAATTCTTACCCATTGCACCCCACTGAGCGCCTTTTGGTAGTACTAGATATGGATCTCCTTGAAAGTGGACACCTGCGTATGCATACTCATCGATGGCGACAATTTGTCACCCGAACTAGGAGAAGAATGCAGTCGAGAACACAACAGTCGATTGGCCTGCATGCCGACCCAAGAGTTCTACCCATCTCTACATTTGAGGATCTCTAGGACTAGATATATCCAATGTTACATGTTGTGGCTGCATCAGTGGAATCCGTTCCAAAGCGAAGGAGATAAGGATTGAACCATAACTGAAAATTTTCTTCCTTCCTCCCTTCGCTTTATTCATTTGTTCCTTTATCTGAGATAGAACAAATTCAGACCAGTTGAATACTGTTGTCTCTAAGCACTCTAGCGCATACTGAATATACGTTCTGTTCGCTACATGTAGTGTAACGGTGCCAGCAATTTTAGTGATCATGAAGAGGATGGTTCTCAAATGAAAATCCCTGACATCCCAGATGTTTATTTTCTCATCTTTTCTAGGTTTTGACCCTGGATAGCAATACTGCATAACATAATCCCTCACTGTCTCTCCTTCAACGGCATACCCTGTGAGAGAAATGGGCAAAACTCTCCTCGACAAACCTATGAGAAAATACACATCCTAAACTGTTATGGACAATACTTTATTTTTTATGTGAAATTCCTCTATCGCCGAATCCCATGCTCAAACTAAGAACTCCAAGAGTTCTATTTGTTGCCTCATTCTCAACAATTTTAAGTACTTAAGTAGCCCGCAATCTCTTAAGGCTCTTACAGTACCCGGATCATTCAAGGAAATCATATCGTGTTCTTCATGTTCTATTTCTCTCCATGTAATCGTCATTATAATCTGATGGAAACCTGAAAATCAATCATAAGATCCATTAGATACCATTCATTGAAAAAAACTAAGAAAATTTTGGACACAGCATGAAAACCAAAAAATTTAACTGTGCCCAACACACTCCCTGTGTTGAGACAGTGCGTTGCATATGCAGGTACCATTCACTGTACCTGCTATGCAATGCAAGTTTCGACATTCAGGGGTGCGTTGCCCTCATTTTGGGCAGAATTTACCCTAGGGGCCTCAAAACCCTAAAAATTTGCAAGGAATAGGAATAGGAATGAAATGAATACTGAAAGAAAGAGGAGGTTCATGGAACTAACCTAGATCAAACAATGATGAAATCCGTCCACAGAAACGACCACAATCGACAACTGAAATTCGGCGATAAATTAGGTTCAGAGCTCCAAAATGAAAATGGTAACTATGGAATGGTAAAAATGAATAGTGAAACTACTTTATATAGTCATTTAATTGTTTGCAAGTTAAATTTATTGCTATGAATATAGTTTTATTATGTTTTTATCATGAAACAAGTATTTTTAATCCATTTGATGTTGTTCTGAACAGGAATACAACTGATGAACATATTAGTTGTGCATATTTCTTCAAAGAATGAATTGACCACAAAGCATACTTTTTCTCCTTATTTTTCGAGCTTTGTTAAAAATGAAAAAGGATTTGAAGCACACTTTTATCTCTTTTTCGAGCTTCGATAATAGCAAAAAAGGAACCCCTAGAGTCTTCTTTCAGCTCTTTTTAGACTCCGATAATGTGAAAAGATTTCCGAGCACTTGTCATTTCGAGCTCGTTAAAGTAAATGAATTGATATCTACTCAGTATAAGTTTAACCCTTTTTCAGACTGAGATGGATTATTTACGAAAAAGGAATACCTTGGTTAAACATGACCAAAGAGGTTCTCTCAGATATTATTTTACACTTTTTCGGATCTGAGTAACAAATTTACGAAAAAGTACTTTTGGAGTTCTCTTTCGTCCTTTTTTTTCAGAATCTCTAAATATGAAAAAGGACTAGGCTATCGCTGTCATTAAGCTTGTTAAAACATAAAATAGCAATGGGCTTGTAGATCATGGCAAGAATCGAGTTTCATTCATTTCTAGACTCGTTAAATTATTAAATAGCGATACTTTATTCTCCCGAAGGGTTGAATTATAGATCAAGAAAATGTTATCCTCCTCAAGCTTGTTAAAAAATAAAGAGGTAATAGTCGACAAATGACTGGGGAAATTTTGGGAAAAGTTAGTAAAGTTTCTTTTTGGTAGCAAGTCGCTCTTAAACATGACACTTCTTTCACTCCATGTCCGTGACTGTTTGGGTTGGGTAATCATCTTGACGGTTCATTCACACCTATGGTTAATCATACCTTCACTTCAGTTTTGGGTTAATGCTACCAAATCATCAATGTTTCGCCAATATGTTCAAGAGAAGTCATCCAGTGATTAAAAACTCATTCATCTGCAATACTCATAAACCTTCATTTTCATGATCGTCATCCCTAAAAATTGCTATATCAAGTCATACCCTTGTCTCCAAAATCAGTAACTCCTATTTTGTAATAAGGTGACTTCCTCTCGACAAAAAATCAATATCCAGGAAGTTCACTTAGAAATATCAGATTCCAATACCATGAGGCTTGTTACAGCATCGATAAGATCCTCGCTTCTGGACCTTTGACTGAAAGATTTTGTTTGGCGTTCGACATCAAATCATCTATTCATGCCTTACAAAATGTACTGCAGTACCTTGAGAGCTATTGACATTAATGGTGGTTCTCTCGCATTTTTTAACAGCACACATCATCGGCTGGTAATCAAATGATGTATTTCCATGTTCGACGACAAATCATATATTCACATGGCTAGACTTGTACCCGAATGATCGAGTGAACGAGATAAGAAGACCTCGGATCTAGTTTCATCCATGTGGGCTGTGATTTCAGGATTGTTGTACACATCATCTGTACAGTGAATTTACATACAGATTGTCATCCAAACATGGGCCTATATCTGTAGGCATGTCTGCATTTGGGCAACATTCCAATGTAGACGACTTTCTGAATTATGTACATGTTATTAGATTGTTTTATGTGCTGAACAAGGGAATGCCTACCCTCAGAAATTATGATCAATAGAGGATATATCATGATGAAATGTATTGTAAGATTGATGCAGGTGACCATTCCGCTTTGTTTCTAGGCTCTTCATAGTGTAAAGCATCTCAATCAAATGTTCATATTATTTGGATCTCATGCTTTAGGGGGAAATTGTTATAGGTCAATTTGGGAACCATTCCTAATGACCTGGTTAACTGGGCATCATCTCTAGGACCAATGATCAAGGGTCTATCATTCCCTATCATTTTAGTTGCTACAAGCCCTAAGACAAGAAACAAGACAAATCAAGCAAGACTTTCATCAAGCAAAGGTTACCATGGTTTGAAGCTTATTATTTAGCATATGAGAGCTCACCAACGTAGGCTATAAGGGGCCTAAGTGCGTTGCATATGCAGGTAGCACCATGCAAGGCTGCTCTGCAATGCACTTCTTGACATTCACAGGTGCTTTGGTCACATTGGGAGCAAAATTCTCAATGTTCCAGAATCTCCACTTGGCCAGTGCCTTCTAGAAGAGTTCACATGTGTTAAGCTTCGAATCCAAGTGTCCATTTGAAATCTACATGACTGGAAACATGTCTTGCCTATTTTTGGAAATATATTGATTGCAAAACAACCTACATTTCATCTATAAATTGAACACAGATCTAAGTGTTTGAGGAGGAAGAATTTGAGTAGAGAAATGCTAGAGAATTTTCAATTGAGAGCTTGGTTTGTGAAGTTACTGCTGGAGAGATTTATACTGTGATGAGACTTGGGAAATTTGCTGGAAGGTCACTTCAAATCAGTCACTAGGTTGTAACCTCTCCTTCTATCATCAATAAAGAGTACTTCTTATTTTTCCGATACATGCACCTATGTTAACTTTGATTTTTCATATTGTAAGATCTTGGTTGATGAATGTAGTTTATGCTTTACTGATTTAGATAACTAGCTTGAATAGATATATATATTATTGCATATTGTGTTGTTTCAGTGTTTTTCTTGCAGGAATCATTCAACTCACAAACCGCTTGAATTTGAAGCTGCAACAGAAGCGACAGAAGGAGTCATTTGGAAGCGACTGAACAAGTAAGCCTCCAATCCTCTCTATATATCTATTCTGAGTTAGGAGAAATAGTAGGATAGTATTTCACCTATTTTTCTAGACTAGCACCTGTATAGGGAAGTGTAATTTATCCATAGATTAAATTCTGGCCCAACACCTCGAGTAGGCATCCCCTGGGTCAAGTGGTCCACTCGACCCCAGGCATCCTCTAGAGTTGCCACTTGCTCGGTCAGCTCAGCAAGAGGAGCCTTTGCCACACCAACACGAGCTTGCAGCAGTCTTAGCAGTGGCCAAGCTTCTACCGTCCCCTGAATGGCCAACCTCATCACTCGATGCTCCACCTAGAGGCTGCGCAGGAGCTCCTCCCTGTCCCCTACGAGCTCCTCGAGATCACTGAATCAGATGGTGTCCCACCAACCAAGCCATAGGATGAATGAACTCACCAACATCTGCAAGAGTAACCAAAACTATGTCAGTGTCATCATAATACATATATAAACATATATACTCAAGGAAAACACAAAAAACATAAAAACATACCTACAGGCCCCCAAGCATATCCAACAGGAAGGCCCATAGCTGGATCTCCTCGGAAGTTCATCCCTACGTAAGGGAAAGGTAGGAACATTTGAGGGTTGGCCTCAAAGAAAGCCT
The DNA here is from genome assembly GCA_034641835.2 of Pinus albicaulis. Lineage (NCBI taxonomy): Eukaryota > Viridiplantae > Streptophyta > Pinopsida > Pinales > Pinaceae > Pinus > Pinus albicaulis. The sequence continues at coordinate 170,247,489 of CM076576.1, forward strand.
TTGTGGTGGTGTTCCAATAATGCCCCACCCCACCCCCACCTCCTCGGGGCATCATAAGGGCCCACCTCCTCATGCAAGGCTCCTGTGGCCTTCCTAGTAGGCACTACCACCGTAGGTCTCAGCAGAACCACCCACTCATACATGATGCTACATAAGATGCTGGCATAAGTAAACATCTTCGATCCATATCAGACCTTGGAAAGCTGTGCCAACATCCCGTCTTAACAAAAACAGGCAAAGTCAAAGAAGTGCCTGATCATCAACCGGCGCAAGACACCAATCTATGGACCCAATGCTCGATGAGGAGCAGACGACCCTACTAGTTGCAAAATGGCTACTAGAGCACGCTGCTCAACCAAATATGTCACTATCACAATAACTATACACCCCTTCGTAAGGGGCGCCCCGCCACAGTGACGTGCTGAAAATGCCTCAAAATCCACCCTCCCAGAGCGAAGTGGATATCGAAGTGCCTCACCTTGAGGAAACAGGATGGTCACAAAATAGATATTTGTCTCAGGACAGATAGTAATGTCACACCCGCGTAGCACTATCACCTTGCGCCGCCTGTTCCAACATCGGATTAGGTAGCGCAAAAGTCGATCCTGTGATTGAAGTAGGTCATTCTCCATAAATTTGAGAAGACCCCATCGTGCCAACTGTTGGAGCACGTGACTATCAGTAGCTAAGGCAGCACAGAAATCAGGCCAATCCCTCGCTCTCCACAACATCCTGTCCTAAAAACAGGAACACATCAGGCACACTAAAAAATACTAAAAACAGACAAAATTTCTAATTTTTTTTGACAAAAATAGGTTCGGCTCTCTGCGCACCTGTTCCTCAGATAAGCATGAGGAGGGCACATCTGTCCTTCTCACAAATGCACCAAATTCATGCCTAAATCTAGGACAGGTGCACTAAATGTGTGCAAAACCCAGTTTTCACGCGCAAGATGCACGCCTGTACCTTGATTGCCCGCGCGGTCAAGGTAAAACTTGACCTAGATTCCGTAAAAACCCATCTTGTATAGACCCCAGAATGAGTACACTGGAAAAATTAAAATGCAGGACGTCATGGAGCTTACCTTGCTAAAAAATCGCTAATTCCGGGTGCTCAAGCTAACCATAGCGACAAGAAATGCTTCGCAAAAGCCTTCGACCTCTCAACACTCAACAAACACAAATGAACTGAATTGAGTGATATTCACCTAAATGTTGCCCTTTTCAAAAAAATTGGAGGACCATAACAAGAGCTCATAAGACCCAATTATCGGACTGAAAGAAACACTTTAATCAGCACTCCATAACCTCCAAGGGCGGTGCCACACATTCACACCCCCGAAAAAAAAATATTTCAGCATCGACAGGTATGCCCTCTCTAATCTTCTCTTTTAAGCACATGTATTTCAAATAATATTTGAATAAAGAATATGCTTTCACTTGGGGTATTTGATTTTGCAGGTAGTATGCAAACCATCCACAACTCCATCCATGGAAATTTTTAGAGCAAGTATCATTCTACCCCCAGCATGATAGAGTCCCAAAAAAACTTTGCATATCCTGACATAATTTCTTCAGAATAAATCATCCATAAGTTCCAAAAACCTGACCATGTTTATCATCACCTCACCTTGCACATGATAAGCATCCTCATTGGTCAGTAGAGCCTCCCCTCCATGGCGCTCGTCTCCGAAAGTATACCATATATCTCAACAATAGTGACGCCATGGCTATACCATTATAGTTCGGGAAGCACCTCATTCCCATTAACTCGTCATGCATCAGGTCAAGTTTTACCATATCAAAATAAAACCCCTTTCCTGGATGACCAGGTTGTGCAAGAAGATTGAAAGTGCATTACCATGCCTCGCATTTGGCCTACCATACCTCCACCAGCATAACCCATATGTGACATTTTTCCATCCACTTCATCAACCTCGCACATGAGACCAACCAATGGGCTCCCCACCCTCAGCAAAACACCTTCCTCACATCATCAGTGAGCGAACACTTTCATGTTTTGGAGCACTCGTCTCTATGTTTTGTACAAACCAAACCCAATTATTTTATTCTTTTGGTAAGTGTACAAAGATCGCAAACAACACAATATGTCCCCCAACCACCCATTCATTTTTTTTCCCATGGAAGTAGTCCCTCGTCACCCTTGGTCAGAGTATCAAACCCTAATTCAAAAGCCACCATGAAATTCATAACTAGTTTATACCCACCCTGGAAGTCCTACTGAATCCAGGGATTTCCCCATCAGAATTAGTTATGATTGCCGCCAAGCTTCTTTTTATACTCCGACCTTGGGCCACTGAATCCCCATCATCAGTTTTTCAGTTACCCCTCGACATCATGCCTATGTTAAACCCATCACATCCAGGATCCTGATCCCCTGCATCACTGACCCTCTCATTTGGTTATGGCTTCCTTTTTGTCGACACCAACACCTATTTTCCAAAAAGCAAGTAGTACCTTGGATCACCCCTCTGCATAAAAAGGGACATCCTCGGATGGCACCGCGGGAGGCATCATTTCCCATAGATGTCATTGATCCTCCTTAAGTTTGAATATAACACAAGATTTCATGTCAATATGGTATCATACCTTACAACCATTTCACTTTGATCAAATTTGTCGAAGACATATGCCTCTATAAGAGTCTCTTTGAACAATGCTTACACGGGAAGGTCCCAGCTAGCACCTATGCATACAATGCACATTTATATGCCATACCAAGTTTACATATATGGGAACCACATTCCACCTATTTTAAAAGAAAACATACCCTTGAGGGCATCAACAGTCATTGTCATCAACCAACAGGTCACTACCATACTTGTGACACAGACATAATCTGTATCTATCAAATATATTTGTTTAATATTCCAAAATTTAGGCCTCATCTAAATGGAATATTATAGTTTGTTTTATCACTAGGTAGGTGAATAAAGGGGTGGGGAGGCCCATAAAACCCCTTTATAAGGAATAATAATAGTCATAATGTGAAAGGAGGAAGAATAAGCAGCTGGATTACGCACCTTTGGGTGTGAACAAGGATTGGATCATGTTGATTCAGTCAACTTTGACCAAGTCAACAACGCTCTCATGGAGGAGTGGCCTTTATGATGAGACAACACAGTTTTAGTGGAGGAAAACTTGCATGAGCTTAGTGGCAAGTATGGATGGGACCTAATGTGAGAAGGTTCACATGCTATATATGGAGGGGATGGCAACCATTGTTATTCATGTTTGAGATTACTATTGATATTGGTCTGCTTAGACTTTGCATTCCTTTGCTGTTTAGCAGGGTTGCTGTGCTGTTTAGCACAAGGGTGTTGCTAATAGGGAATCCATACCTCATCCTTAGGGAAGGAGAGGTTCTTTGGGCTGCATTTCCTCACTCCGACATTTTTGCCAAGGTACCTCCTTCAACTACAACACAATTTCTTTTTAGAGCTGGGGTGTGTTGTAGGGTGCAACAAAGGAGGATCACATAGAGCCATTTATGGGCTTATTTTTCATTGGAGAGGTACCCTATCCATTAGAGGATAATAAAGGAGGGCTCCTGGGTATATTTACACATCTTTGGCATTAGGGAAACCATTTACCATCCCTCATGGCACAGTCACTTTTCTAAACTGCGTTATTTTTGGAAGAAATTGCTAGGAGGGTTCATTGAGCTCATCAGGAGGGTCTATTTATGAGTAGAGGGATCAACTTTCTATTTCGAAATACTATTGGAGGAGGAAATCATCATTTCAGATCTGTCATAGCCTCATTCTTTTCAGATCCAGTTTGCAGTGACATCTCAACCGCAGGGTTATTTGTCACATTGTATATTTCTTGGTATTTCTAGCAATATTTTATGGGTTGGATAGAAATCATGTATTAGAGCCCACATATTCTTTCTTGGGAATTTTTTTGGTTTCTATCAGCCATATTTCACCCATGTATTTTTATAGTAGCATATACACTAATATAGTCAACGCTGCCACTGTTCTCCGGCATTCTATACAGTTGCAGCAACTCATGTGCTAATTATTCCTATCATTGGAGGCTTGTTCTTATTGCTTGAGTGACTTGTCCCTCATGATATTTTTGTATATTGTTTCTGATATATTAATAAAATTATGGATGCATATTGATCCCTCTCATGTGATGTTAATATTTGTTGTGTTTTACATTATTATGTCTTGTATTGTTGCTATTTCAAATTTGGAATATTACAGTGGTATCAGAGCATAATCATGGCTTAGCCTATGCATTCAAGATATTATGCCATTAGAAGGAGAAGCTTATTCTCACATAAAAGAGAATTTGTACAGAAGAAACAAAGGCATGACTCCATTATTTGGAGAAATGAAGGAAGAGAGGATCTCCCATCTTCTTTTCCAAACTGTGAAGAATATCAAAGAAGATCTCAAGGAGATGAAAGGGGAGAGGTGTAGGAAAACTTCAAGAGGGTTTGAAAGTGAAGCAAGCCCTAGATATTCACATGATGGGTGTGGACATTTAGCCACACATGCAGATCCATAGCATAGTTTATTGCCCACATTCACTGCAAGAAGGATGGAGGAAGAAGATGCACCAAGGGATGAGACCTTGAGTGACTATCTTCAGGAGTATGAGTCTCAATCACGGAGATTCAAAGAGCAGTTTAACTTCCAAGGGTTTTGCCAACTCAAGGAAGACAAAAGATCCAACAACCATCATAGAAGAAAGAGAGATAGAATCTTTCTATCTAACTTTGATGGATCAGCAAAGTGCACAACCAAAGCTTGGGTGAAGGAGCTAGATTCCTATTTCCAGCTACACCAAGTTTCAGAAAAGGAGTCCATTAGAGTAGCAGTGCTGCACCTCAAAGGTATGGCTCATGATTAGTGGTTTTGTAGTTTTGCTTCATTTAATCATGCAAATGTAAACACTTATGCAGGGTTCACTACGAAATTAGTGAGAAGATTTGATATTAAACATTACAAAACATCATTTGTTGAACCCAAAAACTGAAAACCTTTGCATGAGTTGGAGAGATCTATTCTGCCAACTCCACTCCTTATTTCTGTTGAAGGGGATAAAAACATACATAATACCTTGCCAAGGGAAAGATCCTCACTTCTTGAAGAGTGTAATATTCGTAATTATCCCAAGCTAATAGTAATATTCAATTTTGTTTTGTTTCCTGTCTTCATGAATAAATGTGTAAAGGAGGATCCATAAAACTCCTAAATTAGAAAAATAAATCAATGCCCCATGTGAACAAGGCTAAATCTAGGTTGCCTTAGTAAAACACCCTTATGTGTGAAAGGGATTAAGTTATTTGACTAGGTCAACTGGACCAAATCAACAGCACTGTCTAGATACATTAAATCACCTAGATGCACAACACAGTTTTAGTTGGAGGTTAATCATGTGAATGCAGCTAAATCATTGAGATGGTTTAGGGTTTGGCAACGTTTCCATCTTATGTAAGGAGGAGGAGGACATCATGAGAGGGTTTTTGAACCTATTTTTTTGCAAGAACATGCTTTTTTAGACATTTCTCATTCTCTTGGCTGTTTAGCAGAGAATAGTGCTGTTTAGCATTGGGTGTTCCTGATCGGGAATCCCACCTCCTTCTTTGAGAAGCTCTTGAGGGAGTCTTGTATTTATTGTCCACTATTAGGCATTTGGCCAAGCTCTTCTTTCAACTACAACTCAGATCTTGTTGAGGGTTTTCTTTTCTTTGTAAGATGTAGCAAGTGGAGGCTAGATCTATTTAGATCTAAGCCATTCTAGTGCCTCTTTTCAGTGGGAAAGCCTTCTATCCCACTAGCAAGAGTGTATTGGATCATTGGAGCTTTAGATCCATACATTGACATCAGGCCAAAATGTTCATCAAGTCTACAATGCATTTTTTTTTCCATGACTGCGTTATCTGCAAGAGGAAAGTTGCAGGGATTTTTGGCAAACTTTGAGGAGAGATATCTAGTGATGAGAATTTTCCTCTCACTGTGGTGATCCATGGATTTATGTTCTTATCCATGTCATATTCAGATCTGATTTGAATAATCCTGTATAATCTTCAGAAATTCTGAAAAAATCTACAGATCTGCTGCATGAGATCTCAGACCTACTCCATATGCTTCATGTTTTGCTGAAAACCCCAAGGGGTATGTAAAATAGAGACAGTCTAGTGTACATATCTGATATATATCTAATATGTTTTACACATAACTGTTATAGATTTGAGTTGTAACCTACAACTATTGTATGCTCTCAAAAATAACGTTTTCAAGGCCTTTACAGTGAAATACATTGTTGCAACATCTCTTTTAGAGGGTTTTTCTCATAAAAGTCTTCCATCTTTCTCTTGTACATTGAATGGGCCACATTGTAAATCTGATTTACTACTGTATAAGATATTTTTTAGCTATCATAATGGTCTTCTATTGCTATTCATTCAAACTGCATTATTTCTGAAGCAGTGTTGTCAAAGATTGCTGCAGTCCCTTCCTTGGGTAATTTCCAAGCCATACTAGGTGTGGGAGGTCTGTTTAACCCACCTAGCTTGATTTTCTTCTAATATCCTCTTGGATTTTGGTCTTAAATTATTAGATATAAGGGATCTAAGGGCTGATCTTGGTTGCTGTAGCACACATTCTTGAAAAATGTGTTTTTCAGGCGTGTCTTGCTAGCAATCCCAATTTGGGGATATTAAAGTGGTATCAGAGAAAATATCTTGGCATAGCTTGTGCTTACTGAAGAGCCAATATGAATTTTCATGGAAAGAAAATAATGATGAAGAAGTGTGGTTACACTGAAGACACATAAGTAAAGGGTCCAAACCCTTTATCTGGAAGATTGAATTTGAAAGATTCCTCAAAAACTCTGTCCCAAACTATGCATGAGCTGAAGAATGAAATCAGGGGAATGAGGAATGAAAGACAAGAAGATATTTTGGAGAGGTTTGCACATGAAGGAAGCCCCACTACTTCATATGATGTGTGTGAGAATTCAACCACACAATCTGAACTACAACGTTGTAACATGCCTACATTCCTTGCAAGAGGAGAAGAGGAAGGAGAGACACCAAAAGAAGAGACTCTTGGTCACTATCTCCAAGAATATGAATCTCAGTCTAAAAGATTCAAAGTGCATCTAAGATTCCTAGAGTTTTGTCAACTCAAAGAAGAAATAAGATCCAATAGAAATATGAGAAGAAGAGGGTGCATGCAGCACACCTTGGGGAGAAATTTTCTACCTACTTTTGATGGGTCACCTGAGAGCTCAACCAAGTCTTGGGTAGAGAAGCTGGACACATATTTTCAGCTACATCAAGTTTCTGAAGAAGAAGCCATAAGAGTAGCAGTGCTGTGCCTCCAAGGTAAAGCATATGCCTGGTGGTTATTTGAGTCTTCTTCATTGAAAAATGTAAACATCTCTACTTATGCAAAGTTCACTAGGAGGTTAGTGAAAAGATTTGATTCTATGCCATCGGAAATTTCTTTGGGTAAGCAAAATAAGCCCAAGAAATCAGAACATTTGCATGATATGGGAATATCCATGAAGATAAATCCATTTCAGAACATTATTGAAGGGGTTAAAGATCTGTTACATGATTTGCCAAGGGAAAAGGAACCACTTCAGCAAGAACAATCTTCTTAAAAAGAAGACATGAGTGTTTATTTTTCAAGGGGAGATCAAGAAAAAGGATCTGTTATTGATGAGGAATACTCCATTGATGAGGAGAAGAAAGAAGAAGAGCTGAAAGGATCCTCCAGCGCTGTGATAGCAGGAGGAGATCTAATTTCATTGAGAGATGGAGATGAAGCCATTGCTTCCACTAAGAGTGCTCTTGTATCCTTGCAAGAAGGCCCCAAGGATCCTATACATGAAGAGGATGAGCAACATGTGTCTATGATGATAGATAAAGAGACAAAACAATGGAGGAAATGTGTTCCAAAATTCCATCCAATTTTTGGAACACACACTATGATAGATCAGTCCTTTGTGATCAAGACTCTTGACACCAAGGAGATGATGGGTGTTCATGAGTTAACTACATATAAAGGGAGCACCTTAGACTGTGAAATCTTGCAGAAGGTGGGTGATGAAGAAGAAGATGTGGGAGTTGCTCCAATTTCTCCTTATCATGATACTTCCACACAACAATCAAAGATGGATTTGCATAGTGGAAGAAGTCATAATATGTTCCCATATGTTGTTCACATGGGAATGAGCCATGAGACGTCATTATCTTGTGGTATACCACCTGGGATACCACCTGATTCAAATTTGGTGAAAGACGTTTCATGCATTGATGCTCCTTTCATAGATCCAAGGAGGAAGGAAGCACTAGAAGACCATGCTACAACGCTAAGAGTATGGGAAAGGTACAAGGAGAGGGAAAGCATTTTCCCCTTAACATCACTATCCATTCTCTCTGTTGGGGTCCTGTGATTTGGTAGATTGGCATATCAAATGACAAGGCAACATTAGAACCACTTTGGAATCCTAGGATCTAGCCCTCCTGGTTTCAGAGAGGGATCTCTCTATATGTGTTTTCAAAGGATATATCTTTAAGGCTTATGATATGATATTAGGCTAGTTATGAAGTGCAAGGAATTTTTTTGTTTTTTGTTGGGAATAATTAAATGAGAAGGTCATGTGAAGTGAAGGAGGAAATAAGTGGAAGGATGTTTCAGCATGGGAAGATAGGTCAAAAACCAGTGCTAAACCATTGTGCTATGGAGTCATAAACGAGTTTACTTGCACAAAAACTATTCAAGGGTTTTCATAGGGCAAGTCATCTATATCAGAAGATCTTTTAAGTTGAGTTTGTGGTATGGAACATTAAGAAGTGTGGTGAAAGAAGCAACGTATAAGAAAACAAAGGGAAACCTAAGATCAGGTAAGGACTTTTAACCTATCCTGCTTTCAGCATACACTCAAGGGAAAAACACTTAAGATGAACATAAAAAGTAGCCTAATATCAAGTAATGACTTTTAACCTATCCTGCTTTCGGCATACTCTTAAGGGAAATCTTCAAAACAAATGTTTAAGACTAAAAAAGGGATAGGGCTAACCATAAACTTCCTTGATTAGGACTCTACTTAGCATGCAGTGAAAAGATCATTCAAGAACAACATCTCAAGTTCTACTCAGCAGGATATGGGCTCACCAACATTCCTTGACTGGTTATACTCTATTGAAATCATTCCCAAACACAAATTTAGAAGAAAACATAAAGATAAAGCTTATCAGTCAGAATTAGGGTACTTTTAGAAGTAAATCCTAATTTATATCTGTTGTTCTTTATCAGAGAGTATGAACATGGTGGAAACATAAGGAGAATAACAATTATAGTAAGAATAACATCACCTATGATTTAGATCAGGATCCAGTGAATCTTCTTGTCTATTTGATGTCCAAGACCAGTTACATACTCGAGTCCAATGGCTTTCTACAGTCTCATACTTCTCTTCCCAACCTACTATATTACAACTACTCAGCAACTCTTACTCAATAACAGTTCAACAATTAACTATTTTCCAACCCTTTAAAATGAGACTTCAAAGAGTATTTATAGGTGAATGAGGAGGAGTGGTGAAAGAAGTGGTCTTAATGATCATTTAAGACAGAATAGATGTGCATCAGATGCTCCATTTTGCTCAATGAATGTTATATTAAGTTGTGAACCACTCTAGTTGCTTTTGTTTGACTTTGAGGCATATCTTACAGGCTGGTAATAACTCCGAAGTATGTCTCTTATGAGATATTTTCTGACTGTAGTAACTCTGTTTTGGCTTCTGGGACAAGTTAGGTGAAAGAGTGGGTTTTGGGGCTTTCCCATGCCTTTATAATAACTATTCTGATAGTTTCTGAATATTTTCTTTGTATAATAACTGCTGATTAGTCTGTGTAGGTGGAGAGCAGGCTACAGGTGGCTTCAGATATCCTCGACGAATAACTGTGCAGTGATGCTGTATTCGAGGCTGATCTTAGCCTAATATTTCTTTAATCTCATCAATAAACTGTGTTTTTAGGCCTGATTGTGCTTTTTCCCTTTATAGTCATCCTTGCTATCTTTGACTTTACTAACTGGTTTAAGCTGTCGATTCACGTGGCTTATGCTTTAACCATTGTCTTTTATGGTCTTCACTTTAATCCTTTTGTGGTACACAGGTGGCTTTAACTAGCGCTGGAGGATTTTGCTATTCACTAGTGTTCATGAGACATTGATAAACAATAATAATAAGCCCCGAATATCCCCTTTTCAATTTATTATGGCTCGAAGATCGTCACGTTCGGACTCTGCTGATATTTGACTGTGGGAGGGCTTGCAACTTAAGGTTGCCATTAAACCTGTACAAAACAATAAACAATTATAAAATCTTGTGTTTCTTGTGTTTAACTACGAACAAAGGGCTTTGGCAGAGGTTACAGAGTGATGCGGAGGAAGGGAAATATGTGGGGAAAGGTTCTACTCTTGAAACTAGGAAGAAACTCGAGAGATTTTGAATAATGGCACGTAAATGGTGATAAGTGGGTTTTGCAGAAAACCGTAAGTGGTTTTCGCGTGGGGGTAAAGGCAATAAGTGGTATTATATAAAACAGACACGATATGGACGAAATTTCGACACGTGTCCCTCTAAAACCGCCCATTTCACATTCCAAATGTACGATGGAGGGGTGGGGTGAAATGAATGCAAAAAATAAACATGGGTTGTTGGATCGTGAGGATCAGTAGTGGAGATTGACAGAAAACATGATGAAAAGCCTTGGTGCAGTCAAGTGGGACCGATAGGATGATATAGGAGATTGAGCGATGGCCGTCGGATTTGGATTAGATAGATGGTGGAGATTAAATGCGAGGGAATGGAGGGTATGGATGGGTTTGCAGGTCTAGTGCCTCCGCAGTGAATATGGACCATAGATTTGGGTTAATTGGATGGTGGAGGATGCATCGCGGAATCGCACAAAGACATGATGGTGCGAGGGGAGGGGTGAAAGGCGAATGTGTGATGAGGTGAGGGTTGTTAGATCTTGAGGATCAATGGCGGAGATACGTCAAGGAGAAACACAGTCGGGGTGAGAAATTATAAAGGGAAGGGGCTGAGGTAAGGTTGAATGGGAGCCGTTGGATGATGAAGATCAACGACCAGGATCTCATCGACAGGGGAAAAAGGGAAGTGGAAATGGCGATCGCTGAAGTGAGATGGAAGATGGAGGACTGTTGGATCAAGATCGAGATCAATGGCTAGGATTTGATTGGGGCTTCGAATATCAATGAAAAAGAGTTTCCGGGGACAAGGGAACTGGGATCACCGATGTGCAATGGCCAATGAAATGTGCGATGTGTGTAATGTACCTTTTTCAGGAATATTGTCAAGCTGCTCAATGGGAACGATGTATAAGGAAAAATAGGAAAATAAAATGCAGAAAAGAGCTTGGTTCCTCTTGAATATGTTGTACGAGACTCAAATATGGAATTTATTAAAAAACAAATCTAGTTAGATCTGCTAAACAGATCTCGCACAACTGGTATCAATGTAATGCCCTCTTTTTGAAACATTAACAATCAACAATCTGATCTATACCAGAGATTTACTGAAGGGGAATTTATCAGATATGTCACCTTCTCAAGGAAGTGTGAGATCTGGAGGCTATTTGGCCCTTTTCAGACTCTGTCCATAGACTCTTGTCGAGAGGTAATGCCCAAAAGGGTTTAATCAGCAAGGCTTGCTTGAAAAATGATTTTTTTAGGAATGAGAGATTCATCCATCATAAAATATGCTTAATAAAACTCAGCAACCAATATAAAGTACAGCAGAAACCTTTACTCAACTGTTATTCTCAAAAAGGTGAGGAAAAACATCTTTTTATGCACTAAAATGAGTGTGTGCAGAAATTTTCATAAAATTAAGGGGCATGGCTCTGGAATATGTTATATCAGGTTAAGAGAGACTCACATGAAAAATTTCAGCTCAAAAAAATGAGTTTTTATATGTTAAACAGTTCCTCCTTCCCGACTAGTCAAGAAAAACCCTGATTTCCCATGACCTAATTTATGCAGAAATTTGCTGAAGCATGGGTAGCGTAATTTTTGAAGGGATTGACTGAGTTTATGCATAAATATTATTATTCAAGTTCATAATAGGAATCATATGGATTACACTAAGAAAAATAGACATTTTCATAAGGAAAACGCCCACATTAAGTTGCTGCAACACATAAGAAAAGACTGCATAACCATGACAACGTTATTTTTAGGGGATGAAGTAGTATTTCATTGATATTTAGGTCTGAATCATATAATTACATGAAAATATGGATCTAACATAGAAATAAGTACATGAAATGATGATCTATACATTCCCCTTGGGGTTTTGTGCAAACATGAAATGCCGGAAGTAGATCTGAGATCTAAAATTGCAAATCTGCAGAATGATTCAAAAATTTATGAATAATAACATGTTACAGCAGATCATATCTGAAACTAACATGGATTTGATGGCCAATCCATGGATCACCACAGTGAGAGGAAGAATCCTAACACCGGAGATATCTCCTCCAAAGTACTGACAAAACACCCAATAGCTGTAGATCTGCAAATAACGTAGTTCAGGGGAAAATACTGCGCTACCTCTTCTGGAATGGGTTTGTCCTATTGCCAAGATGTAGATCTAAAGCCCAATGAGTCTAAAACCAGCTTATCAATGGGATAGATGAGTTTCCCAGTGACAAGGGGTGCTAGAACTCCCTAGATCTGAAGAGATCTAATCTCCACTTGCTGCAACTCACATAAAAAATTCAGCCCTAAATAGGATTGTGCTATAGATGCAAGAAGAAGCTTGTCCAAAATGCCAGATAGTAGAGAAATGAAACACAACCTCCTCAAGGAGGTACTCCATGGAAGGAGAGAGGGTTCCTAAATAGGAAACCCTCTTCCCTTTGGCTAAACAGCCAATAGAACTCGAGTTTCCCAACCAACCTCAAATTCGAAATATCTTCAACAACCCTTGCTTGTTGCTCTCCTCCTTCATTTATAATATTGGAGTCTTGGCAAAACCCTAAACCACTTCATTGGTTTAGCCCCTTTCACATTTAGAAGCTCCTTCTAGAACTGCGCAGTCTAAGATGCCCTCTTGTGATTTAGCCCCTTTCACGCCTGCAAGATATAATTTAAATAGCCCAGATATGTCTTTGTTCACATATGCAATGATTTATTCTTAGTTTTCAAGAGTTTTACATGTCCTCCTTCACAATTTATTCATTAATCATGAAATACAAAATAAATAAGGCAAAATTAATGTTCCAATTAGCTGAAGCTAATTTAGGAACATTACAGTCTCCCCCTCCCAAATGTTGCTTGTCCTCAAGCAACTGCAAGGGTGCTGCAAAAATTTCTCTTCTTCTCTTATGGCCTCCTCATCTGTTAGTCTCCACCATTGCTCTGAATATTCTGCAATAGATTTTTCTTCCGATGGTCCCCCCCAAATATGCAAGTTGGCCTTTGGTGAATAAACCCAAGGGCTCTCATCATGAAGAAATTGAGGTAGTTGTGGAAACCCTATTGCTGATCCATGGCCTCCTCAAGATAGAAGTGATGACAATCATGGGGATTTTCATGATCCATGAAAGACTCCCATCTCCATGCTATCATCCAAATGAAGTGGATCACCTCCCAGCTTGGCAATCCATAGAAGAAATCCTCCCCAATACATCCGAGAGGCATGTTACCAACAAAAATATGGCTCACTTTACAAAGAGACAAGTGATCTATCATAGTGGCCATACAAAATATCATGCTCCCATGGAAGCATGCAATGCAAAAAGAATGGAGGGTTCCTTCCCCAAAGACACACCCAACCAAAATACCTCCTTTCCAACCATGTTTCCAAGATTAAGAACATTTTCATCATAAGGAATCATGATTAGAATCATGCTAGTTGCCATGTATGATAAATGAGAAGAGAGGTGTTCCCTCATGTGCAGCTAGCGCAGTCTTACCCTCATTGCCATGGAATAGAAAGTGTCAAGTGTCCTCCCCAACACTTGTTTTCTGCCTTATCCTTCTTGCATGATTGGAGAAGGTGCATAAAAGTTGGTGTAAAAGAATCACACCATGGAAAGAGCATCTCCCATCCAAGGTTATTCAAAGGATGATCATCATCATCATAGCTCATGGCCTCAAGTGGCCCATGAAGCCCATCATAAATAGTGCTCCCTCTTGGAGCAACACCCTGCAAATGAGTGTCAGAAAAATACAAGTATACATCATGAGATCCAACAATATAATATTCGTTATATACTTGTTCAAAATCAGCAAGGCTGCTCATGGGTGAGCCTCCTCTCACACTTCAATGAATAAGGAAGTGTAGATGATAATTCTTTCCAAGAGCTATGTTCCTCCTCATCTAACAAATGGCCCATGCACTCCTCCATATGAGTGTGCACCTCCTCTTTCACATACTTGATGCCAATTTCACATGTTAGAGCCCCATAAACTTTCCTTTTGCTGCCTCCCTTGCAGCTGATCTTGCCCAAGACAAGATTGAAGCATGTAGAAGTCAACTCCCCCTTGGAAAGTTCTTGCCTTCCAATACTTCCTCAATTTGGCCCCTGCATGCAAGAGTATTAAGACCCTCTTGCCATGTTCATAAATCTCCCATATCAATGAGAAAACAATGAGCTGTTCCAAAGGCTTGGATGTGCCATGTGCCCTCATACCCATACCATCATAGATTTATATTTCTTCATTTCTAAGCATAGATGAATGAATGGAAAATAGCAATGTTTTATTCAGAAAATTGCATACCTCTTTTTTGAATTCATGGAAGATACTCTATGTTGTGCTTTCTACTCTCAAGGCTCCTCTCTTATCGAAGTATGCAAATGCTGCCCGTAGTTGAGAGAACACTTTAGTTATCCTCCAATCAGGAGGTCTTCCTAGTGGGATGCCTCTTTGCAAAGAGAGATCAAGGCATAGAGAAGAATGTGGATGTAGGTGGACAAATTTGCCCCTACCATTGCTGCATGGGTTCTCTTGCCTTCTTTGTTTCTCCAACCCTTGGAACAGAGAAGGGTGTATGCTCTTCTTCTTGATATGCTCTTCCTCCTCTCTTCCTCCTTCTACCTTCAAGATCTCACCACTTGGTAATGATAATACATTCTGCCCATGCATTGTGCCAATATCTTGATGTGTGAGACCTTTTTGTAATTCCTTGCAAGAATGCAAGAGTTTCCCTCCTTGGAGAAAGTGCTCCATTCTCCTCTTCATGAGGTATTTGATGTGCCTTTATTGTGACTGCATTAGTACCTCCTTCCTTCTCCCCTTCTTCAAAACTAAAATTTTTTCAACATCAACAAGAGACGTTAGATCTTGGTCATCTTTTGAAGGAGAAACCTTCATGCATCCCTCTTGAGAAGAGGATCCTTCACCCAAAGGAGATCTGGGCCTTGGCAATGCATCCAACAAACTCACTCCTTATTTCTTCCTCTTCATGAAGAAGCCACTAACAGAACACTGAGGCTTAAGTGATATGGTTGAGTGCACATATCCATGAGATGAGGATTCAAAATGTTGCTCATGTATAGATCTCAGAGATCTGATCGGAAGATCTTCTTGTTCTTGAAACTTCCCGAAAGTTTCATTGCTTCTGCTTTCTTCTTATTGTACAATCTCTTCACTAGATCTCAAGATTGATGATATTAAAATCATTTCCTTCAGCTTTCTGCTCTCTGGTTTGCTTCTTGCTTCTTCTGATAGCTTGATCTCACAGGCTGAGCCAGAGATCATGCTCTGATACCACTGTAATGTTCCTTTTTCAGGAATATTGTCAAGGAAAAATAGGCAAATAAAATGTAGAACAAAGATTGGTTACTCTTGGATATTCTGTGTGGGACTCAAATATGGAATTTCTTCAAAAACAAATCAAGTTAGATCTGCTAAAAATATCTCCCACAACTGGTATCAATGTAATGCCCTCTTTTTGAAACATTAACAATCAAAAATTTGATCTATACCAGAGATTGAATAAAGGGGAATTTACCAGATATGTCACCTTCTCAAGGAAGTGTGAGATTCGGAGGCTATCTGGCCCTTTTCAGACTCTGTCCATAGACTCTTGTCGAGAGGTAATGCCCAAAAGGGTTTACTCAGCAAGGCATGCTTGAAAAATACAATTTTCAGGAATGGGAGCTTCAGCCATCATAAAATATGTTTAATAATAATCATCAACCAATATAAATTACAACAGCAACCTTTACTCAATTGTTATTCTCAAAAAGGTGAGGAAAAGCAGCTTTTTATGCACTAAAATGAGTGTGTGTAGAAATATTTTATAAAATTAAGGGGAATAGCTCTGGAATATGTTAGCTTAGGTTAAGAGAGACTCACATGAAAAATGTCAGCTCAAAAAAATGAGTTTTGCTATGTTAAACAATTCCTCCTTCCCGACTAGTCAAGAAAAACCATGATTTCCCATGGCCTAATTTATGCAAACATTTTCTGAAGCATGGGTAGCGTAATTTATGAAGGGATTGACTGATTTTATGCATGAATATCAGTATGAAATTTCATAATAGGAATAATATGGATTACACTAAGAAAAACATACATTTTCATAAGGAAAACCCCCACATTAAGTTGCTGCAACACATAAGAAAAGACTGCATAACCATGACAACATTATTTTCAGGGGCTGAAGCAGTATTTCATCGATCTTCAGATCTGAAGCATATCATTACATGAAAATATGGATCTAATATAGAAATAAGTACATGAAATGCTGATCTATACATTACCCTTGGGGTTTTGTGCAAAACATCAAATGCCGGAAGTAGATCTAAGATCTAAAATTGCAAATATGTAGAATGATTCAAAAATTTCTGAATAATAACATGTTACAACAGATCAGATGTGAAACTAACATGGATTGGATGGCCAATCTATGGATCACCACAGTGAGAGGAAGAATCCTAACACCAGAGATCTCTCCAAATTACCGAAAAAATACCCAGCAGCTGTAGATATGCAAAAAACACAGTTCAGGGGAAAATACTGTGCTGCCTCTTCTGGAATGGGTTTGGCCTATTTCCAAGATGTATATCTGAAGCCCAATGAGTCTAAAACTAGCTTATCAATGGGATAAATGAGTTTCCCAGTGACAAGGGGTGCTAGAAATCCCTAGATCTGAAGAGATCTAATCTCCACTTGTTGCAGCTCACATAAAAAATTCAGCCCTAAACAGGATTGTGCTATAGATGCAAGAAGAAGCTTGACAAAAATTCGGAATAGTGGAGAAATTCAACACAACCTCCTTCAAGGAGCTACTCCATGGAAGGAGAGAGGGTTCCTAAACAGGAAACCCTCTTCCCTTTGGCTAAAAAACCAAGAGAACTCGAGTTGCCCAAGCAACCTCAAATTCGAAATATCTTCAACAACCCTTTCTTGTTGCTCTCCTCCTTCTTTTATAATATTGGAGTCTTGGAAAAACCCTAAACCACTTCATTGGTTTAGCCCCTTTCACATTTAGAAGCTCCTTCTAGAACTGCGCAGTCTAAGATGCCCTCTTGTGATTTAGCCCCTTTCAGACCTGCAAGATATAATTTACATTAGGGGAATTTTGAGGTCTAAAATGGGCCTCCTAAGGAAATAATAAAGTAATAGCTAAACTAATAAAATAATATTTATAAATTTGCAATTCACTTTTTGCACCAAAATCAATGTAACAATGGTTAAATTCAATTCAGAAGTTGTACCAAAGTAAAAATAATAATAAAATTGTATTGATGTGAATATAAATAAGAATGAGATTTTTAAGAAAAAGTCATTATCATTGCACAACTAAGGCATTTGTCCTTTATACTTAACTAACTTAAAATAAAATATAAATATAAATTCGTAAATCCTTAATTATAGAATATACTATTAATTAAAATTTATATTATTTAAATTATATAATAACATGTAATTAATATACTATATAAAAATAATATAATATAATATATTGTTTTATGTATGAATTTTATATTACATATTGAATTGATTTGATTTATAAATAAATATTTAAAAATATACAAATATAATATTTATTGAAAAGTGTGTAAATACATGAAGATTGTGTAGGGATATGCATTGTTTCTTTAAAAAAATATGAAATGACAATAACAATATTTTATTCAAAAAGTGTGAAATGAAATTTTTTATGAATAATTCACTTTATGACTTTAAAAGTACTTAGAGCACTACCATAGTTAACCATGAGTTTTTATCCACCACTAAGAAGGTGACAAGTAAGTACCTTTACCTCAAGCAATGCCACCTCAACCATTAGGGATGATGTCATCCCCTAAAATATGATTGATTCTCATAAAGTGAATTTGGATTGTACATTTTCCTTAGGAGGCCCATTTTAAACCTCAAAATTCCCCTAATGAATAGCTCAGATATGTCTCTGTTCACATAGGCATTGATTTATTCTTAGTTTTCAGGAGTTTTACATGTTCTCCTTCACAATTTATTCATTAATCATGAAATAAAAAATAAATAAGGCAAAATTAATGTTCCAATTAGCTGAAGCTAATTTAGGAACATTACAATGCGATGGGTGATGCGATGGGCAATGGGGAAGAGCACAGACTGCTCGATCTAGGGGAGAATGAACGGTCCAGATCGAATCGGGATTTCACATCAGTAGCAAACACCTTTAATAGGAAAAAAGGTCGCGGGGACTGGCGAAAAGACAAAATGCCAATGGAGCGAGGTGCTTGGTCCCAGGGCGCGGTCTTATGGCGGAAGAAAGGGGCTCGGGCTTAAGCAAAAGGGGCTTAAAGGCCTAATGTTTGAAAAGGAGCAGAAAAGGCCAAAAATGAGGTTTTTTTAACCTTTTTGAGGGGTTCCGATAGGTATAAGAAAGGGGTTTTAAACCTTATAAGAGGGATTTTACAAGGTTTAAAGGGATTTCTAAGGAAATGGAGTATACTGAAAAGGGGAAAAATGGGATTAGCAAGGGGGAAAGTGGCTTTTTAGGTAAAATGATAAAATGGGTGGAATGAAGAAAAAGGAGGGTTTGAAACAGTTCTTTATATACCAGCAGGGCTTTTTTGAGGATTTTGAGTGAAGACATCAATGAGATGGGTTTATTGAGACAAGGTTCTCAGCAAGGCTTCAAGAACTCACAATTTTTCTTAAAACTTGTTTCTTGAAGACTGAGAAAAATTATTTAGCCATCATCATATATGACAAAATTTATTGATGGCTAACAGTGGCTCCACTTGGGGATGAAAGCTCCTTGGAGGTGTCAATAACCTTAGAGATTTATCTCTGGAATGTAGACTTGTGCTTTGCATTTTGACAACCTTTCCTTCTTTGATCATGCTGCTTGAAAAGATGATCAGCGTTACATCATAACAAATCAATTTCTTTCCCCAAAAAACTACCTACACAACCTACTTTCCTAACATTTTTTCTTCATAAGGTGCACTTGGACTTGCAAACCCTTTCAACATTAACATTTTATCTTTTATTTGAAAGCATGAAACTAATCTAAAACTACCCTTATTTCTTCCACGAGGTCAGATTAAATAGTTGAACTCATTAGCTTCTCTACCTAACTATTATATGTCAAGATTAAGCTGCCTGATAGATTTCATTCTCTATATTCTAAAACAGAAACTGAAAACACAGCCAAACCAGGATTAAGCTGTCTGATTTGCTGTAAGACTATGGCATAGAAACAAGCAAAACATAGACTGAAATTTACAGAAAATTGAAACAAAATTGTGAAGGCTTAAGATCTAAAAATTACAAGCATCCTTCTTTATTTCTTTCAGCTCTGGCTTTGATCTTTTTAGAGCTGTCTTCTTCTTATTTACCTGGTTCAAGTTTTTAGCATGTTAGAACCAGTTCTTTTTCTTCTCTTTGGCTTATGTTTTGGTTTGATTAGAGCCATTCTTTATGTGCTTTCTTGGTTCAGGTATTGAGCACGTTTGAACCATTTTTCTTCTATCCTAATCTGTTCTACTGATATGCCCAGATTAGACAGTTTTCCAAGATCTTCTTCACTAACCTATCAGCAGTAAATTGAAAGTCTATTTAGTCATGATTAGGCTATATGACTAATAGCAGTGCTTTCTTTTAGTAGTGGCATTTAAGCTTGCACACTTTCGGATTCTTCTTTTCTTTTTTAGTATGGGGCTGTACCTTTCTTCTTTTAATCTACCCTCTTTTTATTTTTCTATTTTTCATTCTTTTTCAAAGTAAAAACAAAAACTAACTAAATGATCACAAGCTAAGCTTATTTGATTATCTATCTAACCTAATTTAACCTGGAAAATTTACATATTTAGCTGATGAAATCCATTTTCCAATATGGCCAATCAAGTAAATGGTTCCATGATTGGTCTTTGCTCATCTCCTTGAGCATGCTGGACAAACATGGCCACTCTCATTTCCCTTGTTTTTTAGCAGCAGTGCTCAAAAATATTCTTGCTTTTGGTAATACACTACTCCTAACAACCTTTATCCCTTCCTCAAATGTCTTCAAAAAATGAGTGAAGGGGTCTTGAAATAATACCTGGTTGGGAGTATTAGACAGGTAAGTTTCAACCAGGATCATTTTTTATTCCATTGGATCAAGAAAAAGATTCTTTTGAGAAAGAAAATCTTCCTCATCTTCATTGTAATATGAACTGGAGGAATCATCATATTTGGCAGTGCTTTCCTCTTGTAGTCCCGAGGTATTTTGATTCAGTGGACTGAGCTCGGTGAAGAGGTCATTATATTCTTGAGCAGGGGTCTCTTTGATTACCTCAACCCTTTCAGGAGAAGGTTCTTTAATTTCAACCAGCTCAAGAAGTTCTTCGTTGTTTTCGTCAACCTTTGAGCTGAAAGACTGCTGATTCCCAATCACATGAAAACTGTTACTGATGAGTTGTAATGAAGCAGAGAAAATATTCAGAGATTCTTCGCACTCTTCTGCATTTTTAAAGCTTTCTTCATCAGTATCATAAATAGCTTGCTTTGGCTCATTACTTTCTCGGAGTTGGTGTAACTGATCTTCCTCCCACAAATCTACTAATGATGGTCCTGCAAGATCAACTTCTATTTGGAGAACATCATCATTAGACAGATCAAAATTAGGAAAATCATTAATGTAAGTAATGTCACCAATCAAACATACTGGATTATCATCAGGTCTTTCTTTATTCTGATTTACAAGGGAAATTTCTAAATCTTTACAACAAAGTTCATTAGGTGAATGGGAAAGAGTGTTTGTTTTATAAAAAGTTTTAGAGGCTAGCTGTTTATTGATAATCTGATCGATTTCTTCTTTTGTCAAAGGAGGATATGTTTTTTTGTTTCTTTGAGTAGAAGTACAACAACTCTCTTTCTCTTGTGAAGACTGAATTTGAGGCCGGATGTCTTCTTGGGCCTCATCTAAAAGGGATTATGAATCATTATTTATGCTTGCAGGGATATCTTGAGGAATGTCCTTTATTTCTTGATTGATTTATTCCTCAACTGATTCATCTAGGTTCTTGTGATAGTCAGGATGCATATGAGATTCATGAATGGTTGCTAAGAGATCCTCATGATGCATATTAACCAAATCCTCATCAATATCTAACAGGTATTGTATGATGTTTTGAGATTGATCAAAAAAATTTGCAGTCCATGATAAAGATGAAGGTTTTTCTTTATATTTTTCATAAAATACTTGGTGCATGTATTTTGAATAAAACAAGCTCTTAGGTTTTAACCATTCATACCAATCCCTTGCCTTTCCTTCTAATGTTTCCATGAAAATTTTCATAATATAGTCCTCATTCCATTCAACTTTTAACCTCCATAAATGTATATGAAAATTGATGAGATGTAACAATGGGTCATAAAACTTCTCATCTTGAAAAATAAGCAGATTTTTCATCCAATTTATTTGAGGAATTTTGTGTGGGAATCCAGGGATATGATCTGTACTCATTGGGGCATATCTTCGTTGTATCCTTGGAATCATATTTGAAAATCAGAAAAGAAGTCATTGTGTCTATTCAACCAGTTCAAAGTCTTCTACCAATGGAGTCATTTGGTCCTTTGGGAGTTGTGGAGTTGCCAGGTGGATTGTGTCTATTCAACCAGTTCAAAGTCTTCTACCAATGGAGTCATTTGGTCCTTTGGGAGTTGTGGAGTTTCCAGGTGGATGATTTCGAATGTTTTTAAGCAAGACGCTATCCACCATCAACAATTAACTACCAATCTAAGGATGTTGCAGGTCTTCTGAGGTCTTAAGGATGTTTAAGATGTAATTCACTCATAATTCCCGAGTATGGTCGCCATTATGTTGGCGATCATGGTGGGACTCTGAGTGATAAAAAAACTTAGACTTCCCTAAACCTTTCAAAATTCCCCAGTATGGTCACCATTATGTTGGGGTCTTGTGATTTGGCAGACTGGCATACCAAATGACAAGTCAACATCAGAACCACTTTGGAATCCTAGGATCTAGCCCTCCTGGATTCAGAGAGGGATCTCTCTATATGTGTTTTCAAAGGATATATCTTTAAGGCTTATGATATGATATTAGGCTAGTTATGAGGTACAAGGGATTTGTTTATTTTTGGTTGGGAATCATTAAATGAGAAGGTCATGTGAAGTGAAGGAGGAAATAAGTGGAAGGATGTTTCAGCATGGGAATATAGATCAAAAAACAGTTCTAAACCATTGGGCTATGGATTCATAAAAGGGTTTACTTGCACAAAAACTATTCAAGGGTTTTCATAGGAAAAGTCATCTATATCAGAAGATATTTTAAGTTGAGTTTGTGGTATGGAACATTAAGAAGTGTGGTGAAATAAGAAACATATAAGAAAACAAAGGGAAGCCTAAGATCAGGTAAGGAATTTTACCCTATCCTGCTTTCGGCAACACTCAAGGGAAAAACACTTAAGATAAACATAAAAAGTAGCCTAAGATAAAGTAAGGACTTTTAACCTATCTTGCTTTTGGCATACTCTTAAGGGAAATATTCAAAAAAGTTGTTTAAGACTAAACAAGGGACAGGGCTAACCATAAACTTCCTTGATTAGGACTCTACTTAGCATGTAGTGAAAATATTATTTAAGAAAAACATCTCAAGTTCTACTCAGCAGGATATGGGCTCACCGACATTCCTTGACTGGTTATACTCTATTGAAATCATTACCAAACACACATTTAGAAGAAAACATAAATATAAATCTTATCAGTCATAATTAGGGTACTTTTGGAAGTAAATCCTAATCTATATTTGCTATTCTTTATCAGAGAATATGAAAATGGTGGAAACATAAGGAGAATAACAATTACAGTAAGAATAACATCACCAATGATTTAGATCAGCATCCAGTGAATTTTCTTGTCTATTTTATTTCCAAGACCAGTTACATACTCGAGTCCAATGGATTTCTACAGTCTGATACTTCTCTTCCCAGCCTAGTATATTACAACTACTCAATAAATCTTACTCAATAACAGTTCAACAATTAACTATTTTCCAACCCTTTACAATGAGACTTCAAAGAGTATTTATAGGTGAATGAGGAGGAGTGGTGAAAGAATTTGTCTTAATGATCATTTAAGACATAATAGATGTGCATCAGATGATCCATTCTGCTCAATGAATGCTATATTAAGTTGTGAACCACTCTAGTTGCTTTTGTTTGACTTTGAGGCATATCTGGCAGGCTGGTAATAACTCCGAAGTATGTCTCTTATGAGATATTTTCTAATTGTAGTAAATCTGTTTTGGCTTCTGGGACAAGTTAGGTGAAAGAGTGGGTTTTGGGGCTTTCCCATGCCTTTATAATAACTGTTTTGACAATTTCTGAATATTTTATTTGTATAATAACTACTGATTAGTCTGTGTAGGTGGAGAGCAGGCTATAGGTGGCTTCGGATATCCTGGACGAATAACTGTGCAGTGATGTTGTATTCGAGGTTGCTCTTAGCCTAATATTTCTTTAATCTCATCAATAAACTGTGTTTTTAGGCCTGATTGTGCTTTTTCCCTTTATAGTCATCCTTGCTGTCTTTGACTTTACTGAATGGTTTAAGTTGTTGATTTGCGTGGCTTATGCTTTAAACGCTGTCTTTTATGGTCTTCACTTTAATCCTTTTGTGGTACACAGGTGGCTTTAACTGGCGCTGGAGGGTTTTTCTATTCACCAGTGTTTATGAGACACGGATAAACGATAATAATAAACCCCAAATATCCCCTTTGAAATTTATTATGGCTCGAAGATCGTCACCTTTGGACTCTTCCACTAATATTTGACTGTGGGAGGGCCTACAACTTAAGGCTGCCATTAAACCTGCACACAACAATAAACAATTATAAAATCCTGTGTTTCTTGGGTTTAATTGCAAACATAGGGCTTTGGCGGAGGTTACGAAGCAATGCAGAGGAAGGGAAATATGTGGGGAAAGGTTCTATTCTTGAAACCAGGAAGAAACACGAGAGATTTTGAATATTGGCGTGTAAATGGCGATAAGTAGTTTTGCAAAAAAATGTGAGTGGTTTTCACACGGGGTAAAGGAAGTAAGTGGTATTATATCAAACGGACGTGATACGGTCGAGAGGTCGACATGTGTCCCTCTAAAACCACCCATTTCACGTTCCAAATGTACGATGGAGGGGTGGGGTGAAATGAACGCGAAAAATGAACGCGGGCTGTTGGATCATGGGGATCAACGGTGGAGATTGACAGAAAACATGATGAAAAGCCTTGGCGCAGTCGGGTGGGACCGGTAGGATGATATAGGAGATTGAGCGATGGTCGTTAGATCTGGATTAGATCGAAGGTGGAGATCAACCGCGGGGGAATGGAGGGTATAGACGGGTTTGCGGGCCGGTTGCTTCACAGTGAATATGGACCATAGATTTGGGTTAATTGGACGGTGGAGGACGCATTGTAGAATCGCACAAAGGCATGATGGTGCGAGGGGAGGGGTGAAAGGCGAATGTGCGATAAAGCGAGGGCTGTTAGATATTGAGGATCAATGACGAAGATATGTAGAGGAGAAACACAGTCGGGGTGAGAAATTATAAAGGGAAGGGGTTGAGGTAAGGTTGAATGGGAGCCGTTGGATGGCGAATATCAACGGCTAGGATCTCATCGGCGGGGGAAAAAGGGAAGTGGAAATGGCAATCGCCGAAGTGCAATAGACGATGGAGGACCGTTGGATCGAGATCGAGATCAACATCTAGGATTCGATCGGGGCTTCACATATCGGTGGCAAAGATGTGCGATGGCCGATGCGATGTGAAATGTGATGGGCGATGCGATGGGCGATGGGGAAGAGTGCAGACTGTCCGATCTGGGGGAGAATGAATAGTTCAGATCAAATTGGGATTTCACATCGGCGGCGAACACCTTTAATAGGGAAAAAGGTCGCGGGGACTGAAAAAAGCTGAAATGTCAATGGAGTGAGGTGCTTAGTCCCAGGGCACGGTCTTATGGTGGAAGAAAGGGGCTCGGGCTTAAGAAAAAGGGGCTTAAAGGCCTAATGTTTGAAAAAGGAGCGAAAAAGGCCAAAAATGAGGTTTTTTAAAACTTTTTGAGGGGTTCCGATAGGTATAAGAAAGGGGTTTTAAACCTTATAAGAGGGATTTTACAAGGTTTAAAGGGATTTTTGAGGAAATGGAGCATAATGAAAAAGGGAAAAAAGGGATTAGCAAGGGGGAAAGTGGCCTTTTTAGGTAAAATGATAAAATGGGTGGAATGAAGAAAAAGGAGGGTTTGAAACAATTCTTTATATACCAGAAGGGATTTTTGGAGGATTTTGAGTGAAGACATCAATGAGATGGGTTTCTTGAGACAAGGTTCTCAGCAAGGCTTCAAGAACTCACAATTTTGATCAAAACATGTTTCTTGAAGACTAAAAAAAATTATTTAGCCATCATCATATATGAAAAAATTTATTGATGGCTAACACTCTCATCTCATACTGCGCTGAGAAAAGATGCTGCAAGAATGAAGGATGACACCATCATGATGCAAGGAAGGCAATCCTTGAATCAGAAGACAAAATTTTTTGGAGGATCCTCTTCCATACATAATGAGAGATGGTGGCCACACATACATAATTTGGAAAAATCAAGGAGGTTTTGGATAGATGATAGCCTTCCATGGGAGACTAACTTCCAAGAACTCCCATTTTCTTTTGAGCATGTGCATGTTCGAGGAGGGTAGCAAGGAAGAACTGGCAACCTTCCACCTTGTACCTTTGGCATTGGAGATGTCAAGGAGGAGAAAAATGGGAAGCTTGGCTTTCCAACATACACCTTTGACATGGGAGATGTCAAGGAGAAGAAAAGAAACATGGCAGACACTTCAGATGACACATTATCAATGCTGCCATTGTTGGGCACATTAGATCCCTATTAGAAATCACAATTGCTGGTGGAATATTCCAAGGATATTCATACTTGCATGATTCTTGATGATTGACTGCATGAAGAGAGCTATTCAATCCTTGATAGAGTCATCTATAATCATGGTAGGATATCCTTGTCTAGAGCTTCTAGGCTCAAGGAGAAGTTACTACAGAGGGCTTATGAAGAACTCTGTTTCATCCACACATATTCTATAAAGCTCAACAACATCATTTTGAGGAGCTATTATTGGGAGGGCTTTGAAAGAGAACTATATCAACATTGTCAGAGATGCATGGACCTTGTGGAGTTGGAGAAACAACATGACTCTAAGGAAGAGTTAAATCAGCCCTCTCTTTCTTCCTTTGAAGGAGAGAGTAGATCTATGCACCACTTCGTTGATAGGGGGAGGATTGTTGGTGAAGAGAATGCTCTTAGTAAATATGTTTTATATTCTGATTTCATGCATTCTTACACCATGTTTTTGCAAGCCATGACTCCAAGGAGGAGTAATATATTATTTAAGCCTCATGGCCAATATTGGGTCCCAAAAATTTCTAAATTGGGCCACTCCCTTGGAAGAAAAAGGGAGATTTTTCATCATGATGGGTGCTTCCCAAAGGCACCAAATATATCTCACACTTTCCGCTATGGTGAGATGGCATGGGCAGAAAGTAAGTGGTGGGAAAACCACTTACCACATCTTGGTTTGATATAGGCAGGGGATGGTCTGTGCTTCTTCCACATGTGGGACTATGATCCACCTCCATGTTCACAAATTTTTGTTGGTTTGTACATTGTTTTGATCCCCTATATTGATGATGTACTTGTACTTTTTACGGGGATGTATGGAGGAAGAAGGGAATGAATGCATGTGCCCTATGGGATGAATACACCCCCTGTACTTTCTGTCTTATATTTCAGGGAGGGCATTGGGAAAATCATGAATGCTTCATGTGATTTATTGTTTCCTCATAAGATGAGCTGTATGCATCTCATGAGAAAATTGTTGGAACAAGTCATGGATGGATGGATTGGTGATCACTTAGCTTATGGAAGAAGCTTATAATTTGATTGTGTCACCAATGGAGGAGGAGATGAGTTACAACACTCACCTTATAAGTTGCTTGAGGACAAGCAACATTTTGGAGAGGAGGAATGTAATATTCCTAATTAGCCCAAGCTAATAGGAATATTCAATTTTGTTTTTTTTCCTATTTTCATGAATAAATGTGTAAAGGAGGATCCATAAAACTCCTAAATCAACAAAATAAATCAATGCCCCATGTGAACAAGGCTAAATTTGGGCTGCCTTAGTAAAACACCCTTATGTGTGAAATGGATTAAGTCATTTGATTGGGTCAACTAGACCAAGTCAATAACGGTGTCTAGATACATTGAATGTGATGTTCCTAATTAGCCATAGCTACTTGGAACATTATAATTACTCCAATTTTGAAATAATAAGTAAGAAACACAATAAAATCTCTTCCAGTGTGAAAAGGGATTGAGATAGGAGGATAAAATAAAGCCCCTTGAGTGTGAAGAGGAGAAAAAGAAAGGTGCTACTATAGTTTACCAAGTCAACCAGCATTGTAAAAAGGAAGGGAAAGCCTCTAGGGTAGCACAGTTTTGAAGGAGGAAGCTTCTCAAGGAAGCTACATCATTAATGTGTGGGGCCCAGGATGGAGGAGCTCACTTGGAATAAAAAGGAAGAGATTGCAGCAAGGGAAGGAATTCATTCATAATTCTTGTTTCAGTCTTATGACTGATTGCAATCTTTAGCTGTTTAGCTGGAGTTGCAACATTGTTTAGTGCAAGGGTTCTCATGCGGGAATTCTAGTTCCATTGTTGTTGCAGATTGATTGGGAGATTCAAGTAGGAGGTCTTGAGTTCCATTCTCACTAGATATCTTGATGAAGCCATCCTCTAACCTGGACTACACATTTGATCTCAGTGAGTGCATTATTTCTGCAGTAGTTGCAGTAGTTGGGGTTAGATCTACCCATTTGAGCTTATTTCAGGAGGGGAAGAGGTGATTCCTTCCCCAGGAGTTCTATTGAGGAGGGTCTTGAGCCTATTTTTGTATTGTGTATTATTCTTTGAAAATATCAGATGTTTCTTAATACAGAGTAGCTGGGTACAATGTTATTTTCTGCAGTGTTGTACATTGTGTTGTTATTTTGCCAGAATCCCTTGCCGGCAGGTCCCAATGTGTTTATAAAAGAGGTCAATCCTCTCATTTATAATCTTATAATGAATGAAAGCTCTAGATATATTTTATTCCATCTATTTCTACAATTTACATAATAATAATAACCTTGTTGCTGCTTCCGACATTTCTATTTTATGATATACTGGGGTTATGATGCCTTTTCCTATATTTGAGTTGGGGAGATCTGTTTATTATAGCTAGAGTTATTTTTTTCTAATTAAATTCTACATTTAAGTCATATACAACATATTCGTGAGGTTCCAAGCCCTGAACTACGTTATTCTTGCACTGGTTCACTTATACAACGTCCTAAGTGGTGAGATTGCTGAAATTCTTGAAAAGGAATATCACAATGGTATCAAAGCTCTACTCTTGGCTCAGCTTGTGGGGGGAGAGATTTCTCTTCAGCATGGAGAAGGAAGACATCTCAAGGCTCGTGCTTCAAACCCTACAGAACATTTCAAGGGATCTCAAGGAGATGAGGCAGGAAGAAGACTCTTTAGGGCTTTGCCCTAAAACATTACCAGCATTGCAAATGGCATGGGACATTCAAATCCATCACAAAGCTCCACCATGCCTTCATTTTTAACTGAAGGAGAAAAGGAGGGTTCTCTAGGAGAATATTTTGAAGAATATGAGCTCCAGTCTCAAAGGTTCAAGGAGAATCTGAGCTTTCAGGAGTTTTGCCGGGTCAAGGATGGAAGGAGGAATGATTCTCATCAAAGGGAAGGTAACTTGATGCAGGGATCAGCCCTAAAATGCAATATGGTGGGGGTCTTCTTGCCCACATTTGATGGGACATCTAAGCACATAGCAAAGGCATGGGTAGAGAAGTTTGACACATACTTCTAGCTTCACAAGGTTTCGGAAATGGAAGCTATCAAGATAGTTGCATTGCATCTAGAAGGGGTGGCTCAAGACTGGTAGTTTCATGGATTAACCACACTTGGGCATCATCATATAAATTCGTACTCAACTTTTACCAAGAAGCTAGTAGAGAGATTTGATCCAAGGGATCCCGAAGTCCACTTTGCCAAAATAACCAAACTCAAGCAAGAGGGAGATCTTGAGGATTATATTGCTGAGTATCTACAGCTTTCAGTGGTGGTATCCAACCTCAATATGAGCAGGAAGGTATGCATTTTCTTGAATGGGATTGCTGAACCATTACAAGGGTTGGTCAAGTCTACAAAACCAACTACACTCCTTGAAGTTGTGGAGAAAGCTAGAGATCTACAACACATCTTGCCCAGGGCAAGAACCTTTTTACAACAGAAAACCCATTCAAGGCCAAGGGAGACACTCTCTGTTTAGGGGAAATGTGTTATAGGGGAGGCACAACCTATCAAGACCTTCTCCAAGAAGGGTGCCAGCGCTGTACAACCCATAGAAGACTTTGCTCCAAGGGGAGAAGCTGTTGCAGCGTTAAGAGGGGTCCCAAAATATCTTACCTTAAGAGTAAGAGGCACCGTCATGGGGCAAAGAGTTTCTGTATTGATAGATAGTGGAGCCACTCACAATTTTATTGATTCACAGCTGGCACACAAGAGAGGGATTCTCGTGGAGGAGTTTGAGGGATTTTCAGTTTTGGTTCCAGGAGCCATGACTCTACAATGTGCCAAGTATGTTTCAGCGCCGACCATTACTATGGGTACCTATAACTTGACAAACCACTTCTTTATGGTAGATATTCCAGACACCAATGTCATATTGGGAGTCCAGTGGTTATTCAATCTTGGGAGAGTTACCACCAATTGGAGAACTCTGGAGATGGAATGGACTAGAGAACAAGATGGCTAGCAGCAAAGGATCAAGGGTATGAACACATATCCTCCTCAAGTTGTTTCAGCACATAGGATGGAGGAAGAAATGCACATAGGAGACATTGCATGGGTAGTGGAGCTGCATGTATCTTAGGTGAAGAGAAAGGACACACCGGTGCATCTAGATGTTCAATCCCTTTTGGACCTATATTCTACAGTATTTGGAGATATCCCACCAGGGAGACCCCTTGATAGAGGGTTTGAACAAACCATTGAGTTGGAACAATGGGTACAAGTAGTAATCACCACTCCTTATAGATATCCCAAGGCCTATAGGAATGAAATTGAGAAAGCTATCCAAGAGCTGCTAGCACTAGGGCACATTCGGCCTAGTACTAGTCCTTTTGCTTCCTCAATGGTTTTGGTAAAGAAGAAAGATGGCACATTGAGGATGTGCATCGATTATAGGGCCTTGAACAAGAAGAATTTGAAGAACAGGTATCCTATACGCAGGATCAATGAACTCATGGATGAGCTGAGGGGATCCAAATATTTCTCCAAGATTGATTTGAGGTCCGGGTACCATCAAATCAAGGTGAGGGAGCAAGATATCCCCAAGACAACGTTCAGGTGTCACTATGGGCATTTTGAGTTACTGGTAATGCCCTTTGGATTGACTAATTCTCCATAAACTTTCCAATCCTGTATGAACCATATCTTCCAGGATCATTTGCGGAAGTTTTTATTAGTATTTTTTGATGATATTCTGATCTACATCCGCACTTGGCAGGAGCACTTGCAGCATATTGAGATAGTCTTACATATCCTCAAGGAGTAGCAATTCTATGCCAAGCTCTCCAAATGTGAATTTGGCCTCATGGAGATGTTGTATTTGGGGCATATCATAGGGATAGATGGAGTAAGGGTGCATGAGGAGAAGATTCAAGCTATCAGAGATTGGCATGAACCTAGGAATGTGACAGAAATTAGAGGGTTTGTGGGCATATGCACATATTACCGAAAGTTTGTGAAAGGGTTCTCACAACTAGCAACACATCTTACAGACTTGAAAAAGAAGGGGGATTTCCAGTGGACACCCACAACACAAAGAGCTTTTGATAAGCTCAAAGAGGTAATGAGTAGTTGTCCTATTTTGGTTTTACCTAACTTTTCTCAGCCTTTTGTGTTAGAATGTGATGCATCAGGTGAAGGTATTGGGGCAGTCTTGATGCAAGGAGGGCAACCTATAGCCTTTGAGAGCAGAAATTTTCTCCCTCATGAGAAGCTATACCCCATCTATGATAAAGAAATGTTGGCTATCATGCATGCTTTAGCCAAATTCCGACAATATTTGGTGGGGAATAAGTTCAAGGTGAAGACTGATCACAACAGCCTTAGATTCTTTCTTGAACAGAGGCAGCTTCAGGAAAGACAACAGAAATGGGTGAGAAAAATTCAGGCCTATGACTTTGACATAGAATATGTCAAGGGGAAGAGAAATATAGTAGCTGATGCACTTTATAGGAGGCCTACAATGCTGTCCATGAGGGGCATGGACGTAGATTGGAAGGCTCAACTTTTAGTTGAGTATTCCAAAGATGAAATTGCATGCGGGATACTTGATGGGGTGGTACCAGATGAAAGATTTAAAGTGATGGATGAGGTTATCTACTACAAGGATCGGATATACTTGGATAATAATTCTAAGCTCAAGGAGAAGATCTTAGTGGCCTCACATGATTCCCCGCTTTCCGGGCATCAAGGTTTCACAAAAAATTATAGATCTATCCGAGAGAGATTCTTATGGAAGGGTCTCAAGGAGGATGTGCTCCGGCATGTCAAGGAATGTACCACTTGCCAAAAAAACAAGGGAGAGCACACTTATCCTGCTGGGTTGTTACAACCACTACTTATTCCAGATGGGAAGTGGGAAAGCATCTCTATGGACTTCATCACCGGCTTACCAATAGTGCAGGGTAAGGACTGTATCTATGTTGTTGTTGATAGACTAACAAATTATGCTCATTTCTTTTCCATCTCTACACATTATACTGCTTCACAGGTAGCTGAGCTCTTCTTCAGAGATGTATTTAGACTCAATGGTCTCCCTAGGACCATAGTGAGTGATCGGGACAATCGCTTCATGGGTGGTTTTTGGCAAGAACTTTTCCAATTAATGGGAACTGATTTGACCCCCAACACCAACTATCACCCCAAAACTGATGGGTAGACTGAGATAGTGAACAAGTGGCTAGAAGGCTACTTGAGAAACTATGTGGCCGGGCAGCAAAAAGCTTGGTTGTGGTGGCTCCACTTGGGGGAGTATTTTTACAACACTACTCACCATATATCTATTGGCATGACACCATTCCAAGCCTTGTATGGATGTGAGGCACTTTCATTTTCCGATGTTATTTTTGGGGCAAGTAAAGCTCCAAGGGCAAGAAATTGGATTTAAGAGAACCAGGACATACTAAGGGCCCTCAAAGATAACATGGCCACTACTCAGAACCAGCAAAAGATGTATGCAGACCGTGGTCAGATAGAGAGACAGTTTGAGGTGGGGGATCTTGTCTATCTATGCCTTCAGCCTTACAAATAGTCCACACTCAAGGTGAAAGGAGCTGAAAATCTCAAACCACGTTTCTATGGGCCATACGAGGTGAACATATGTGTCGGTAAGGTAGCTTATGAGCTGGAGCTTCCTAAGGGGAGCAAGATCCACAATATCTTCCATGTATCTTGCCTCAAGAAGGCCATAGGGAGGAATGTAGTTGCCAACTTGGAACTTCCTCCAATTGATGATGAGGGTCATTTGATCTTGCAGCTAGAAGTAATCGTAGAAACAAGAGAGAGGAATTTGAGAAACAAAGTCATCAAAGAATATCTGATTCGATGGGGGAATCTACCAGATGAGGATGCCACCTAGGAGGGGGAGCAAATCATGCAACATCCTTCTTTACTATTGCTTGTGGGCAAGCAACTTTTGAGCAGGGAGAACTGTGATGTTCCTAATTAGCCATAGCTACTTGGAACATTAGAATTACTCCATTTTTTGAAATAAGAAGTAAGAAACACAATAAAATCTCTTCCAGTGTGAAAAGGGATTGAGATAAGAGGATAAAATAAAGCCCCTTGAGTGTGAAGAGGAGCAAAAGCAAGGAGCTACTATAGTTGACCAAGTCAACCAGCACTGTAAAAAGGGAGGGAAAGCCTCTAGGGCAGTGCGGTTTTGAAGGAGGAAGCTTCTCAAGTAAGCTACATCACCAATGTGTGGGGCCCAGGATGGAGGAGCTCCCTTGGAATAAAAAGGAAAAAATTGTAGCAAGGGAAGGCGTTCATTCATACTTCTTGTTTCAGTCTTATGACTGATTGCAATCTTTAGTTGTTTAGCCGGAGTTGCAGCATTGTTTAGTGCAAGGGTTCTCATGCAGGAATTCTACTTCCATTGTTGTTGCAGATTGATTGGGAGATTCAAGGAGGAGGTATTGAGTTCCATGCTCACCAGATATCTTGAGGAAGCCATCCTCTAACCTGGACTGTGCATTCACTCTCAGTGAGTGCGTTATTTCTGCAGTAGCTGCAGTAGCTAGGGTTAGATCTACCCATTTGAGCTTATTTCAGGAGGGGAGGAGGTGATTCATTCCCCAGGAGTTCTATTGAGGAGGGTCTTGAGCCTATTTTTGTATTGTGTATTATTCTTTGAGAATATCAAATGTTTCTTAATACAAAGTAGCAGGGTACAACATTGTTTTCTGTAGTGTTGTACATTGTGTTGTTATTTTGCCGGAATCCCTTGTCGAGAGGTCCCAATGTGTTTATAAAAGAGGTCAATCCTCTCATACCTGATATTATAATGAATGAAAGCTCCAGATATATGTTATTTCATATATTTCTACAGTTTACATGATAAGAATAACCTTTTTTCTGCTTCCGACATTTCTATTTTATGATGTACTGGGGTTATGATGCCTTTTCCTACATTTGAGTTGGGGAGATCTGTTTATTATAGCTAGAGTTATTTTTTTCTGATGCCATTCTATATTTGAGTCATATATAACATATTATTGAGGGTCCAAGCCTTGGAATGCATTATTATTGCACTGGTTCACTTATACAACGTCCTCAGTGGTGATATTGCTGAAATTACTAAAAAGGAATATCACATTGAATCACCTAGATGCACAACGCAGTTTTAATTGGAGGTTAATCATGTGAATGCAACTAATTCCTTGAGATGGTTTAGGGTTTTGAAAGGTTTCCATCTTATTTAAGGAGGAGGAGGACATCATGAGAGGGTTTTTGAACCTATTGTTTTGGAAGAACATCTCTGTTTAGACATTTCTCATTCTCTTGGCTATTTAGCAGAGAATAGTGCTGTTTAGTACTGGGTGTTCCTGATCAGGAATCCCACCTCCTTCTTTGAGTAGTTCTTGAGGGAGTCTTGCATTTCTTGTCCACTATCAGGCATTTGGCCAAGCTCTTCTTCCAACTACAACGCATATCCTGTTGAGGATTTGGTTGTCTTTGTAAGCTGCAACAAGTGGAGGCTAGATCTATTATGATCTAAGCCATTCTAGTGCCTCTTTTTAGTGGGAAAGCCATCTATCCCCCTGGAAAGAGTGTGTTGGATCATTGGAGCTTCAGATCCATACATTGGCATTAGGCCAAACTGGTCATCAATTCTACAAAACAGTTTTTCTTCCAGGACTGCGTTATCTGCAAGAGGAAAGTTGCAGGGAGTTTTGGCAAACTTTGAGGAGAGATATCTAGTGATGAGAATATGCCTCTCACTGTAGTGATCCATGGATTTATGTTATTATCCATGTCATATTCAGATCTGATATGAATACTCCTGTATAAGCTTCAAAAATTATGAACAAATCTACAGATCTGCTGCATGAGATCTCAGATCTACTCCATATGCTTCATGTTTTGCTGAAAACCCCAAGGGGTATGTAAAATAGAGACACTCTAGTGTACAGATCTGATAAAGATCAAATATTTTGTAAAAATATCTATTCTAGATCTGAGTTGTAACCTGCAGCTGCTGTATGCTCTAAAAAATAACGTTGTCAAGGATTTTACAGTGAAATACATTGTTGCAGCACCTATTTTAGATGGTTTTTCTCATAAAAGTCTTCCATCTTTCTCTTGTACATTGAATGGGCCACATTGTAAATATGATTTAATATTGTATAAGATATTTTTGAGCTATCATATTGGTATTCTACTACTGTTCATTCAAACTGCATTATTTCTGAAGTAGTGTCGTTAAAGATTGCTGCAGTCCCTTCCTTGGGCAATTTCCAAGCCATACTAGGTGTGGGAGGTCTGTTTAACCCACCTAGTTTGATTTGTTTTTGCTTTTCTCTTGGATTTGGGTCCTAGATTATCAGATATAAGGGATCCAAGGTATGATCTTGGTTGCTGTAGCACACATTCCTGAAAAATGCATTTTTCAGGCATGTCTTGATAACAATCCCAATTTGGGGATATTACAAAGAGCCCTCTTCTATAGATGAAGACATGGAGGTTCCTCCTTCAAGGGAAGACCAAGATCAAGGGTCTCTCATTAAGGATGAGGCCTTCTAAAATATTGATGAAGAGGATGAGCAAAGAAGAGCTAACAGTGTTGTACCATCAGGAGGAGATCCATCACCACATGGAGATGGGAAGGGAGCCATTGCTTCCATTAGAGGAGCCCTTGTATATTTGCAAGGAGTTCAAAATGATTCAACATGTGGGAAGAAAAACACAATTCCAGAGTAGCATGCATTAGTTTTTGTGGATTGTGAGATGGAAGGGGAAGAAAGGAAGGATCATCATCAAGGGATGATGAGCATTCACCCTAATCTATTTCAGGAGGTTTTTGCACAAAAGGAGGGGATTTTATTGCATTGTGAAGAGAGAGATAAATCAATCCACTCATATATACAGTCCACTTCAGATTTTGATGTCTCATTACATGGGGGAATTCCACCTGGGAGGCCACCAGATCTAGAGTTGGTGAGATACATCTTGCTATTTGGTTCACCACTCTTAGATTCTGGAGGGGTGAAGACCTTGGAGGAGTCTAGTACATCACAGAGAGTCTAGGGTAGACTCAAGGAGGAGGGAGACATTCTCCCATTTTCAGCATCACCCACTCTCACTACATATTATGCGTTGATAGAAGTTGCGCAGTGATGGAGGATGGCACCACCATGGTGTAAGGGAGTTGCACCATGGATTTGGAGAAACAAAGGATACTTCCGTTGAGGAAGGGATCCTCCATACATTGGAGTAGATGGAGGCCACTCATGCTCACATTGGCCAAGATCAGGAGGTTATTTTTGTGTGGTAGCTTCTCATGGGAGGCCAACGTCCAAAGGTAACCACTTCTATTTGAGTATGAGCAGCTGCAGGATGGGCATGGTAGCATTTCGGAGGATGAATTTGGCATGGGGGATGTCAAAGGAGCAGACAAGCATGTGGGGAGCTTCACATTTCAGATCTTCAACGTTGTCTCTTAGGAGGGTTGATCCATATTGGAGGTCTCAAATTTTGGTAGAGCACTCCAAGGATCTTGGTTCTTGCATGATTCTTGATGACCCAGAGGGAGACGATATATACATGGTGGTTGATGAGGTCATCCATTCTCATGGCAGAGTCTTCTTGACTAGAGTTTCTGACCTCTAGAGGAAGCTACTACATGAAGCACATGTGGACTTTATTTCCATGCACTTTGATGCATTTCATTCTTTGATGGAGGAGTTCACTTGGGAGGGCATCCATCAGGATATATATCAGCATATGGAGAGATGCATATAGCCTAGATGGTGATGGAGAGGTTGTCACAACCACTTCCCTACTCATTGAGAGTGAGGGAGAGCTTTCAGTTGAGCCATTTCAACTCAATGACCAAAGTACATAATAGAGAAGATACATTTTTGCATTTTGATTTGGACTCCTTTACTTTATATGAGTAACATGTTGTACCAAGGAGGATTATCCCTTCTTGTATATTATATTTTGATGTACTTGAGGCCATTTTCAGCATTGATGTTGGCCATGCTATTGGTGGTTTGTGGGGGAGGCCACACGATTCTTGGTGTGCACCATTGGCACCATATTTTACTTTCATAATCCTATCTTACAGGATGATTTTGGAAGCAAACATGTGGTTGGAAAGACACTTGCTATTATTTTTTTTGAGGCAGGCAAGGGATGCACTGCGCTGGTTCCATGTGAGGAACTATGATCCACTTTCCAGTTGTCATATGGCGACTTGTTTTCATTGGTTTTTGCTTCCATATATTGATGATGTTCTTATGTTTATGGGAAGCTTTGTTTGGAGGGTGGCACAAGAGTTGGAGGTGCCCATTGGGAGTATGATTCTCCCTATTTTATATGTTCTATGTTTCAGGAGAAAAAATGGGCAAACCATGCTTGCCACACTACATCTCTTGTTTTCATGTGGGAGGAGCCATTTGGAGAACTTGAGTTCTTGGAGGAGGCACTTCATGGCTGATTTGTTTGGTGGGGTAACTTGGGCCATTCTTGGAGGCCATGAAATTTCAACCCAAGATCAACAACAACTCCATACTTACCATAAATGGAGAGAGACACAATTTTGATGGAAAAATTTAATCCCTCAATGCAGCCCCAATACATTGCATAAACCAGGGGTTGAGGATTTCTTTGATGAGCTACCTAGAATGGCTCATTTCATTTGGATGATAGCATGGGTAGGGGAGACTCTCATTGGGGATGAGATTCCATATGTTTATCATCACTCCTACCTTGAGGAGGCCATTGGACAGCAAGGAGGTTTCCACTTACACCTTCTACTTTTTCATGATGTGAAACATTTGGGTTTGCATACTTGGGAGGAACCAATGGAGGGTAGATTTATTGCAGATTATGTTGAGCTGTGGTGGAAGCTGTTGATGAGGAAGACACAAGAAGAGGAAGGGAGGAATTTTGCTCCACCTTTACAGTTGCTTGAGGACAAGCAACATTTTGGAGGGGAGGATTGTAATATTCCAAAATTTAGGCCTCATCTAAATGGAATATTATAGTTTGTTTTATCACTAGGTAGGTGAATAAAAGGGTGGGGTGGCCCATAAAACCCCTTTATAAGGAATAATAACACTCCTAATGTGAATGAGGAAGAATAGTCAGATGTATTAAGCACCTTTGGGTGTGAACAGGGATTGGATCATGTTGATTCAGTCAACTTTGACCAGGTCAACAACACTGTCAAGGAGGAGTGGCCTTTATGATGAGACAACGCAGTTTTAGAGGAGGACAACTTGAATGAGCTTGGTGGAAAGTATGGATGGGATCCAATGTGAGAAGGTTCACATGCTATATATGGAGGTGATGACAGCCATTTTTATTCATGTTTTAGATTATTATTGATATTGGTCTGCTTAGACTTTGCATTCCTTTGTTGTTTAGCAGGGTTGTTGTGCTGTTTAGCACAAGGGTGTTGCTAATCGGAAATCCCTACATCATACTTAGGGAAGGAGAGTTTCTTTGGGCTGCATTTCATCACTTCATAATTCTATCCAAGCTACCTCCTTAACTACAACACAATTTTTGTTTAGAGCTGGGGTGTGTTGCAGAGTGCAGCAAAGGAGGATCACATAGAGCCATTTCTGGGCTTGTTTTTCATTGGAGAGGTAGCCTATCCATTGGAGGATCAGCAAGGAGGGATCCTGGGCATATTTTCACATATTTTTCATCAGGCCAACCATCTACCATCCCTCACGGTGCAGTCACATTTCTTAACTACGCTATTTTTGGAGGCAATTGCTGGGAGGGTTCATTGAGCTCATCGGGAGGGTCTATTTCTGAGTAGAGGGATCAACCTTCTATTTAGAAATTTTATTGGATGAGGACATAATCATTTTAGATCTGTCATAGCCTCATTCTTTTCAGATCTATTTTGCAGTGACATCTCAACCCCATGGTTATTTTTCACATTGTATATTTCTTGTTATTTCTAGCAATCTTTTCCGGGTTGGCTAGAAATCATGTATTAGAGCCCACATCTTCTTTCTTGGGAATTTATTTGGTTTCTATCAGCCATATCTCATCCATGTATGTTTACAATAGAAGCTACACTAATATATATTGTGCTGTCATTTCTCTCTGACATTCTATACAGTTGTAGCAACTCATGTGTTGATTATTCCTATCATTGGAGGCTTGTTCTTATTGCTTGAGTGGCTTGTCCCTCATGATATTTTTATATATTGTTGCTGATATATTAATA
The DNA here is from genome assembly GCA_034641835.2 of Pinus albicaulis. Taxonomy (NCBI): domain Eukaryota; kingdom Viridiplantae; phylum Streptophyta; class Pinopsida; order Pinales; family Pinaceae; genus Pinus; species Pinus albicaulis. The sequence continues at coordinate 170,287,134 of CM076576.1, forward strand.
AAATTATGGATGCATATTGATCCCTCTCATGTCATGTTAAAATTTGTTGTGTTTTACATTATTATGTCTTGTATTGCTGCTATTTCCAATTTGGAATATTACAATTTGTTTAACTAGCCAAAGCATCATGAGCATGGGACATGCCCGCCTTGTAGAAAATTTGTATATATATTGTATTACCCCATTGCTTGCAGGGGTCCCACAAAACATGGTCACTCTTTGACCCAGTGCAGGGTGTCTCCAACTCCAAGCTACATGCAGTTCTCTGTCTCTCTCCACACAGTTAACATAAAATAAATGATAATGTATTTTGGCTATACAGTTCTTCCTAGACCTCACACATTAAGGGGAAACTATTATCACTAAAAAATCGGATAAGAAAAGATGACATTATTTAATGTCAGGAAGAAGGATTTATAGGGCTGAGAAACATTAGGGAATCTGAAGTATTTAAAAATCTCTAAGGTATAAAAGGAAAATTCAAGTTGCGCACTGAAGGAACCAATGAAATGCACCTTTGTGTGCATAATTCTTCGATAAGCGCGCCTTGCACGAATTTTCCTCAAAAATCCGTGTGCCCCTGAAAGTGGCTAAAGTCACTTTCCGAGACCACAAGGCACATTCTAGGACATTGATCCCACACTTGAGGCCGCCTAAGGACAACTGCCCAAACCTCCTTAGGACCTCAAGGGAGCACAAAATGGAATAAATGTGGCACACATTGGAATCACCCTTCTCTCTTGGGTCACCATCCACAATGCACCAAGAGAGGGAAGGAGGATTTGAATTCTCCAATAAAAAGCCACCAAGAGATGAACAATATGAGAATACATTGTTATGCTAGCCAGAATTTTCCCAAGCAATACCAGTAGTGTGTGATTCGGAGCAGAGATAGAGGGGACTCAATTGTTGGCCATCCAACAAATGTAGTCCACCATAGTAGAGAGAGGGAGACTTTGCGCTAAGGAATATTATAAGTAAATACATCCTTGCATTAGGACTTGGAGCTCCATAGTTCCAAGGGTCCCTTGGCAAGTGGGTAAAAGTTTCATCCTCATTTCCTACCAACACTCAATAATAGGGGACGTAAGTATCACCGTTTAGATTATTCAAGTTGTTTGACTCTATTTAGAGCTTTTGTTTTATTTGTTTTAGTTTTAGTTTAGTTTTTGTGTTTGAATATGCATTCTATTTATCTGTCTACAATTTTTATGTTTTAGCATGTTCCACTAACTTGCTTAACTCCTTCTATTTTCTGCTTGTGACCAATAACTTAAGAGGGAAAATCCATCCCTCTTAAGCAAGTGTGATTTGGTACATTCGTGCACCAAACACACTAACGCAACATTGAATAGATATAAATATAGATAAATCGAGTCTAGTAAGATATTTCATTGTTGATATCGAAGTAAGTGATTCATGCTTAAGTGATACTATTTTGTAAGGGTTTTCATTTTGGTTTGGGTATAAAAGCTCCTACTGGCTGCGTGCACGGAGACATAGTCCTGAATGTGTGTGGACACTGTTGGCTATGTGAGCGGAATGGTAATTGTAAGGGGAAAGACTGGATATACTAAACTGTTTAGATCTAATATAAGGACTGTTTTTGCAAACCAAATGTGTTATATCTTTGATATATGAGTTTTCCGATTACTATTTATTTCTTTGAGATCACTTTACTTATGTTACGATCAAGTGTATATGGCGAGTAACTCTATACTTTATGACAGTTAAGTATAAGAATATATCTGTTTAAGTTATTATGCACGGATGTATACTCTATGAATTGTGAAGATCCGATTCTATTGTATCTATCTGCGATGAAGTTGATATGTGATGTTTTTTATCTGTTATGCACATTATCTATGTTTGCGGCTCAGCTAATATGATATGTATTGAGCTATATGTGTTTACAGTCTACAATAAGTTTTGTTATAAAACTGTTTAGGGAAACCACATCAATTTCTTCCCCAGGGTGCTGAAAAATGGTTCCTGCAATCCCCCATACTACTTCGGGTGAGACTTTGATCTATGCAAGCAGGTCATTGCCGAAAAGGCCAGTAGTTGGAGGGTTTGTCAGTTGCACGATAAAATATGTACCTGGGTCAGGACCCCTCTATTAGTGTCAATATTTTCATACTTCCACCAGGGACCAAAACACATTTTGCATGTGCATATTAGGTGTCCCATTCTAAAGATTTTTTAATCATTCCATTAGGTCATGATATAAAATTGTTCCACTGGTGGTTGTCCTTGTCAAATGTCCCATTTTCCTTCACAAGTATATGCCTATTGACCCTCTTCCATGTATTCATCATGCTGAGAACAAGTTTGATCCCATTTCACTTTTAGTCAAAATCACACATTGAGTCAGTTTCATTCATTTCTCATTAGGTCACTAGGGTTTCATTAGGTCAAATCATTGCATTGTCTCATTTTCAATAAAGGACTGTAGAAGGTGTGAAGGTGACCCAGAATAAACTCATGATTTTCTTTATTTAGGGTTTCCATGTAAAGTTACATTTCATCTTTGTAAGTTTTCATCTCAAAAATCACATTTTTGCGATACAAACAGAGATATTTTTATGTTTTAGTTTTATGTAATTTTAAAGTCACTATATGTAATAAATTATAAAAAAGCTGTTTATTCCTAGCTAAAGACATTTGATGAAAAATACAAAGGCCATGTTAGTCATCCAAAGCATCAAAAAGTATTTTGAAAGGTTAATGAGAAGAAAGAAGTGTGGGTCCTGTTAGCCACCTATAGAATTTGTTATATCCAATAATGGCTAAATAGCTCCTTAGATTTCTAAAAAAAAAAGCTTTTTAAAAATCTTGTGAGTTTTTCGAATTTCACTAAGGTCATTATCTTTAAGCTATCCATTTTACTGAAAAATTCACTCAATCTTAAGTTATCTTGCTGATACAAAAAGAAATTGATTTCAAGTTATTTTTCACCATTTTCACATCCATCTCCTTCCCCCATTTTCACCTATTTTCACTCCTACCCTAACAGTCATCTATTCTTCTGAAAAAAGCCCATTTTCCCTTCTTATACCCTACATACATTTTAAAAGACCTTTCAACCATTAAAAAACCTCTTTATTTGGTTTAAAAACCCTCTCCTAACCCTATCGGAACTTACAAAAAAGGCTGAAAACCCCTGTTTTTAGGCCTAAATCCGATTATTTGTAAATGAGGCCTTAAGCCCCTTTGGGCTTAAGCCCTCCACTCCTTTCCTTCATATAACCCAGGGTTTCGACCATCCGCTCTTCTGTTAGCCCCTTGCCCTATACTTTGTCCTGCGCCATCTGTTTTCCCCCAAAAGAGATCCTGACCGTCGATCGCCTCAGATCCAATGGATGTTGGGCCGCTAATATGTTATTATTATTATCACTTTTTAACACCTATTTCATCCATTTATACTCTTATTTATCATGTCATTTATCATAATTTATCATATAATTCCATTTTATAATTATTTATGCTCTTATGGATAAATATTATTTCTTCTCCTTTATTTTTAATAAATTGATGATTATGCATGAATTTACCAATTATGGTTTATTAATAAATTTTTTGTAACATCACTCACCATTTTAGCCTCCAAGATATTTTCCAGATTGCAGAGTTGATCTCCAGCTGTTGATCTCCAACTCATCATTAAATATGCCAACTCAGAAATTCGCTGGAATAAGAAATGACAATTTTTCATTGGACGTATTGGGCAGATGGAGAAGAATCTAGAAAATCTGAAACATGGGTTTTTTCCAGAACGGACCGAATTAACATCATGAAAATTTTTTTGCCCAAATTCAGCCTGTATTGAGAGAAACGGAAGGTTCTCTGAGGACGATTTTCCCAGATTCGTTGTTGTGGCCGTCTTCCAAATTCTTCCACTTGCAATACCAAATTCGACATGTTCCTGTTAAATGATTGATGAAAGGATATTTCAGATATGATCTTGCTGATCAATTGGTTGTGAGTAATCCAATTTTGTAATAGGAATCATTTTTAATCATATCGGTTGTAACTTCTCTTTTCTCTATGTGTATTTAAATCAAAACAGAGATCAGAGAAGGGGGGGTTATTATGGGGATTCATGATGGATGATTAGAGAGAGAATTAGATGGATTATTATATTAGAGATAGATAGGATAGGATAGGAGGAATGGGAGAATTACTATTGAAATTGTAACTTTGATCATCGACTCTCGCTGTTGAAGCAGAGCACGAACTTGCTATAACGATTATGTAATAATAAATATATAAAAATAGTTGCAGTTCCTTCGCATCTCTTGAAGTGATCCGACGGTATTCACCGGTGGCTAAGGGCCCGGCTCCTGGTGGATCTACTTGTCATTCTTGTACCATACAATGTGGTTTGCCTTATTTATGATTTCTGCAAGTGTGGTTTGTTTAATGATTACTTTCTGCAATTGAATTACGTTGCTGTTCTTTTCCCTCATAACAAGATCATTTCTTTCTGCAAGTATATTATTGTGTTTCTCATTCTAATTACAGAGCTTTGCTGTTCATTTCAGCAACTTAGTTTTGCTGTTCATTGTAGTCACATAAGCATTGCTGTCTATTTCTATTATATACAATTGTTGCTCATTTACTTTCTGCAATCACTTAGTTTTTCCTTTTAGCATTCTTACAGTTAGCATAATTATCTCATTTCCATCAGTTGCATTAGCATTATTGATTTAATTGATTGCCATTTCCAATTGGTTATTTAGTGTGAGATCAACAACTGTAAATAACATTGGATATTGCTATCAAAGCTCTTAGATTGAGGATATTATTTATGCTTGATTAGTTTACATCAGTTAAAAGAGGAATGAGTTATTGCTACTGTATCCTCGACTGATAATTTCTGTTACTTTTCTAAATGAATGATTTAAATTTAGAGCATTGAGTTTCCTTTAGTTGCAAGTGGAATTTATTAAAAGCATACGTTTATTCTTGTATTTGAAAGATATATACTACATTTCAAGAAAAATTACTCTTTGGGATTATAGCATGCACATATTGTGTACACTCTTGAAATAAGAGGACTTGTCTGGGTTGATAATTAATGTGGGATAAATAGGAGTTTTAAAAGGCAAGTTTTAGCACCCAACATTTTGGCGTCGTTTCCGGGGAGAGTGTTTCCATTTCACAGAGAGTGATGTATGTTTGATATTTGTTGCTGGGAAAGAATTGGGTATTAAAAACGAAAGGTAGGAACATGCGTAACAAGCAAGTAAAGTGCTTGCTCCCCCACCCACTTTCCAGCAGAATTGCTAGGAATTTAAGGTAGAAATGAACATTTGTATTTTAGAGGTAGAAATTTTGAAAAAATCTTGTAATTCCACTCGAGTGGTGATGTAAGCACCACCCATTTCACTAACCAATTGACAGGAACATTGGAAGGAGTATCCTTAAAGAAACATATGAAAAAAATCTTCTATTATGGTAAGAAATGGCTCACATTTCAACTTTTGAATTCCCTATCAAAGATCTAGGAGGAGTGACACAAATGCACATAATTCCCCATCGTCTCTACCAAATTTTCATGGTTTGAAAAATGAAGATCCTGATACATTCTTATTTGAGTTTGAAATACTTTGTAGAGGATATGATTATTGTACTATTGATCAAAGGTTGAAAGTGTTTCCTCTTACTCTAAAAGGAGAAGCTCTCTGATGGTTCATGGGCCTAGTTGGGAACTGCATCTAAACTTGGGAGGACATGAAGAACATCTTCTTGAAGAAGTACCAAGACTACTGCAAATCCAATCAAGATATTTTCAGTATGATACAAGGGGAAAATGAAAGCTTGGAGGACTATGTAGAGTGATTTCAATATAACCTTCAAAAATCAAAGCATAAGCATTTGGAAAAAGAAATCTTGAAAACACTCATTCTTAAAGGAATCAAAGATGAATTTTTAGAACTCTTAAATCTGATAGGAAAAGGTGATGTTTTTCAATTATCATATGATGATGTTTGTGAATTGTGCATAAGGTATTCAAGAGGAATTTCCAAGGCTAGTAAGAATTCTAGAGAAGTTTCTTCTTTCTTTTCCAAATTTACTACAAGAACAAGAGACATAAGAGCTAAAATCAATGCTTTATTTGAAAATTTTAAATATGATTTCATTATCTCTCTAAATTCACAATTGAATGTTTTGCAGGTTCAGAAAAATCAAGAATTTGATGAAGTGTTTTTCCCTCATTACCAGAAGGAGCATCCCATAGATAGTTGTTCTTCCTTATCTAGGATGGAAGTAGCATATCAAAGAGATGGGGAAGCTGCAACAAGGTTTAAACCATGGAAATCATGGCCTACAGGTATGGTTCAAAACACTTCGTCTCCATTCTCTTACTTGCATAATCCATTATGGAATACTCATATGTTAGGGCAGCCATGCCAATCTCAATATAACCACCACCAATCTTATCTACAAGCTTGGCATGGTTCATCTTATGATTGCATGACTACTCTCCCTCATCTTGTAGCACAAACACATCTTCCAGCTCTTCCACAACATCTTGCTTTCCTATCAAAATTATCCATTCAACCCAATAAACTGTTATAGCATCATTTATCACCTTCACATGATTCATGATTGCTTTGATGGTTTTGGGCACCCATTCCTATAGACTTGGACAAATTCACTAAAAAACAGTGTAAAAATCCCCATACACGACTATGCCCGTACTTTTCCACGTGTATACGCGAGTCCAGCTAGACTTTTCCGCGTATGCCATTAAAAATGATTAAAAATTATATAATTATTCCCTATTTTCAGGCTGGGTTGATGGTTACTCAGGTAGTTCAACCACCCCAGCACGTGGCCAACTGTTTCCAACTGTTGAAACTACTTGGAGGGAGTATAAAAACCCCTCATGTGTATGGCCTAAGGGAGAGAGAGAATGATTGATATTATACTCTGTTGGTATTCCCTATCCAAGTCTGATTCCCCGTGCCTCCTGCACTTTCCCAGTTCATTATAGGAAACCCTTGTTTCCTTGAGATGCACATCTCCCTATATGTCATCTCGTATGCACCAGCTTGGAAGGAGTCTTAGCGAGGCAAGGGCTGGACGGATCCGGACGACGGTCTGCTCGAAGGCCGTGGAAGGATCAGGTGATCTCTCCACTCGTTACTTTTGTACATGCTATTTATAATACAGAAGTACCATGTTGTTCCCGAAATAAACGTGTTAGTGTATGCTTATATGTATGAGAATATTGTTATTTAAGCATTCATTATGATCTATTTAATGTTTTTTATGGATTTCACTAACATTTAGAGTAGATATATGCTGTACAACCAGTTCTTCGTGCTTGTTTCTTCTTGTCTTTCAGGTTAAGAAGGAAGGACGGTTGCTGGGGGTTTGAACCCCGCGGGATCTTCTTCAACCGTAGGACCTACGGGTAACTTTCTCATTCTACTCTATTTAGTTTTTCTGAACGTGCATGGTTGTGTGAGTCTCTGTTAAGTAGCATGCCCCTGCTCTGTGGAGGTTGTAACCCAACGAACCTCTAGGGTGATAATTCCCCGAAACAGAACTGGCGACTCCGCTGGGGATCACATTATTGTGATTCTCCTGTTGGGTGGTTTCAGCTGTTTGGTAGGATCCCAGCAGTTTTAACTTTCATTTGCAGTCCAGTTTATTTTCTTGCAGTCAGTCTGAAGTCCTGGTGTCTTTTCCAGGCTTGTTCTTTTTGTTTTTTCATTATTTACCTTTGCATACGCGCTTTTTTCTGCACACAGTCGCGTATACACGCAAGTTTGTCTAAAGGAACCCGCGTATACGCGAGTTTCCCTTAGCACAGACGCGTATGCACGCTGGTTGCATAACTGTGAAGTAGCGTATACCTAGGCAGATTTTGAATTTTTGGGTTTCTTGACTTTTTGGTCCTTTCTAGCTGTGGAGATCTGTTTCTATAGTGTCTCTGTACTCACTGGAGTGTGAAGGAAGTGGTTTCATGTCTTTTCTCTCTTTCATTTGATTGAAAACTAGTCTTTTTGGCAAAGTGTTGTTTCTGGTGCTGGCACTTCTGGATTGAGTTCCAAGATCGCTTTCTGAGCATTCTTGGCTGTTTTTCTTTATCAGAACAGAGAGATTTTGCTCACTTACTCGCTCCTATCTTTGTGTTGTGCTTCGCATTGCGATTTTTGCTTCGTTTTCGATTGGTTTTCTTGAGTTCCATAGGCTAGGTTTTTGTTGCAACTTTTGAAGAGATTTTCTTGCTTCTTTGGAGTCTTTGTTTGCGACAAGTTTGCACTATTTGTCTAGGCTAAGTGGCTGAGTTTTCTGGTCTTCTTTTGCTCTTATTGATCTTGCTACGAGTTAGCCTTATAAGGTTTGGGAGCATTATTGAAGTTTGTGCTTGGAATTCGGTCTTGTTTGGTTTGGATCTTGGTAGTTGTGCTTGGTCTTTTCGAGCTCTTTCTTTATAAAACAAAAAAGCTCAAAAAACATTTGCTTTGCTTTTTGTTTTTGCATTTCAAAGGCTTAAAAAACATTTTCACTTGTTGTTTGCTTTTGTTGTTGCATTTTCATTTTCATTTGCTATAACTTTTGAAGCTTTTGTGAGGTTTCTTGCTTTTAGTTTTTGGCTTGATTTTGAATAGGAGTTGTCATTTGATTTCTTCTTCTTGTTTTTAAGTGTTCTTGGTGTCCTCATTTTAAGAGTTCTTGATTTCGAGAACTAGCTTTTGGGCAACCAAAGAAGAGTTAAAACTGAAGGACTTTTTGGGAATTTCACTCTGCTTTAAGAGATTTGCATCTTAGGATTTACATGCCTGTAGTGATTTGCATTAGGTGCATTTAATCATTTAGTCAATTTCATAGTTTTTGTGAGTGTGAGTTTGCTATTTGAAAAGAAAAATACAATTTTTAGTCTCGTAGAACCTGTATAGAGATTTCTTTTCATCGAAAGACAATAACTGCATTTGCATGTAGTTAAGTTTTTATTAATTTCTTTTGCGTCAAAACACCATACGTTTCATCTCCATATCCTTGTGACTTAACATAACAACCCATTAAAATAAGCGATTTAATCTAAAATCAACTAGCAAGTTTTCTAAGTGTCAATCACCAACTAGCTAGGTTGTAGGGCCTTGGAATAGGTGAGTGGAGAGTTAACTCTCCAAGGCCGCTCAAAAAAACATAGAAGTTGATTAATTGAGCAAAATCCAACTCCGTGAGGTGGACTGGGAAAGCTCTCATCCGAGAGTCAAGCGCGAGGGGAAGTGAAGGTTGAGAAGAGGGATACCCCCCCTCCGATTAGCTGAATCTGACCTCAAGACCGTTCCGCCCCGCTTCTGATACGGATTGGTGTCCATAGTTGCCACTCCTAGGTTCCACACAGGTGACTGCGGGGGGGAATACCCGTGGTACCTGAGGCAGACGTCGCATCACTTTCAGCAGTACTTCTGGGGGGTGCCCTTGCAAAGCTTGGGTGCTTGAGCCGGAAAAGGCTGTCGTTAGGAGGTCGACGTAACTGTTTCTGATACCTTCGCTAGTTGTTCTGGGCCCTAATCATCCCAGACTGCTTTCGGGAGGTCCTATACTTCGCTTTCCTGTATTTTGGTGTCCGGTCCTCATCACCCGGAGCGGAAATACTTGGAGGTTGTTTGCTTGACTGTATCTCAGGGATTTTTATTTTAGAGAGTGCTCTTTGCTCCTAGCTTGCCTAGCTTTTCACTTTTTTGAGTCTAATTTAAAATCTATAAAAGTGGCTGATCAAGCGCCTCGTCGATCGATGAGAATCCGGGGGTTATCTCCCGAGAGTCCAGAGCCTTCTTCGAGAAGGCGTAGGAGTGATTTAGCAAGTGGTTACCACCCTGTGGCGTCTGACGCATTGGAGAGAGATCCTCCACAAAGGTCTGAAGGTTTCATAGCTGATTCTGGTGTCGGTCCCGAGAGGAGCGTTCCGCTCACCTCGCGAGTTTTGTTTCCTCAGGAAGAAGATTTTCAAATAGAAGACGTACCTGAGCGTCCGGCAATAGGTCCATCTCCTCTTCCTCCTGATTATCCGTTCGTTGTTCAATACATCAGACCTGAGTCAGAGAGACCGGGAGACCTTCCGTATCATTCTTATCTTTCGATGGCCACGACTGGGAACGCGGCTTCTACCATGAGTGCTGCAGGCATTCAGACTCCTGCTTCTGTTGAAGCAGGGGGCACTATTGCTTCATCTTCGATTGCTTCTAGTGCTGCTGTGTTTGGCTCTGGGTTCACCCAAGCACATGCTTCTCATTCTGGTCCCTTCTGTTCAGGGTTCCCCTCTAGTGGGAACCCCTCTTTTTCCTTTTCCGCTGCTTCAGCTGGATCTACGCCCATGTCTAACATGGCTAGTGGATCAGCTTCGTTTCAGGGTTTCCCCTTTGGGACTGGACACATTCCTAGTTCCAATCCTTCTTTAGGGTCGTTTCCATTTACGTCCCAGACCCAGAGTTTCAACCCTTGGTCTGGGGGGCAAAGTTCGACTATTTTTACGGGATGGAATCCTGTCTTTACTACAGCGGGGGCAGGGAATCAGTTTTATGCAGGTCATCAAGGGAATGCTTCTTTCCCTTCATCGAGTGATTATCAGTCCTTTTCTCCTCTGTCTAATGCTTGGAACCCCTATCAGAGGCTTTCCTCTTCAATCAATACTTCAGCGGGGGGAACTGGTCTGGGCTTTGGTAACTCGGCGTGGGGAGGAGGTTCTTCTCCGTTTTCTATGAGTCCTTTCTGGCAACCTGGTGCCTCATCAAATCCAGGCTATTCTTTTCAGAATGTTGGGAATCCATCCCATCAAGGATGGAATCCTCAGGCTCCGCCTCACTTACCTTTTCTGGCAACGTTAAACTTGCCAGATTTGTCGAAGTTGACTAATGACCCGATTCGTTATAGTCCGGGATGGCCTCCGGTCCTGACCAAACTTCCTTCAGACATTCCAAAGTTTGAAGGTAAGAATGGAGAGGATCTGGCGGACCACATCACCACTTTCCACTTATGGTGTTCTTCAAACTCCCTGATCGATGATTCGATTAGGTTGAGATTATTTCAACGCACCCTAACTGGAAATGCTGCCAAATGGTATATCGAGCTCACTGGGGGCAGTTTCGCTACATTTGGAGAACTGGCCGTCACATTTCTAAACCATTTTCAGTTGCCTGTCAGATATGAGGCTGGGACCGAACTCCTGGCTAATTTTAAGCAGGATGAGGCAACGCACATTTCTGATCACATTCAGGAATGGAGGAGAAGGAAGAGGCTTATCAAAGCTCATATTCCTGGAGAATTCCTTCTCGAATGGTTTCTCAAATCCCTGCAGTCAGATATTTCAAAGGATGTATCCCTATCTGGGGTATTTTCTGAGGAGCAGGCCATTTTTAGGGCCCAGCAATTAGAACTGATCTATTCTCAGTCTGGGGTACTTTATAAGTATTTTCCCAATGCTCCTCGCTCCAAATTGGATTTGTCGAAAACTAAACCTGGTCCGCATGGTGACGGGCTTGTCGGATCGGTCAGTAGTGGTGCAGCCAGCCTGCTTTCTCAACTGCAGCAGTTGTCTTTACAATCTGCTCCTTCTGGTCAGGCTGTGCCTGCTGATTCATCACCTTCCCAGTCTTTGTCCATAAATGATGTCCAAGCTTCTGATCCCAAAGGAAATCAACAATCCGATGGGAAGAAGAAGGGACGTAATAACAAGAAGAAGGGCAAGAATGGGAAGGGAAATGCAAATAAAACCAACGAGCGTGTTGGTGAGGGTCAAAAGGAGAAAAATAAAGTGAAGTTTCCATGCAAGCTTTGTGCTGGAGACCATCTCACACACCTTTGCCCTAAAATTCAGGATGCTCAGCGCCTGTTATCCCAGCAGGGTTCTTCTAGTTCCCAGGCTGTGTTAACAAACCCTTTTCCCCAAGGGCAACAATTAGTTGTTGGCGCGAACCAAAATCCTGGGGCTTCCTCTGGGGGCACCCAGGAAGGGGAAATTCCATCGAACATTTTCATGATGAGTGCTCACGTGGATATCGCTACGAGATCCCGTGATTATGGCTGAGAAGAGTCTTCGAAAGCTAAGGAAGTTCCTGATGCTACTGAGCCGCTTCACATCACGAAGCCTACTGTTGAGTCTATGCCTCGGATGCCAAAAGCATCTTCTAAGCGGTCAACGATTAATCCAAATGCGAGGGTTGCCTAGAACTACTCGATTGTAGAAGATCTGGCGCAGAGTCCTTGTGCTATGTCAGCTTTAGAGGTACTCCAGTCTTGTCCGGCTCAGCGCAATGCTTTGCTCACTGCCATTGGGGCTATTGATCCGAAAAATTCTCTTCTGATTACTTTTGATATGAATAATTTTAAGAAGAGACTTTCTCATCACATGGCTTTTCATATTAAATCGTCGTATCGGAAGTGCAATATATTTCGAACGGTTGTTGATGAGGGTGCCTCCACATGCGTGATGTCTCTCGCATGGTGGAAGACACTTGGATCTCCCAAAGCTGTTCCATCTAGCACTGTTCTTACTGCGTTCGATAATCATTCTCACAGACCCCATGGTATTGTCCCGGCTTTGCCCATCTGTGTTGGGGGCAAAACTATCAACATAGAGGTTGAGGTAGTGGATGCAGCCTTGGACTACAACCTTCTGTTGGGGAGGAATTGGATTTATGAGATGGATGCCATTGCATCCTCATTATTTCGAATTGTATGTTTCCCCCACGAAGGGAGGATTGTCACAGTGGATCAACTGGACTGTCCTCAGGTAGACCTGAATGCGCCTTCTGACTCATCTGTCCCTAAGTTGGATATTACTAAGGCGCCCGTTGAGAATCTAGGAGTTGGAATGTATTCTTCCCTAATGGGTACTTTCGATCTTCCTCCTCCTACGGTGCATATTAATGCTATTTCATCCTCCAAGGCTCCCCTTCGAAGAGAGTTCTTTCGAACTCATTATTTTTTGGACCCTTGGACCTTACCTTCCCCTACTGCCACATTAGCGGAAGGTCAAGTGGGTGGAATGGCATTTCTGATTTCTGCAGCTGAGATTGCATATCAGTCTATTGTTGACACTGTAGAATCCGTTCCAGCTCCTCTTTCACCGGAAGAGTTGGATGGGGATGTGGCCCCGGCTTGGACGCTTAGTTCTTCTTCGGCCCAGGATTGCCTTGATACCACTTTTCCATCTGAAGAGGCAATCCTGGAAGCCATGAATGGTATAGATAGACCGTGGGATGATTTGCATCATCGGTCTTACTTCCTACCTGACTTGAGCGAAGTTGAAACAAGTTTTCCAAGTCATCAGTCTCCTGGACCTGTTCACCCAGTCTTGAACCCTTTGGCACCAACACAGGTTTATGCTGAAGGGAACATGGCTGTGATCTCTCCTACTATCCCGGTGAACATTTCCAGGGATCCCAATATCATTGAGAATGTCTTCATTGGAGCTGAATGTTCCCGTGAAGAGGTTCAAATTTATACCGAGCTCTTCAAAGAGTATAGGGATGTATTTGCTTGGTCTTATGAGGAAATGCCTGGCATAGACCCATCTATTGTCTAGCATGAGATCAAGACGTATGAAAACGCTAAGCCGGTCAGGCAAAAACTTCGTCCGGTCAATCCTAGGAAGGCAGCAGCTATCAAAGCTGAAGTTGAAAAGATGCTTAAGGCGGGATTCATTTTCCCAGTTCCTCTGACTGAATGGGTTTCAAACCCCGTTCCCGTAGATAAAAAGCAAGGAACGATTCGAGTGTGCATCGATTTCAGAGACCTAAATAAGGCATGTCCTAAAGAAAATTACCCCACACCATTCATCGATCAGATCATTGACGAGTGTGCCGGTAACGAGATTTTCTCCTTCATGGACGGTTTCTCCGGATATAATCAAATTACTATCCGTCCCGAAGATCAACATAAGACTGCATTTATTTGTCCCTGGGGTACGTTTGCATACAAGAAGATGCCTTTTGGTCTTAAAAATGCTGGGGCTACCTTTCAGCGGGCCATGTCTTACGCCTTCCATGACATCAAGAAGATTATCGAGGCATACTTAGATGATCTAGCTGCTCATTCTCGAAAGAGGATGGATCATCCTGGTCACCTCCGGTAAATATTTGAAAGATGTCGTTTTTATAAAATTCGATTGAATCCGAACAAGTGCGTTTTCGCGGTTACATCCGGTCAGCTGTTGGGATTTATTGTGTCTAGGGAAGGGATAAGGGTAGATCCCTTCAAGGTTGAGGCAATACTTCGGTTGCCTCCCCCGTCTTCAATCCGTCAGCTTCAAAGTCTCCAAGGAAAGTCTAATTTTCTTCGGAGGTTTATCGTCAATTATGCTGAGATTACAAAGGGATATATGAGACTGTTGAAGAAAGGAGTTCCTTTTTTTTGGGACGACTACGCTCAACGCTCATTCGATGCTTTGAAAAAGGCATTGACCTCTGCTCCTTTACTGAGTCCACCTGATTATAGCAGAGACTTTATTTTGTATCTGGCTACAGCAGAATCTACCATCGGTATGGTTCTGGTTCAGGAAGATGATGCTCTTGCAGAGCATGTTATTTACTACCTGAGTCGAGGACTGGTAGGACCTGAACTTCGATACACTCCGATAGAAAAATTAGCCTTAGCAACAGTTCATGCTGTGCAGCGACTCCGGCATTACATTATTCTTCGCAAAACTTATGTCTTGGCAGCTGCCAATCCATTTCAGTTTGTCCTCAGCAGGCAAGTGATTGGGGGCAAATATAATAGATGGATTGTGATTTTATAGGAATTTGATCTTGAGTTCATGTCTGCCAAATCCAAGAAGTCATTAGTTTTTGCGGAATTGATCTCCGAGTTTCCCTGTGGAGAGGAGATGATCTATGATGAGTCCTTTCCGGACGAACACTTGTTTCTTATCTCTCCACAGGATCCTTGGTATGGGGATATCATTGTGTATCTCCATACTGCGAAGTTTCCCTCTACTTTTTCGAAAGATGAGCGTCGTAAACTGCGTCACTTGGCCAAGAATTATTTGATTATTGGTGATGCTTTGTACCATCAAGGGGTTGATTCAATCCTAAGACGTTGCTTAACTTTCGAAGAAGCTGAGGCTGTGCTCAATGATTTTCACAGTGGAGCTTGTGGGGGTCATTTATCTGGGCTTGCTACAGCCCAAAAGATTTTGCGTGATGGATACTTTTGGCCCTCGATTTTCAAAGATTGTATTGAATTGGTCAAGAAGTGTCATCCGTGTCAGGTTTATACTCGAAAAATGCGCGCTCATCCAGCTCCGCTTTTTCCAGTCGTTACTGTCGGACCCTTTACAAAGTGGGGTATTGATTATACTACTTGTAACCCGCCTTCGGCAAAAGGTCACAAGTACATTATCGTAGCAATAGACTACTTTACGAAGTGGGTCGAGGCTATGCCTACTTTTGGGAACGATGGTGAGACTGCAGCTTTGTTCCTTTTCAACCAAGTTATCGCTCGTTTTGGTATACCTAGAGAGATTGTCACTGACCATGGCAGTCATTTTTAGAATAGTATGATGGCTGAGTTGGCTCTCAAATTGGGTTTCCGGCAGGAGCATTCATCTCCATATTATCCTCAGGCCAATGGGCAAGTGGAAGCC
This sequence comes from Pinus albicaulis, assembly GCA_034641835.2. Taxonomy (NCBI): domain Eukaryota; kingdom Viridiplantae; phylum Streptophyta; class Pinopsida; order Pinales; family Pinaceae; genus Pinus; species Pinus albicaulis. The sequence continues at coordinate 170,302,744 of CM076576.1, forward strand.
ATGAATAAATCCTTGAAGACAATTCTTCAAAGGACAATTGATAAACATAGATCCAACTGGCATATTATGCTATATCCTACACTTTGGGCATACAGGACGTCAGTGAAAACTGCAACTGGCTTTACTCCGTTTCAGTTAGTCCACGGGGTGGAATCCGTATTTCCTATTGAATGCGAGATTCCTTCTCTTAAATTAGCTGTTGAACTTCTTCCTGACACTTCTAGTCTGGCAGAACGACTTCTTCATCTGGAACATCTCGATGAGTAGCGTCGAGATGCCGCCACGATGAATGAAGCACATAAAAACCGAGTAAAAGTTTAGTACGATAAGGCGGTCAAGCCTAGCGTCTTTTCGGAAGGTGACCTTGTTTTGGTCTATGCCCAAGAAAAGGATGCCCTGGGGGCAGGAAAGTTTAAATCGATGTGATATGGCCCCTATATCGTTAAAAAAGTCCTTAATAAAGGAGCGTATACCTTGGTTGACTTCGAAGGGAACGAGTTGCCAGAGCCCCGAAATGGGCTCTATTTGAAGAAGTATTATGCCTAGGCTTTGGCCTGGCATCTTGCTTTTGTATATAGTAGTTTTTTGCTTTGTACATATCTGATTGATTTTCGTTTTTTGATGAGGTGGTGATGTTTTTTGATCTGCTTTGGCAGGTTGTGTTGGATGTCATGAGTCATTTTGGTTTCGCCAATGGTGCTAGTAGACACACCTGGAACTTAGCTTCCGCGGCTTGGGTGCTTCATTATCCATCCGGTCAGCTGTTAGTATCAAGAGGGGTCTGCATTGGTCCTGCTTCCAACAATATAGCAGAATACACTGCAGTTATTCATCTACTCTCGGAGGAAATATCTTTGGGTGTTGATTCGTTGGTAGTTTTCTTGGACTCCCAGCTGGTGGTGTCGCAGTTGAACAACACTTATCGGGTACGAGATCCTTTTTTATTACGATTGTTTTTGAGGGTACGTTTGTTACAAAGGTCATTTCAATTTTTAACGTTCATTCATATTCCTCGAGCTGAAAATTGGTTTGCTGACTCATTAGCTAATCAAGCATTAGATTGGCACATTAATCATTCCATACAATAAATTTTTAATCATTAAAAAACATCATACATTTGATACATTTATCACATCACATCAAATATCGCTGTATATATATCATCGAAGTGTCAAAAAACTTTACAAAATTTGGATCCATAATCTTGTACAAAACTTGGGCTTATGCCCCATCATGTTCAGTCTCAAAAAAGAAATCCAGTCATCTAATACATAAAATCTATCTACTACTGAGGTCCCTGCCCAGAAGTCGTGTTCCTATAGAACATAACTGCAGTGGCAACTCGGCGGAATAGTCTAACCCAGTCTCGGGGCACTCCTACCACCCGTCTCTGGATGGCTTCCGGTAGATCCTCCACGGCAGCCATAGGGATTTGGCGGGTTAATCCCTCCAAGTTTCTCTACACGGCCTGGAGAGTCCTATCTGAATCCACAGTATCCGCTTCGCCTCTGCGGCGCTTATGGCGCGGTAGGCCCTCAGGACGAACTGGTCCAACATCTGAAACATGATCATTTTTAATTGTCAGTCATTATGAATCCAATCAAAAACATGTTTGTTTTTCATTTTTTCATACATATTTGAAAAAATCCAAAAAAAATCATATAAGTCAATTTTTTTTTTTTGCAAACTTACCGACTGCTCCCCATGCTGTGCCAGGTGGAAGAACTAGATCCGGATCTCCACGAAAGTCCATCCCGGCATAGGGATAGTTGTCCACTACGATGATTTGTTCTCCCCACCAAAGGAAGAACTCATCGTCCCATGTGGTCCGGGGTACCTCACTACCCCCCAGTCTCTTCATCATGTCTGCCCAACGGGCAATTCTTGGGTCCCGCGGGCTACTGATAGTAGAGATGACTCTGGGTCTCAAAGCTGGAATCTTCTCAAAGAAGAATGTTGTCAAAGTTGTACCGTAGCCAAAGTGTTTAGTCTTTGCTTGGCGAATAGAGGTCAGCTGTTGTTTCATGTTCAGTAACAGGGCTGTGCACCAATCGTACACATGAGTCAAACACTCTACAGCTATGCTCATTTGCGTCCTGGACGCCTGATGTAGAGAGGCGGATCCTGCCACTCTGCTGATGGTGAAAAGGAGGATTTTCATGTGCAAATCCCTCACATCTTTAATGGCAATCTGCGTTCCAACCTTTTTGGAACCCGGTACGCAATATACGTGGACATAGTCTTCCACAGTTAACCCTCCCAGGGGCTTCCCGTGCAAGTCTACTGGTTCTCCCCTCCGGGAGAGTCCAGTAATGAAATATATGTCTTCCACTTCAATGCGTATTGGCATCTGATCAATAATGAAGCAATCCTGATCTGGTTCCCAGTAATTTACGAGCATTTCTAGCAACCGCACATTGCTTTTCATATTTGGCATCTTGAAGAATTTGAACAATCCGCAATTCCGAAGGATATTTTGCGCTGCACGATCTTGCATGACCTCTTGGTCTATTGCGCTATGCTCACGTTCCCTCCATGAGATTTTCATCCTATCAAATTTCATCAAATTTTGCATTAGCCACGCTTTTTTGTATTCGGACCTGCGCATACGCGGTTTTTCCTTTGCACAATCGCGTGTATACGCGAGTTTCCTTTAATGAACCCGCGTATGCGCAAGTCTGTATATTTTAGCAAGGGTTTTAAAGCTAAAAATCACTTAATTTTAAATTCCAAAAAGACAAAATGAATAAACAGGATGATTTAGGAGCCTACCTGAAGTTTCGGTGCGTTTCGACGGTCGGTTGTTCCTGATTTGACGAAAGAAGTTTTTTTCTCCAGAGCACTTTTTTCCAAATCAGCAATGCAATAATGAACCAAATATGAGGTAATTTGTCTATTTATGGCTAAAAATTTGAAAATTTTCGCAAAAATTCCTTATGCTCATTTTTCAATCTATCTTAAGCTGCATAACTCGGTTGCTTGGAAGTGCCCAGTTTGGTATGTTTTCAGGTACATTTTGACGATTTTTGAGATTTTCCCCGGTTTTTTATCCATGATTTCCGACTCTTCACGGCAGGTATATGATCTTCACTGGCATATAGGTTAGGGAAATCACTCTCCGTTGCATCTTGCATACTAGCCTCCATACTGATCACTTGCCTTAGGGTCGATCCCATCAGGTCATGAGTATTACACCTATTTCACTCGCCGATTATTTAATCATGACTCGATGGTAGAGCCTTCCTTTACATGGGCTTCCTAGTTAGTTCCTCACTATCACTTGTTGCCCATGCTGCGTTTTATGTAGGCTCGGGAGTCCTCTTTAGTCCCGCCATGTCTTATGTGTTGAAGCTTCATTCTTCTTCTTCATCACTTATCATTTTTTCTGGCTTTTACCCTAGAGGCTCCCCGGTGTCGTTAAGTTGTATTACTGCATTGCATATTGGCTACTTGTTTATCCTGGCCTTTAGCCGGCTTCATTTGGACTCGATGTTTAAGCCAACTTTTGACCTTGACTTTCTGTACAAGTTAACCATTTCATGCACTTAGCTATCACGACTTGACACCTTTTTACCCATGGATGGAACGTTCCTCTGAGTATCACTTACCAGTTTTCGCCACCTTGCATTGAGCATAGGATTGTTCCAATCCCAGGAACTAGTGCATCTGATTTCTTGATACTCGTTCTATCCATTGTACCATAGCATTCTTTTATTTTTTTTCAGGCTTATTATATGAAAAAGACAAAAAAATCAAATATAACAAAAAGAGCGGGAACGGGATGTATCTTCGTTGTTTTGATGGCAGTACAGAGTCAGTTTGTCGCCCTTGAACAAAGCACATATACTTATATATATTTCCTTCATTTTGGATGGTTTTAGTTTTGACCTAGGTTCAGCCTTTACCATGTTTCACTTGTCAGTTCTCCCCCGGTTGGTTATCTCTTCCAATCATATGGAGAGTTTGTTTTGCCTCCTGCAGGACAGACTTATACAGTGTCACTTTTTACTGCCATGGTCATCACAGAGTCGTGCTTTTGTTCAAGGGAAGTCTAGCCTGAGTCGGCCATTCTGCGGTGTCTCTTGACTCATTATTCAGTCGGCCTTCCTGGTCTTGTCAGTATCATGTTCTATCACATTAGATGTTTTGGTCTTCTGCTCGTGCTGGTTTGAGAGGGTCCCCATTGACTTCTTGCCGGCGGGTTTGTCTCTTATCGACTACGACACATTGCTCTGAGAGCAAACCTAGAGCCGCACCTTGGGCCTATTTCCTTCATTGATAGGTGACCTCGTGCTCAGCATTTGATCATCATCATGGGTCTTTGACTGAGTGGTTTCCCCTGTGTTCGACGTCAGCACACATTATCACACTCGGGATTCGTGCAGTACCTTGATTTCCATTTGACCCTATCGGTGGATTTCTCGCCTCTGTGTCAGCTTTCATTATTGGTTGGTTCAGGGGGTTTCTTCCGTGCGCTAGCTTCATCTTGTGCATGTCGGAAACGTACTTCGGTTTTGGTTCCATCACTCTACTTCGTCTGATTCCTTCCAAATATTGGCTTGCGGGTTACACTCGCGCTGGACTGATGTGGGATGCCTTAATGCCTTCCTTCCAACAGATCTTTTCCCATCGACTCAGAATCATTGCTCTGGGAATAAGGTCTAGAGTCTTTTTGTCAGTACCTTAGGGTTTGCAGTCATCAGTGGCAGACTCTTCGCTATCGACAGTGGGGATTCATCATTGCCTCCCGATTGGTAGATTCTTTCAAGTGTTCGACTTCAACTCATTCATTCGCACTTGTTAGATTGTACTGGGGCACCTTGACACTCATTTTCATTATTGGTGGGTTGTCTCGCGTTGGTTAACGATATACATCATTGACCGGTAATCCAACGATTTCTCACATGGTCGACTTCAGCTCATTTATTCCGATTGTGTAGAATTGTGCCATAGTGATCGGTGAAGACCTCAGGTTGCATCAACATTTCTCGGTTCACTTTTGACAGTCCATTCAGTTTCTGCCAGTGATGCCGTCCACCCTTATATGTTGCAGTTCAGTACAGCAGCATCCTATATGTTGGCTCCCGAGTTGCGTGATTGTACCGTTTGATCCACCTCTTATGATCCAGTACTTGGAGATTCAGTTACTTATATGATCAGACATCCAGTTGCACCATCTTTGATCAGCTTTCTATATGTGATACTTGGACATTGATACAGACTTGTATTTCCGGGCCCTGCTCAGATGATTCACTATGTACTTTCAGTTCAGCTATACTTGTATACATGTTGGATCTATTCAGTACTTTCTATATATATGATGTATTTTTGACTGAGCATGGGTATGCCCGCCTCAGCATGAGTTGACTCTTTGGTTTCTTTCATTGGTTTTTGGCAGGCTGAAATCTGGTGAAGTCCTCTCTTGTCCTTGTGAAGTTCTTTCTATGTGCATAATACATTTCGGCCATCATGTACCCCTTCTGACCTCATATATTAGGGGGCGTCTGTTATAGCATCATTTCTCACCTTCACATGATTCATGATTGCTTTGATGGTTTTGGGCACCCATTCCTACAGACTTGGACAAATTCACTAAAAAACAGTGTAAAAATCCCCATACGCGACTATGCCCATACTTTTCCGCGTGTATACGCGAGTCGAGCTGCACTTTTCCGCGTATGCCATTAAAAATGATTAAAAAATATATAATTATTCCCTATTTTCGGGCTGGGTTGATGGTTACTCAGGTAGTTCAACCACCCCAACACGTGGCCAACTGTTTCCAACTGTTGAAACTACTTGGAGGGAGTATAAAAACCCCTCATGTGTATGGCCTAAGAGAGAGAGAATTTATTGATATTATACTCTGTTGGTATTCCCTATCCAAGTCTGATTCCCCGTGCCTCCTGCACTTTCCCAGTTCATTACAGGAAACCCTTGTTTCCTTGAGATGCTCATCTCCCCATATGTCATCTCGTATGCACCAGTTTGGAAGGAGTCTTAGCGAGGCAAGGGCGGGACGGATCCGGACGACGGTCTGCTCGAAGATCGTGGAAGGATTCAGGTGATCTCTCCACTCGTTACTTTTGTACATGCTATTTATAATACAGAAGTACCATGCTATTCCTGAAATATACGTGTTAGTGTATGCTTATATGTATGAGAATATTGTTATTTAAGCATTCATTATGATTTATCTGATGTTTTATATCGATTTCACTAACATTTAGAGTAGATATATGTTGTACAACCAGTTCTTCGTGCTTGTTTCTTCTTGTCTTTCAGGTTAAGAAGGAAGGACAGTTGCTGGGGGTTTGGACCCTGCGGGATCTGCTTCAACCGTAGGACCTACGGGTAACTTCCTCGATCTACTCTATTTAGTTTTTCTGAACATGCATGGTTGTGTGAGTCCTTCTTAAGTAGCATGCCCCTGCTCTGTGGAGGTTGTAACCCAACGAACCTCTAGGGTGATATTCCCCGAAACATAAACTACATCATCAGAATGCTCCATTCCCTACACAATTTCCTGCTCAACTCATTCCACGCCCTCACCATAATAAAATAGTAAAACATGCTTACAGTGTTGAACTGAAAAATTTACTCTCCCTTCCCACCCATTCTATCTCACATGCACCATTGGAGAAAACTTATACTGAGATTCAGAATGTCTCAAATCCAAAATTTGTAGAGGTTATGAAAGAAAATGAGGTTTCTTCTAGCCTGCATCAACAAGCTGTTTTAAAAACTCAAGAACTTCACGATATGATGGCTATGGGAAATCAAGAAAGTAATGGATACATTGAATATTGGTTTTACTCCATTTTTTTGCAGTATCACTCCATACTCAACAATTTTTGGCACCATATTTTCAAGGGAAGTTGGCTTCTCATACCCTACTATTTATTAACATGCATTTTTCAAATTTGGGTATGTACATACTAGAGGCCTTATTTTGAAAATGGCTCCAATGGAAGTACTCTTATATGTAAGCATATTCAATTTTCAAAGAAGAGTAGGTTAGTGGAGAAAATAAATAAATAAGGACATAAATAAATACATTTTTATTATTATGTAAAAAAAAATAAAAAAAATTGTTACAACACACGGTGAATATCAACATCAGTGATAAATATTCTAATTTATTTGTGTATGTAGATGTATTATATTGGAAATAACAGTTCTACAAACACTCATATTCATTTTTATCACTAATATGGAAAAATTGTTTGAATATCATATTTTTTTGGCTTGCGGGCTTGATGAAATTTCTGAAAAGAGAATTGGGAAAATCATGTTTTGAGGGAAAAAAAGTGAATATTTTTAAAACCTGTATCTATCCTAAGTAGCATTTGATGTCAATTTGAATCACTCAATTTGGATTTGAAACGAAAAACTTATAACCAAAACATTGACAGGGTGTCTAGTAGGCAGCTCAGGAACAGAGTTGGGACAATCAGTTTTTGGAGGCCTAAATGACTATATTCTTAAAACTTGTTTCTATGGTATATTAATCTATAAATCTAGTTTACAACAAAATTTGAATCACTCGATTTCGATATCTTATGAGGAATTTATGACCAAAATACTGACTCCTTATCATAAATCAACACTCTTGAAACTTTGTTTTCTCGGCTGTTCACTAGCGTATTTGACCCATCAATTCTTCTTGTATTTAAAACTTGTTTCTATTGGAGATAAATAAATAAATCTAATTTCATTTCCAATTTGAATCAACTTAATCCATCATCAAATAAAAAATTTATGTTTGAAATATCAACTGTTGGTCTGAGCTGGAAAATCGAAAATGACTCTATTATGCAGTTCGTTCTAAGTAAAATTGACATATCATAGCATTGAATTTTTAAAACTTGTTTCTATTAGAGATACAAATTTGAATTAACTCTCATATGGCTTTAGAATCACTCAATTTGGACAAAAAACAAAGAAGTTGTGATTAAAACACTGTAGGTTAGCATGACTGGCCACTGCTCTCTTGCACGTGACAAATATATATATATATATATATATATATATATATTTGTTATTTTCTCCGTGGATTTTTTATACAGAGTAACTACTTGTTGTTTTTTTTGCATAATTTTTGGATTAGGTGAGCCCGATCACCTCTCTTTCTCCATGATTTAATGTTTTATTGCAGGTAGACACTCGTTTTTTTGCAGGTCCTAGGAGAATAAAGAAGGTAAATTTATGGACGAGAAATTTTTGAAAGAAATTTTAATGAAACAAGAGAATTTCATCCAATTAATTACCCAACGGATTCATAATAGAAGTAATGAACAATTGATTTCCATTTGAAGGTTCATGTCATGTCACTGCTGCCAAAACATTTTTCAAAGAGATTATTTTTTTTCCTTGCTTTAGGAAATAACATCATAGCTGTTGTAATTTAATAAAGTGTTGTTTCTTTTCTGATTTATTTTATGTTTTTTTGTTTTAGGTGTTGCTCCCTTCAAATTGTAGTTTCCGCTCCATTGGCAATTGAACAATGAGGACCCCACAATACAAATTCTTTCTGTAGAAGGAAACTCTTCGACAACACCAGTCCACTAAACAATTTATTCTCTTGAAACCTATACATAAGTTTAACTTTTTTTTTTGTTTTTATTTGATTGGATTTGCTTAGATAATAGATTGTACATTAGTTTTTTTCTCTTTTCCCTTGCTATTCCCTACAGGGAACACCAAGTTTCACGTGTTTGTCCTTTTGTTGTTCCTTTTAAGGAACAGTTGTCGTTCCTCTTAAGGAACAACAACCATTCCTCTTAAGGAACGACAGTTTTGCATGTTTGTATTTTTGCTATTCCATTTAAGGAACAACTGTTGTTCCTCTTAAGGAACAATAACCGTTCCATTTAAGGAACAACAGTTTCACATGTGTTTCTTTTTGTTGTTCCATTTAAGGAATAACTGTTGTTCCTTTTAAGGAACAATAGCCGTTCTATTTAAGGAACAAAAGTTTCACGTGTTTATTTTTTTGCTGTTCCTTTTAAGGAACAACACTTTTTTGTGTATTTTTTTTTTTGTTTCTTTTAAGGAACAACACTTTTTCGCATGCATTTTTTTTCTGTTCCTTAAAAGGAACAACAATTTTTTTGGGTATATTTTTTGCTGTTCCTTTTAAGGAAAAACACTTTTTTTGGATGTATTTTTTGTTGTTCCTTTTAAGGAACAACACTTTTTTTGGGTGTATTTTTGCTGTTCCTTAAAAGGAACAACACCTTTTTGAGTGTTTTTGTTGTTCCTTCAAGGGAACAACACCTTGAGAATATTTTCGAGAACAACCCTTCCTCTCTCTTGTGCGATTATTCCTAATTCATCTCAACCACATTTTATTGATTCCCTTGCATCACATTAAGTACAATAATTTTATGAGGAAAAAAATTATGGAGTCTATTGAAGTAGGTGAATATCCTTGACGTTATGATCTTTAACAAGACAGCTTCTTGATGATAGTTTTTTTTTTTTTAAACAAACAAAAGGGACACAATTATTTATATATTACTTTACTCTATTGATTTCTGCTATAGATGATACTGATTGATCATCTTTACCATGCTGGTTCCACTTCTCCTGGCTACAATTCTCTCTATCTATTATAAGTAATATTATGAGTATATTTTCTTTCTATTGACATGTTCAAACTTCTTCCACCATCCCCACGCTTAAGGAGTACTGAGCTTCCATCTATTTATCATAAAAGGTGTAAAAACAACAAAATATTGTCTACAGATAGAGGATAGCGGGTCTCATTAAAGAGCCAGCCTACCATGTTCATAAGGTTGTAGCGAAGTAACATTCCCACTATGGCCACCACACCAGGGTTATGATCCATTAGGATAGCCACAATATCCTTGGAACAAGAGGTCTCATCACGAGCCGGCCTGATCACTTTTGCTACTTCCTGGTGAATGGTAGTGTGGTTATCTGGTTACCACGCCAGCACACTGATCTCTTTTGTAGAACAACAATGGAATTCTCCAACTATAAATTGAGGATCCAGGCTCATATGGGTTAAAAAGAAACCCTGCGAAGGCTATGGACGCCTACTAACAGTAGAGGCTCTACTTATGGTATTGAAGTTCTATTTTCAATGTCAATAATTATTATAATGCCCTCTTCCTACTTTTATTTTTATCAGAGAGATTATTTCCCTAATTTTTCCCTACTATGAACCTTTACGCATGAATTAATGTTTTTTAATCAATCATATCATTTTCAGATGGAATATTGTCAACAAGGTATCTTTTCTTATATATTACTATCCTTTTTACTTACCCCATTACCTATCATCAACCCAAGCATATTATATCTTATTCATAACTATCATTATACACTCTACCCTCATTATAACCATACCTCTTGCTGTCCTATCATTTTATATGTGTACTCTGTTTCATTTACTGTTGTATTATTCGTTCCCTTGCCTTGTCGTCAGCACAACACTTTTTATATGCTTTATGGTCATGGAATCCCTTTTTCAATTGGAAGGGGGAATGTATGCATTATGGATAGCACATGATATAAGTACAGAATTTTTCCATAATTTGCTGATTTTCCACAATATTCATACTGCATTTCTACAGAAGTTTTTCTGATTGAAATTTTGGCATACATCTTATCTGTTGCTCGTCAAAATTAACACTGTGGATTCAAGAAAATTTCATGCAGAATCGTGATTTGGTTACAGGAGAACAACAAGTATGGGGGGGGAAATTCTATTCGTAGCACGACCACACTATCACAACTAACAGCAAAGGCTCGTGCAACTCGCGAATGTGCACAATTATTCAGACATGATGTGCTTTCATGGCTTCCGCCTTTTGCATCACTTTCAGTATCCACTCAGCCTACATTAGCTTCAACAAAGGCCAGTCCCTACATGTCATTCCAAATCTTTTTTTCAGAGGTAACACTTGAGGTAAAATAGCATAATTTTCTGATTTATTACGAATTTAGGAGAATTTCATGAAAATCCATTGAGCATTATTTATCATCATTCATTCCACATCTTTACCACTTTCCATTTTTCAGAGACATATCATCTTTCAGTTTGGGGGCATGTTGCTTTCCTTCATTTCTTTATTATGACCATGTCAGTAATATTCTTTATCATCCATTGATATTCTTATTCATTCTCAACATCTCCCTTATTCCATGTCGTTTTACACTAAGCATAGATTTCAATAGATTGTAGCAACCGCCTCTCTTTGTTTTCTAGCATTGCATGAGGACATGCTAATTCTTCATTTTGGGGGAGGAATTGCTCCACATGATAGATGTTTTCTACTTTATTTCTCATTTAAGGCATACATTTTCATTTTTATATAGTGCAGAAATTGATTTGCATATATCTTTAAAACTATGAACTGAATTCTTGTGATTTCTGGATAACAAAGAGGTATCATTAAAATACACAAACCCATATAATTTCACGCTAAATTAGTTCATAAAATTTTGTAAATTATGCACTATCACCTACAACCATTTTGTTTATATCTCATGATCCGTGCATCAAAACGATCTGATTTTTGAGAAAATGGTTAATGAAGTTTGTTGTTACTTATATCACATTTTTTTGCAACTTCATATACATATAGTTGAACGTCAACTGTAAAAATTGTTACGCCTTCATCAAGATTGCTAAAATTGAATATTCATTATTTGAGGAAAAATTTATTTGTTCCATCCATTTCATGAGTTGGGATGAACAAATTTTTTTTTTTTGCTTGGTTAACACATGGGTTTTGTCTTTGGGTTGCATGAGGACATGCAATATATTCAATTCTGGGTTGCATGAGGACATGAAATATATTCAGTTTGGGGGTATGTTGGGCCGTTAATATGTTATTATTATTCTCACTTTTTAACACCTATTTCATCCACTTCTACTCTTATTTATCATGTCATTTATCATAATTTATCATATAATTCAATTTTATAATTATTTATGCTCTTATGGAAAAATATTATTTCTTCTCCTTTATTTTTAATAAATTGATGATTATGCATGGTTTTACCAATTATGGTTTATTAATAAATTTTTTGTAACATCAATCACCATTTTAGCCTCCAAGATATTTTCCAGATTGCAGATTTGATCTCCAACTCATCATTAAATATGCCAACTCAGAAATTCGCTGGAATAAGAAGTGAAAATTTTGCATTGGACTTATTGGGCAAATGGAGAAGAATCTAGAAACTCCGAAACATGGGTTTTGTCCAGAACGGACCGAATTAACTTTATTGAGGAACATTTTGCCCAAATTCGGCCTATATTGAGAGAACCAGAAGGTTCTTAGAGGACGATTTCCCCAGATTTGCTGTTGTGGCCGTTTTCCAAATTCTTCCAGTTGCAATACCAAATTCGACCTGTTCTTGTTAAATGATTGATGGAAGGATATTTCAGATATGATATTGCTGATCAATTGGTTGCGAGCAATCCAATTTTGTAATAGGAATCATTTTTAATCATATCGGTTGTAACTTCTCTTTTCTCTATGTGTATTTAAATCAGAACAGAGATCAAAGAAGGGGGGGTTATTATGGGGATTCATGATGGATGATTAGAGAGAGAATTACATGGATTATTAGATTAGAGATAGATAGGATAGGATAGGAGGAATGGGAAAATTAATATTGAAATTGTAACTTTGATCATCGACTCTCGCTATTGAAGCAGAGCACGAACTTGCTTTAACGATTATGCAATAATGAATATATAAAAATACTTACAGATTCCTTCACATCTCCCGAAGTAATCTAGCAGTATTCATCGGTGGCTAAGGGCCCGACTCCTGGTGGATCTACTTTTCGTTCCTATACCATACATTGTGGTTTGCCTTATTCTGATTTCTTCAAGTGTGGTTTTTTTAATGATTACTTTCTGCAATTGAATTGCGTTGCTGTTCTTTTCCCTCATAACAAGATCATTGCTTTCTGCAAGTATATTTTTGTGTTGCTCATTCTAATTACAGAGCTTCACTGTTCATTTCAGTAACTTATTTTTTTGGTTCATTGCAGTCACATAAGTGTTGCTGTCTATTTCTATTATATAACGTTGCTGCTCATTTAATTTCTGCAATCATTTAGTTTTGCCTTTTAGCATTCTTACAATTAGCATAATTATCTCATTTCCATCAGTTGCAGTAGCATTATTGATTTAATTCATTGCCATTTCCAATTGGTTATTTAGTGTGTTGTGTGTGAGATCAACAACTGTAAAGAACATTGGCTATTGCTGTCAAAGCTCTCAGATTGAGGATCTTATTTATGTTTGATTAGTTTACATTGGTTAAAAGAGGAATGAGTTATTTCTACTATATCCTCGAATGATAATTGATGTTACTTTGGTGAATGAATGATTTAGTTTTAGAGCATTGAGTTTCCTTTAGTTGCAAGTGGGATTTATTAAAAGCATACGTTTATTCTTGTATTTGAAAGATCTATACTACATTTTAAGAAAAATTACTCTCTAAGATTATAGAGTGTACATATTGTGTACACTCTTGAAATAAGAGGACTTGCCCAGGTTGTTAATTAATGTGGAATAAATAGGAGTTTTAAAAGGCACCTTTTAGCACCCAACAACGGCCACCACACTCCCGTGACCCTTATTCCCCTCAATCATCCTCCCATCCAACTACTACATGGGGAAATCTCCGCCATGGATCTTCATGATTCGACGGCCATCATCCAACCACACCTTTCCATCCTGCTCCCAACCTTTCTGCTACCCGACAAAAGAAATTACGTCACCCTGCTGGCCCACTGCCCACTACTCCACCACAGTCCAATCCTTTTCTACCACCTTTCTTCCACCTTTTCTCCCACTAATCATCTTCCCCGGTCGAGATCAACCTGCACCGTTGATCTGACTCCCCTATATCCAACGACTCCCGATCATTTTCACATGCGATTTATTCCCAGGGTTTAACGAGCCATTTCCGCGTGATAAAACTGATTTTTGGCCTGCCACGCGTCATCCTATGAGTGGAATTGCGTTCGATCCACTCAAAACTGCTTACTGCTCAGAGTCCATGCAATACCACCGGGTTTCGCACAAAACCACCTTCTTCCATTTTCGCGCCAAATTCAAATTATCCACTGTTTCTCCTGGTTCCACTCATGGAACCCCTTCTGTGCATTTTCCTCCTCTACAATCACTTCGTCGCCTTCTCCCAAGCCTCTGAAAATGTAGATTAATCCAAGAGTGCAGGTTTTATTTTATGTTTTTCATTTTTGTTGCTGGTTTAATGGCGGCCTAAGTTCGCAGTCCATCCCACAACCAATCAAATTGGTTTTCTGTCCCTGGCTGATGATCCATGAGACTGGATAAATGAAGATAAGGGATCAAGGGTTTTTGTTCCAAGGATAGACCAATGATTCATGACCATTGATCCAGTCAATAAACCCTCCAGTGTGCAAAGGAACACTTGCACACAGAAAGACGGAAGAGAATCAGTAAAGAATGAAGAAACAAAGAAATAAAGGCTTAATCTAAGAAATGAAGGACAAAGCAAAGATTAGCATCAGAGATCAAGGATAAAGGACACAGTCAAAGATAGATGATTTAAGTTAAAACAGTCAATAAAGTAAAAGGACAACAAAAATGACTATAAAGGCTAAAAGCAGAATCAAGCCTTAAATCAGAGTCTAAAGCACAAATCAAGATAGATTAACCAAAGATAAAGCTTCGAATGCTAAATCAATGAAGCTTTTACTTCATCAAAGGCTAAAAATGCCACCTACAGGCATATTTTCCTCAAAAACACACAAAATTTATTACAGTCAGAGATATTTCCAAAAGAAGCAGCTCACAAGTTATTACAAATTTATCACAAAAGCCTAAAAGTCAAATATTGCAACTAAGTAGCTCAGAAATTAAACCGCATTCATTATAAAGAGTAACTCATTTTAGATATTTTTTCCTTGGGCCTTGCATGGTCTCAAAGGTCAAAAATCATTAATTCAATCATAAATAAAATATCTTAACCCTAGCTTTCATTTCACCTCCTCATTTGCTTATAAATATGGCATGAGGACTTCATTAGAAAGGGTTCTCGGTTGGCTGTAGAAGGCTGTTACTGTTAGTTGTTTAGAGTGTTGTTGAGCTAGTTGAGGAGTGCTAGGCTGGATAGAGAAAGGTTTGAGCTGTAAAGACCCATTGTGCTGGAGTATGTAACTGGTTTGAACATCAATAAAACAAGCTGATTCACAGGATCCTGGTCTATGTTAATGGTGATGTTTTTCCTCACTATTTTTGTTTTCTCCTTATGTTTTCATTCTGTCCATTTTCTCTAATAAGGAACAGAAAATTTAGATTAGGATTTACTGTTAAAGGTATCTTATTTCTATCTGCAAGCTTTATCTTTATGTTTTATTCTGTAAGGCTTGATTGAAGGATTCTTAATTTTCCTCCAGTTTCATCTAGCTTGTTTTTTTTAAGAATGATTCAATAGAGTATAACCAAGGAAGTGTTGGTAAGCCCATATCCTTCTGAGTAAAACTTGAGATATTTTTCTTGAAAGATATTTTCAAAGTATGCTAAGTAGAGTCTAAACCAGGGAAGTATATGGTATGCCTTCACCTCTGGTTTGTCTTTAAAGGTTGTTTGAAAGATTCCTAGAGAGTTCATCAAAAGTAGATTAGATTATTTCTGTTTGATCTTAGGCTGCTCTCCTTGTTATCTTGTATGTTTTATTTATCTAAAAGTAGTCTTAGGATTACTGGTTTGTTGTCTTAAAAGTTTGCTTTAATAAAATTCTGTCCAAAGAAGTCTATGGTTTTCCCTATCCTTTGGTTTACTTCAAACGGTTACTTTGAAAGGAATTTCTTGTTTAAGTAGAGCTAGAAGATTCTTGACTTACTATAGATTTACTGCCTTCACAACACCTTAATGTTTCATATCACAATTTAATCTAAAAGATCCATTTAATCTAGATAAATTGCCCTATGAAAACCCTTGAAAAGTTGTTGAACAATTAAAATCATTTTATGACTCCATAGCCCAATGGACTAATGCTATCTTATAGTCTATCCTTCCAGCTAAAACATTTTCTCAATCTTCTCCAACCTTTAATCCTTCAAGTACATTTTCAATCAACCAAAACCAAAACAAAGTTCTCAGAGCTTCATAGCTAGCCTAATATCTTAAACAAAGCATAAAGATATATCTTCCAAAACACTTATATAGAGAGATCCCTCTCTGAATCTAGGAAGGCTAGGTCCTAGGATTCCAAAGTGGTTCTGATGTGGCCCCTGTTAGCCACCAATAAAATTTGTCATATAAAATGGTGGCTAAATCATTTTTGGAGCCTTCAAGAAACATGTTTTATTGCTAAAAGTGTTATCTCTTGAAGACTCATGAAGACATCTTGCCATTTGTTTAATCTTCACTGTTGTTTCCCTCTCAAACTCAGAAATTATGCTATTTTCATAGAGAAAAGGCTGCTGCAAAATCTCATTTTTTCCCTCCTCCACTCAAAACTAACCTTCATTTTATTCCCTTGTCTCCTCATAAAATTCCTCCATTTTTCATTTATTCCCCTTTCCCTTTCATGAAAATCCATTTTATAAGGTTTAAAAATCACTTTTGAACCTTACCGAAACCCCCAAATCCATAAAAAAACTTTGAAAATTTCATAAAAAATAAGCTTTTGGACTATAGGCTTAAGCCCCTTTGGGCTAAGTCCTAATCACTTCCCCACATGTGCCCATGCCCTAGAACCAGGCGCTAAACCCATAAAGCGCTTATCACAATCGAGATTTTCCATCGAGCACAAGTCTTTTTGTTTTATGGAAGTTCGATGCTGATTAGCCCTTTGTATATAAGCCCCCGACCCCATTGCCACTTCATATAACCTCAAAGCCCACAATCGAGTCCTGAAATTTTTTAATAAACCCATCCTGATCGAGTTTTCCTTTTATAACTACATAAAACCCCTTTTTCCTATGTTTTTAACTAAACACGCCGATATAATGTTTTTTAATGAAAAGGACCGTCGATCTAAAAAAGCGATCGACAGTCAAAAGAATCTCACATCAAAGTTTTGTTAATGGGTAGATTTAAAATCCCATCTCCTTCGTCTCGATGACGATTGACACCTTTTGCATGTATGCCCCGGTTCTTCTATCTTTTCCATATAGACCAGCGGCCCCGTAATCGGGCGCCGAACTTCATATATATAACCCAACCCGAAGCCAAAAACCTTTGTTTTTCATTAAATTTTTGGTTTTTATATCTTATAAAGGGTTTCTGCTGGTTCATTATTTGAAAAAATCTCCATCGTCGACCTGAAATGATCAAATGGATCGCGCAATCTCGCATTGGAGATTTTCCATCGGGCGTGTTTATATTTTATTCACCCACTCCCGATCGGCGGCCTCCCAGTGTGGTATTAACCGTTGATCTCTTCCTCGCCTTCCTAGATCTAACGATCCTTTTCACTCCATCGAAAAGCCCTTTCCCCGCTGAAGAACTCCTCCGATTCATCCTCCACCGTCGATTTGATCTGCAGATTGATGGTCCAAAGCCAATCGCATTGGCACCATTCAGTTTTCCCCCCCGCTGATCGCAAAGCCCCGATTGCATCTAGGCCATCCATGTGTCAACATCCGACGGTCCAGATCTTCCCTCTCGACCTTGGTTAAAAAACATGCAGCTCCACTTTATAATGTTTTTCAAGAAGATCTCAGCCGTTGATCTCTGCAGATAAACGACTCATATTAATCCATTTTCCGCTTTGTAAATTTGTTCATTAGCCCCAAAGATTATATCTGAGTGGTTCATTCCTTGATCCAATGGCCTGGATTTATCCCAATAGGCCCAGCTCCCGTGGGTCTTGCCTTCCCTCCAGATTTGATCTCAGCCATCCAATATTTGATCTGATGGCCCATATTGAAACCACCGTACCTGCTATCTACCCGCGCATCTTGCCGATATCGCGCTCGCTCCCCATCATTCGATCTTAGACCTGAGATCCAACGGCCAGCGTGCATTTTCACGCAGATTCAAGCATGAACGTTAATTCTCAGAGGGCCACGCGATATGGGCGGTATTCAAATTCCACGTGTCACCTTCTAATGCATATTGCATTAAAAAAGGTGAAACCACCTTTCTCCCTTTTTGCTGTGTGATATTGTCGATTTTTCCTCCTGAAACCGCTTTCCCCAATTTGCATTATGATTTATCGCATGTGTTCCCCGTCGTTTATCTTTGCAGATCAACAGCTCAGATTCAATCTAGCCTTTCACTATCGCTTACCGCCTTTTCCAAGGGCCTTCAACGAGCAATATCCGCTGTTGATCTCTGGGCCCAATCTGATCCGACGGCCCACGATCATCCCGAAACCCCAATTTTCTTTCTTGTGCATTTTTCCTCTGCCAAAGGAATTTTCCCTTTTTTCCTTTTCATTCCTTCCATTTTTGCCTATGTAATAAAGATGTGACCCCTTCACATTATATTATTACATTCGATCCTAGCCGTTGATCTCTGCAAGATCAATGGCCCTAACTTAATCTCTGCATCATTCTTCCAATCGCCTCCTTTGACCCTCAATGCACAATCTCCGCCGTTGGATGTTGTCATCCAACGACCATGCTCCAAACCCAAAAATTCTAAAGGAGTTTTACAAAATACGCAGGATTTTATAACGTTTTTTTATGTATTTTGCAGGTTTTAAATAGTTTTTCCATTATATCAAAGGAAAACCAAAGGCTGGGGATGACGATCCCCCATGCCTTTGGGCATAAAGAAAAATCATTCCACAGGGTTCAACTTCACGTTTCGTAAATGCATCATGAGCATTGATGCCATATGGACCCTTTGTACACCTGCACATCAACAAGACAGAGTAAAATTCAAAAGAGCATCAGTGTTGAAGACCTAACCACAGCAGAACTGAAGATTGAAGATTGTTTTCACAATTTTGGTGGATTATGGCTAAGATCGAAAATCAAAAGCCTAATCTATTCAATTAAACAGAGAATTAAAGCAGATTAACAATGTTTAAAATAAAATAAAAAATATCTATTACACAGAGGATGCCTCCACTGCCACATCAGAGGATAATTGATACCTCTCAGCTACCATATTTCCACCTGTAGCTTCAAAGTATTCAACAGAGGCTGAGTTA
Organism: Pinus albicaulis; assembly: GCA_034641835.2. Lineage (NCBI taxonomy): Eukaryota > Viridiplantae > Streptophyta > Pinopsida > Pinales > Pinaceae > Pinus > Pinus albicaulis. Next base: position 170,321,898 of record CM076576.1, read on the forward strand.
TGATCAGAGCAGAAGATATTTTCCTAATACAGTCGAAGAGTTATTCCAAGCCAAACAGAGTTATTGCAAAAGATGACACAGAGCGTAAAAGTCAACAAAAGCTCTTCACCGAGCTTAATTCTTAATGTATAACAAGTAATACAGAAGAAATCTCTGTAAACTTCTCCATTGAGCCCCTTAAAGGTCGATAAGCATTTATCTGTGTTAATTGAACCTTGAAGATCTTTTATCCCATCCCACCTCCTCATTTCTTCTATAAATACTTTTGTAGAGGATGAAACAATGTTGGTTGCAGAACTTTGAAATATACTTGTGCTCGAAACTTCTACTTGTAAATAGTGTTCAAAGGCTCTTGAGGCTTTGTTTTTGATTGAATAGTTAGGCTGAGAAGTGAAGATGATTGCTGAACTGAAACATTGGACCTGAAGACTATAACTGGTTTGACATCAATAACAAGTTGTTTCTTGGGATCCTGGTCTATTCCACTAGTGAAGTGCTCCTTTCTATGTAATTTTTTTCATTTTGTGTATGCCATATTGTCCATTTATTCTCTGATAAAGAAAAAAAATCATAGAGTTAGGACTTACTGTTTATAGTACCCTTCTATAATTGATAAGCTTTATCTCAATGTTTTCCTCCAATTTGTTTATTTAAGAATGATTCAATACAGTTAAGCAGTTAGGAATGTTGGCGTTCCCTCGTCCTACTGTTTGCTTCAAACGTTGTTCTTGAATGCTATTTTCATTATTTTCTTATTAAAGTTAGACTAGAAAAGTGATGGCGTGCCCTGTTTTCTAGCTTCTTTCTCCAAAGGTAGATTCTGAAAGTTTCCCTAAGTGTTTGCCAAAAGCAGACTAGGTTTAAAAGTACCTTATCTGATCTTAAGTTGCATTTTGTTTCTCTTATGTGTTTTTCATAATTTCTGAAGGTAATTATGTGGATTACTGGATTTTTTTTCTCTTGAGTTTACTTTAATATGAACTTGTCCAAGAAATTTATGGTTAGCCCTATTCTTGGTTGGTTTTAAACAGTTACCTTAAAAGGATTTTCTTGTTTGGACAGACTATAAATCCTAGTTGAAATTATTATCTGTTTCCACCCCTCCAACACTTTTATTTTTTCCATTACATCATTTAATCTCAAATATATTGTGATCTAGATGACTTTCCCCTTGGATCACTCTTGAATTGTTGCTCAATTAAAGCCCTATTATGACTCCATAGCCCAATGAACTAAATCCAGTGTTATATCTATCTTTTTAGCCAAAACTTGTTCTGATTGCTTGAAACTTCACACCTTTGAAAATCTTCCCATTTAGGACTTTCCACTCAACTAATAATCATGCTCAACCATCCAAAACAAAATAAAACCCTCGATCTTCATAACTAGCCTAATATAATTACCCAAAACCATTAAAGATAAGTCAATATTTGCACCTTATTGGAGAGATCCCTCTCCGGATTCAGGAGGGCTAGATCCTAGAATCCCAAGGTGGTTCAAGTGTTCTCTCTGTAGTTTGAATTTTCCAATATTGCAAATTACAGGGAACTAACATTTCTGGCAACTCCACTGGGGACTTCTGAGGTAATAAACAGTCCAAATAAATCTAAGGACCCTAGGAAAGCACTTTTCTCAAGAATAATTGGTATATTATCCAGTTGAGCCACCAAAAATTAACATTTCTGGCAACTCGACTGGGGAATTTGAGTATTTTTATCCTAGACAACTTTAAGTTCTCAGATTATTCCTCATATCAAGAACATGTGCAGTGAGTAAAAATAAACCTCTTCAAGCACTACCAAGAAATGGTAATCATGATAAAACTTGTTTGAATCAGTGACAAACTAAGGAAACCTTAGGATTCTCATAAGACATTATCAAACCTTGAAGGATCAACTAGCTTAGCCATAAGAGTAGATTGTCTTTGTCTCATAACCGTAGCTAAGTTTTGAAACAGACTGAGGATACTTTTAGAACCCATAGGACTGAAAAAACTCAGAAAAACCCAAAAATATTTCAAAATGGTATCTAATAAACATGGTAGTGGACCATAAAACCTTTTACCTCCAAAAGAGCTAAAAAATTTCACTTGGCGACTCCACAATCCTAAACAGACCTTAAGACTCCACTGGGAAGAACCATTATCATTATAACATCATTTAAACTCAGTTAGAGGACTGTAGGATTAAAATTTGTGTAAAAAAGATCAGTTAACCTCTTAAAGACTGTCATATCTGGTTGAAATTTTCTTGTTTACTTGGGTCTAAAAAACATAGCATAGTGGCTCCTAGAAAGATTCATACTAGAGCCTACCCTGACTCAAACCCACCTGAGATAGTTGATAACCCTGAAAGTATCCTTAGGAAGTCTCCTAAGATTGAATTTTCAACTGTTTTCATATCACCCTCGAGAGCTAATTCAGTTCCTGAAAAATCTTGCAGCTCTACAACAATCACAAGTAGACTTAAGAAATCCATTTAGAACAAGGTCTCTTGATGATTTAGATCATCTAGATTTAGAGTCTTCACTTTCATCCCCAGAAACAAATGAACATCCTGGTAGTAGAGAAACAACACCACTTGATTTACATTTCCTTCACAATTTAGGTGTTTCTCATCCAAGATGAAACAAAAATCTATTCCTGGTCCTTCCACATCTGTTCATCCTACATCCACTATCCAAATCACTCCATTTCAGCCTATTTTCCCTCTTGTTAATCCACCTCCACCTCATATCATGGCAGCATGGTATGCTCCCTTAGTCCTTCCTTTGCCCTTAGTCAATCTTCCGCAGGACTATCAGTCTAAAATACCATTGTATGATGCTAGTAATGCTACTACTGCATCACAACATGTGGATAAGATGGATGAATACTTTTACATAAATGAAATTGATGATGAAACTGTCAAAGTTAGATTATTTGCTCAGAGTTTGGGGGGAGAATTAAGAAAATGGTTCAATGGCTTGGCCCCCCCATAGTATTAATGATCTCCAAGCCTTCCATTAGACATTCTTAAACAAATGGGAAGTCAGAAAAACCCTCTTCAAATACTTTCTGATTACAAGAATCTCCATAGAAACACTGGGGAAAGTGTACAAGTTTACTGCACTAGATTTAACAGTGTGTATAATGCACTTCCCCCAGATCTAAAACCTCCACAAGGCTCAGCTTTAAACAAGTTTCCTGAAGGGTTTGACCCTGAAATGGCCTATCAGCTGAGAGAGAGAGACCCTTTAACTCTTGAAGATATGCAAAAAGGGGCTCTTGCTGTGGAAGTTAACTTAATGGAGAAAAGAGAAAGAATGAAGAATGAGAAGAGAGTGTCCTTTAGAGAGGAATATACACCTTCCACATCCAGTTCAAATATGGAGAGAATGATGGAGAAAATGATGAAGAAAATGAGCATTCTTGAGAGAGCACAAGCAAGTAAAAACCAAACGGCTTCTCAAAATAGAAACCAGAACCAAAATCAGAATTTCAGAAAAAACCGACCTCCAAATAGACCTAGGGAAGATGATCAACGGATCACTCTTCCCTTCCATCAAAACTATGTAAGCGAGGTTGAAGAAATAGATGAACCAACAGAGGAAGATAATATCAACATGTTGGGAGTAGATAATGATGACTTTGAAGTTCATTATGATAGAAAACAAGGACTATACACACCTTACGATGAAAAAAGAGATGAGGATGAAAGCTATTATCAAGACATGGATAATGTCATCATAGAGTCTCAAAAAGAGTATGACCTTCAAAGTAAAACCAATCAAGAAACTCCCAAAACCAAAACCTCTAAAAAGTCTTCACAAAACAGCACTGCCAATAAACCCAAAATTGTAAAACAAAAGGAAAAAACAGTGGCTGGAAATTATGATAAAGGTAAAGAAAAAGGCACTCAAAACAATAAAAAACAGAGTGTAGACCTTAGTAGTACGAATACCTCAGCTGGTACTCCTGTGAAAACAATTTTGTCAAATGTAAATAGAAAAAATCAGCAAACATATTTTGTTGATAGAGTGGCAGTTAATAAGGCTAAGACAAGCACTTCAAAGAATCAGATCCCTTTTAGTTTGGAGCAGGAAATTTCAAGAATTAAAATCTCTGTTCCTCTTACTGATTTAGCCGCCCAAAATGTATATAGATCTTAAATTTTGAAGGATTTTAACATAGAAGAGAGTAATGACACAATCAATCTTAACGATGACCAGCCATAGCTTATTTTTGGTCCTAAGATTGAAGGCAGATATCAAGAGGGACCTGTTCCTCCTTTTTACGTTAGTTTAAATGTTCATGACATGATTTTGCATAACGCTATGCATGATTCAGGGGCCTCTCATAATTTAATGCCCAAAGCTGTGATGGAGAGCCTGGGTCTAGAAATCACTAGACCTTATAAAGACCTTTACTCCTTTGACTCGAGCAGAGTAAAATGTTTAGGATTAATAGAAGACCTCTGCGTTAACTTAGCACAGATCCCAACCAAATGTTTACTCATGGATATTGTTGTGGCTGATGTACCCCCAAAGTATGGCATGCTATTATCTAGGTCTTGGGGAGCTAAGTTACAAGGGACTATGCAGATGGACATGACATATGCAACCATCCATGTTTTCAATCAAACCAAAAGACTTTACAGGGAGTCCCATATGAAGTACATGGTTACTAGCCAAGACAGACCGCAAAACTCTCCTCTGTATTTTGTAAATACCGGCCTTGATTCTTTTATCCTATTTAATGATGAAACATTCAGTGAACAAGTCACTTTAATTGAATTAATGGCCAATAGAGAAGAGGGGAAGGACAACACAAAACTGTCAAAATAGTTTGCTGGACCCATAAAATACAACAAACCAAACACGGGTCTTGAACTACGAATCATGTGTCCATCGCTTTTTAACCTTGATAGTCAAGTAAGCATTCCTCAATTTAATGAAAAACCTGAGGGATTAAAGCAAATTCAGCCAAGTGCCGATACTCAAGAACAAGCCGAAAGCACTTTAGTTGAAGAGGACAGTAACCAAGATGAACCTGAAACTAGTCCTCTGTGGAGTATGAACTTTGACGGGTCATGCACTAGAAGCAATGCTGGTTCAGGGGTCTGGATACGGAACACTGAAAACAACCACACAGAAAGCCTTTCCTGTAGATTAAACTTTTAGTGTTCGAATAACATAGCGGAATATGAATCCCTTCTCTTAGACTTACATTTGTTGAAAAATTTAGGAGCCAAAAGAATTAAAGTGCATGGGGATTCAAAATTAATTATTAGGCAGGTCAATGGGGAATACAACGCTAATCACCCCAGACTTAGAGCCTATCGAAACGATGTTGTGGATTTATTAAAAATTTTTGAGGAATCCCAGTTGATTTTTGTCCCAAGAAGAAAGAATAACAGGGCCCACAGTTTGTCCTTTGCTGCCAGAACATGCTTAACGCCATATGAAACCAAAGAATGTACAACTCAAATTAAATTCAGACCAGCTATTCCTGATAACAAGAAATATTGGCAAATGTTCGACGAAGACAAACAAATAGAAGACTTCATGCAATTCAGAAATGAATTTGAACTACACAGTTTGGATTCAGATTATGAAACATACTGCAATAGTGAAGAAAATTTTCTTGATGAGGAAGAACAGTCTCTTGAGGTTGCCAATATAAAACTTTTTTCTAGAAAACTTGAAAAAAAAACAAAAAATACTTCAGAGGAAGAGACAAAGGACTTAGAAACCCTTCAGTATAAAGATCAAAGTTTGCTAAAGGGTCTGGCCCCTTTAGAAGAGTTGTTTGATTTCAACGATGTGGCCAAGAAGCCAAAACTGGAGCCTGTAGAAACTGAAGTTGAAGAGTGCAATATAGGTAGTGAACTGAAACCAATGATGATCAAACTGTCTAAAACTTTACCAGCTCACATTAAACTCAAACACATAGAGCTATTTAAAGAATTTTCTAATGTTTTTGTGTGGAGTTACGAAGATCTGAAATCCTATGACACTGAAATAATTCAGCACAAAATCCCTCTCAAGGAAAACCAAAAGCCATTTAAACAAAAGCTGCGCAGAATTAACCCTGTTCAGTTACCTTTGGTTGATAATGAAATCAAGAAAATGTATGAAGCTGGTATTATTGTCCCTATTAGATATTCTGAGTGGGTTTCTAATCTGGTGTCAATTAGGAAGAAAACAGGAGAGATTAGGCTTTATATAGACTTTAGAGACTTAAACAAAGCTTCATTGAAGGACAACTACCCTTTACCTAAGATGGACCATATTTTACAAAGGGTAGTTGGATCTAAAAGAATTTCTTTACTTGATGGCTATTCAGGATACAATCAGATTTTAGTCCATCCTGATGATCAATTAAAGACATTTTTTGCTACACCTTGGGGCACTTTCATGTATGTGAAAATTCCCTTTGGTCTAATGAATGCTGGTGCAAATTTTCAGAGAGCCATGGACATATCATTCTCGGAAGAATTGGGCTACTTCATCATTATTTACCTTGATGATGTCACTATGTTTCCAAAGAGAGATGAAGAGCACTTAGCACATTTGAGAAGAATTTTCGAGAGATGTAGAAAGTTTGGAATATCTTTAAACCCAAAGAAAGCACTATTAGGTATCCAAGAAGGTAAAATTCTTGGGCACATGATTTTAGAAGAGGGTATTAAGATAGATCCAAAGAGGATTGAGGCCATATTGAAAATCTCTCATCCTCGAAACATCAAGGAACTACAATCTTTCATTGGAAAGATAAATTTCTTGAGAAGGTTCATACCCAACTTGGCTGAGCTCCTTAGAAACATTAAAAACATGCTGAAAAAGGAGCAAGGGGTTAAATGGACCATGGAAGCAAAGAAGTCCTTTGAATTGGTGGAACAAGTGTTAACCAAAACACTAGTCCTAATAAGTCTTGATTTTTCAAAAGATTTTTATATCTTTTCATTTGCTTCAGAACATACAATAACTGTTGTCCTTTTACAGAAAAACCCACAAGGACAAGAGCAGCCTATTGAATTCTTTAGAAAGGCTTTGAGGGATGCCCCTCTAAAGTAAAAAATTATGGAAAAACAAGCTTTTGCTTTGGTCAAAGCTTTAAAAGACTTCAGAGTATACATCTTGCACTCACACATCATTGCCTTTGTCCCAAATTCAGTTGTGAAAGACATTCTAACACATGACCCAGAGGGTAAGAGAGGTAAGTGGATAGTTGTTATTCTTGAATATGATTTAGAGATAAAGCCCACTAAACTCATCAAAGGCCAAGGTCTAGCTAGATTAATGGCTGAATCCAATTTTGAAGTTCTTGATATTAATATGATAAATGCTTTAGATGAACAAGAGGAACTCTCAATTCCCATTGTTGAAGATCATTTTATGAATTCCTCTTGGTATGCTGATATTCTATATGTTTTGCTTAATTTGAATACACCTCCTAGTTTATCAAAAACAAAGGCAAGGTTTTTAAAGTTAAAGGATGTAAACTACTACATTATAGATAAATGTCTTTATTGGAAAAGTGCAAGTGGGATATTGCTTAAATGTTTGCCTGAGTATGATGCAGAGAAGGTTAAGGAGAATGTGGAGGCCACCTATACTGGAAGACAACAGCCAAAAAAATCCTAAGGGCTGGTTACTATTGGCCCACTCTCTTTCTTGATATACACAAGATGATCATTGCCTGTCATAAATGCTAACTTTTTGAAGGCAAAAGGAAACTACTACCCTTACCTCTACATCCAATCACTGTTGAAGCTCCTTTTCAACAGTGGGGACTTGAATTCATAGGATAAATCCATCCACCATCCTCTAATGGATTCTCACTACAACAAATTACTTCACCAAATGGATAGAAGCCATCCCTTCTAGGCAAGCCAATGAATCTGTCCTCTCTAGATTTGGTTGTCCTAGAAATATTATCACTGATAATGCAGCAGCATTTGGATCCAAGAAGATGGTTGAATTCTGTCACAAATATCAGATAAAATTGGGGCATTCTACTGCTTATTACCCTCAAGGTAATGGACTAGCAGAATCCTAAAACAAGAGTTTGGTGAACATAATCAAGAAGTTGTTGGAGGACAACAAGAAGTCTTGGCACACAAATCTAGTCCATGCACTATGGGCTGACAGATTGACATTGAAGAAATCTATTGGCATGTCACCCTACCAGCTTGTGTATGGTACAGATGCAATTTTTCCTACTAGCCTTGGTGTACCAGTTATGAAGTTGATCCAAGAGGTTCAGTCTGAAGACAATGACATGATCAGAAGAATAAATCAAACCATTCACCTTCAGCAAACTAGAGAGGAGGTTTATAACAAAGCATTACAAAAGCAAGACAGCATCAAAAAGATTTTTGACAGAAGAACAAAGGCTAGAAATTTCAATATTGGGGACAAAGTTTTAAAGTGGGACTCAAGGAGAGAAGACAAGGGCAAGCATGGGAAATTTGACAACATATGGCTTGGCCCTTATCTCATTCATTCTACTGCTGGTAATAATGCTTATTTCTTGCAGGAGTTGAATGGAGCTGAACTGTTTGGAGGTCATATTAATGGAAGGATGCTTAAACATTACTTATCTTGATCCTATCATGTTCTGAGAGCCTTTTTATATTTTTTCTCATTATAAATATTTCACCCATCATTACATTCAAAGTTAGAAAAATAAAAAATACAAAAACAATAGAAGAAAGAAAAGATGGTAGTTTGTAAAAACAATAAAGGTATAGCCGCATACCAAAAAAAGAGAAATAAGGTCTGAAAGTGTGCAAGCTCAAATGCCACTACTGAAAAACACACTTCTAGTTAGTCATATAGCCTAATCATGAATAATTAGTTTTAAATTGACTGTTGATAGGTTAGTGAATTCGATTTTCCAAACAATTTAATCTTGGCTTATCAGCTAGGTAGATTAGGATAGAAATTAAAGGTTCAAACAAGCTCAAAATATAAACCTGAGTGTCCAAAAATAAATGAATCAAATCTTGTTTAATCACGAGTCAAAGATAGAAGTAAATTGGTTCTAATCAGCTTAAAATCTGAACCATATAACAAGGAGAAAACAACTCAAACAGAAGTAAAAATGGAGTTGAAGAAAAGAGAAGGCCGTTGTTAAACTTTCAGATCTTAAGCCTTCCATTTTGATTTAATTTTCCGCAAAATAATATCTATGTGCAGCTTGTTGTTTATGCCATAGATTAGCAACAAGTTAGACTGTTCAATCCTGACTTGTATGCTTTTAAATTTCTTTTTAGAAATTATTGAATAAAAATCTGTTAGACTGTTTAATCCTAACAGATTAGTAGATTAGGTAGAGAAGCATATGAACTCAACTGTTTATATGAATTCATGGAGAAATAAGGAGTAGAATTAGATTTTATTTTTTTCTTTCAAAAGAATAAAATGTTGTAAAAGAGTTTGCCAATCCAAGTGCACTGTAAAGAAGAAAAAATGTTAGATCAGTAGGATTGGGTAGGTAGAAAGCTTGTGTTGATGAAGATCCATTGTTTTTTCATGGCTTCTAACATTTTTTAGAGCAAAAGAAGATCATCCACATGAAGAAAAGGTAGCCCAATGGATGAGGCGCTGATCAGCCTCCGAGAGAATGCAAGTCTGAAGTTCTTGATGCCTTCAAGAAGGCACCATCCGCAAGTGGAGCCACTGTTAGCCACCAATAAAATTTGTCATATCAAATGGTGGCTAAATCATTTTTGGAGCCTTCAAGAAACAAGTTTTATTGCTAAAAGTGTTATCTCTTGAAGACTCATGAAGACATCTTGCCCTTTGTTTAATCTTCATTGTTGTTTCCCTTTCGAACTTAGAAATTTTGCTATTTTCATAGAGAAAAGATTGTTGCAAAATATCATTTTTCCCCTCCTCCACTCAAAACTAACCTTCATTTTACTCCCTTATTTCCTCATAAAATTCCTCCATTTTTCATTTATTCCCCTTTCTCTTTCATGAAAATCCATTTTATAAGGTTTAAAACTCACTTTTGAACCTTACCGAAACCCCCAATTCCATCAAAAAACTTTGAAAATTTCATAAAAAATAAGTTTTTGGACTATAGGCTTAAGCCCCTTTGGGCTAAGTCCTAACCACTTCCCCACATGTGCCCACGCCCTAGAACTAGGTGCTAGAACCATAAAGCGCTTATCGCAATCAGGATTTTCCATCGAGCGCAAGTCTTTTTGTTTTATGGAAGTCCGATGCTGATTAGCCCTTTGTATATAAGCCCCCGACCCCATTGTCGCTTCATATAACCTCAAAGCCCGCAATCGGGTCTTGAACTTTGTTAATAAACCCATCTCGATCGAATTTTCCCTTTATAACTACATAAAACCCCTTTTTCCTATGTTTTTAACTAAATGTTAGAAAATTATATATTATGGAGCAATGCAACACATAAAATATGCGGAAAATACAAGCACACAAAACACATAAAACCAGAGAGACACAAATATACGTGGTTCAACCAGTTTGGGCTACATCCACCCCGAATAGCCAGTCCTTCCTTTCTATTATCCAACAAAATGAATAGACAAAACCTACAACAGATTTGCTGTAATATCCTCTATTCTCTCTCACAGTCTCCCTATCTATTTCCCGCTCTGAGAATACACATATATTACACAGCCGCAATAAAATACCCTCATACCAAGAGGGGTTGCCTTCTAGGGAAAAAAAACCTAAACTAAACATAACTTCTACGGTCAGATCATCCGCCTAATGAATGGCCCAGATTGACTAGAAATTACCATACTTTTACAAGGAAATTTTACATCTGTTTTTAGCTTCAGGGGCGTTGCCCCTGAAATCCCCGCCGAGGAACCGCTGGCCCCCGGACCCCCCAGCGGGGGGGTCAGCCCCCCCGGACCCCGCGGGGGGGACAAGTCCCCCCCGCACCCCCCCGCTGCAAGGGTGTATATTTTTCCTGGGGTATACATCTAGCTAAAACAAGGATCTCTGAATCAGGATGAAAATCAGGTTCCACACCCAACAATCTCCCACTTGGAGACTGATTGTAGCAACTCCACCGCTACTTCATTTTCTGGAAAATGACTCCTCTTTGGACGTGGCTGTTTCTCATCTTCATCATCATCCTTGAAGACCAATTGAAACTAAGCACATTCTCAGTTTCTCCCTAGTTACAACTTTTGTTAGCATATCTGCAGGATTCTGGCTAGTGTGTATCTTTTCCAGCTTCAATTCTCCATCTTCCAATACTGACCATATGAAATGGTACTTGAGATGTATGTGTTTAGTCCTGGAATGAAATGCTGAGTTCTTTGCAAGATGAATGGCACTTTGGCTATCACTGTATAACGTGCCGATATCATGCTTCTTACCCAATTCACCCATAAACCTTTGTAACCAAATCATTTCTTTACTAGCCTCTGTAGCAGCAACATACTCTGCTTCTGTTGTTGAAAGTGCAACAACACTTTGGATTTTTGAAACCCAATTGACAGTTGTTCCACCTACAGTAAATACATATCCTGTAGTGCTCCTCCTTTTATCTCTATCACCTGCCATATCTGCATCAACATATCCTTGTAGAGCAATGTTTGAACCACCAAAGCATAATGCTTGATTTGTGGTACCTCTCAAATATCTGAGAATCCATTTTATTGCCATCCAATGTTCTTTTCCTGGATTATTCATGTACCTGCTTACAACTCCCACTGCATGTGCAATATCAGGCCTTGTGCAGACCATTGCATACATTAAGCTTCCGACTACTGATGAATATGGAACTTTAAACATATAATCCATGTCTTCTTGGGTCTTTGGGCACATCTCCTTACTAAGTTTGAAATGGCTAGCAAAAGGTTTACTAACAAGTTTTGCATTGTGCATATTAAATCTTTTCAACACCTTTTCTATGTACTCATTCTGAGACAGTGTTAATTTGCGATTTTTCCTGTCTCTAGTTATCCTCATACCAAGGATTTGTTTTGCAGCTCCCAAATCCTTCATTGCAAATGAATTTGCTAATTTTCTTTTGAGCACATTTATTTCCTGCATGTTAGACCCTGCAACAAGCATGTCATCTACATACAATAACAGTATAATATAGCTGCCATCATTTTGCCTTTTCATATAAACACAATGATCAGAGTGACATCTAGTATAACCTTGTTCAGACATAAACTTGTCAAATTTTAGATACCACTGCCTTGGGGCCTGTTTTAAGCCATACAAGCTCTTCTTTAACTTGCACACCAATTTTTCTTTCCCTTTTACCTCATATCCTTCTGGTTGCTGCATGTATATCTCTTCCTCCAAATCTCCATGGAGAAATGTTGTCTTTACATCTAACTGTTCAAGATGTAAATCTTCTGCTGCTACAAGACTTAAAATAGTTCTGATTGAAGTCATCTTAACAACAGGAGAAAATGTTTCATCAAAATCAATACCTTTCTTTTGTGCAAACCCCTTCACCACAAGTCTAGATTTGTACCTCTGTTTTCCTCCATCTTCTTCCTTCAGCTTATAAACCCATTTATTCTACAATGTAGTTTTACCTGCAGGCAACCTGACTAAGTCCCATGTCTGGTTATGCATTAAGGAGTCCATCTCTTCTTCCATGGCTAGCTCCCACTTCTTCCTACTTTCAACCTGCATTTCTTCTTTATAACATTCAGGTTCACTAGAATCAGTTAGCAATAAATAATATAATGAAGGAGAGTATCGTTCAGGGGGTCTAATTATCCTGGTAGATCTTCTAACACCACTTTCAGGTTTTTGAGGTGCCTGTTGCTGTTGTGGTGGTTGCTACTGCTGTGGTTGTTGATTATTATTATTTTCAAGAACCTTTACTTTTTCAGTTATCTCATCAAGGACTGTGTATTCCTTGCTTTCTTTTTCCTCTTTATTTTCATGCAACTGATTCTTATACAAGACCTTTTCATTGAATATTACATCTGTGCTCCTAATGATTTTGTGATTTTCATAATCATATAAGCGATAACCAAAATCATTAACACCATATCCAATAAAGGTACATTTCTTTGATTTTGCCTCAAGTTTTGTTCTATTTTATTTATTAATATGGACAAAGGCCTCACAACCAAAAGGCTTTAAAAAAGATTAGTTTACCTTTTTACCTGTCCATGCTTCCTCTGGAATACCACCATCCAAGGAACTTGAAGGCCCTCTGTTTATTAGATAAACAACATTATCTACAACATCTGCCCAAAATTGTAAAGGAAATCCTGCATGCAATCTCATGCACCTTGCACGCTCCATGATTGTTCTGTTCATCCTTTCTGACACACCATTTTCTTGTGGTGTTCTTGGAACTATCTTCTCTCTACGAATTCCATGCTCTGAACAGTACCTATCAAACTCTTTGCTACAATATTCACCTCCATTGTCTGATCTGAAACACTTCAACTTCTTTCCTGTCTCAATCTCAACCAAAGATTTCCATTTCTTGAAAGTATCAAATACATCAGATTTATTTTGAATACAATAAATCCAAGTTTTTCTAGTTGCATCATCAATAAATGTAACATAATAGCGAGAGCCACCGAGAGATGATACCTGAGCAGGTCCCCATACATATGTATGCACAAGCTCCAATTTTTCTCTCTTCTTTTCTTTCCCAACTTTGAGAAATCTGACTCTCTTTTGTTTTCCATAAATAAAATTTTAACAGAAATCCAAATCAACATTCTTCAAACCTGGAAACAAATTTCTTGAGTGAAGAATCTTCATCTCTTTCTCACTCATGTGTCTGAGCCTATGATGCCATAATGCTGCATCTGATCCTTTGGAAGTTAAAGCATTAACAGAGTTAGAAATACCATTGCATAAATACAATGTACCAATATTTTCACCTTTTGCTATTATCAGGGCTCCTTTGATGACCTTCCAAGCTTTATTTGTGAAAGTTGTCACACAACCTTCACCGCCTAACTGCCCTGTTGAAATTAGATTTTTCTTTAGACATGCCTTACCTCCTTTAATAGCCATTGGTTTCCATTCTGCTATTTTACAAGAACCTTACCCATTCCAACAATTTTATAGGGTTTATCATCACCCAAACGGACTTGTCCAAAATCTCCTTGAACATAGTCATGAAAATATTTCTTATCAGGTGAGGCATGGAATGAGGCCCCTGAATCTACTACCCAGGATCAGTAAAATTTTAGAAAGAAAGAATCAAAGCATCTTGTAACACATCACCTATCACATTTTCTTCATGATTGTTTTCTTGTTGCGTGTCTCCTTCTTTTCCCTTTCGAGATCTACATTATTTCTTTAGGTGTCCTTTCTTTCCGCATTTCCAGCACACTATCCCCGATTTGGACTTGGATCTGCCTTTTCTTGATTTACTGTGATATCCTGAGCTCTTTCCTCTTTCCATTCTCCTTCCCCTAGACTCTTCACTCAAAGCATTACCCGATGTCTCACCGGAGCTTTTCCGTCGCATTTCCTTGCTAAGGATAGCACCGACAACATCATCAAACTTTAAAGTACTAGATCTAGAGAAAGAGTTACTAATGGCCATTACTAAACCATTCCAACTCTCTGGCAATGAGCGCAAGAATAACGGAGCTCTAACTTCATCATCAAAGTTTAACCCTACTGAACTTAACTGACTGGTAATTGTATTAAAATCATTTAAATGGTCTGCAACAGATCCACCTTCCGAAATATTCATATTAAATAGTCGTTTCATAGGAAATACCTTGTTTGAGGCCGAGGGTTTTTCATATAGTTTCGCCAACGTCTGCATCAAACCCTCTGTTGTTGTTTCCTTCGAAATATTGAAGGCAAATGATGTTGCAAGGCACAACCGTACTATTCTGAGTGCCTTTCTATAGAGAATGTTCCATTCCATGTCTGTCATGGCCGCTGGCTTCTTTATTTTTCCGCTCAATGGTAGGTAGAGATCTTTTTGATATAGATAATCTTCCATTTTCATCTTCCACAGCGGGAAGTTTTGGCCGTTAAATTTCTTGACCCTAAACTTACCATCTTCTGCCATTTCTCCCACTCGAACCAGGAACCCTTCTTTCCTGCGCGTTTATTAGCCAAATATACCTTCGGCTTTGATACCAGTTGTTAGAAAATCATATATTATGGAGAAATGCAACACATAAAATATGCAGAAAATACAAACACACAAAACACATAAAACTAGAGAGACACAGATATACGTGGTTCACCCAATTTGGGCTACGTCCACCCCGAATAGCCAGTCCTTCCTTTTTATTATCCAGAAAAATGAATACACAAAACCTACAACAGATCCACTGTAATATCGTCTGTTCTCTCTCACAGTCTCCCTATCTATTTCCTACTTAGAGAATACACATATATTACACAGCCGCAATACAATACCCTCATACCAAGAGAGGGGTTTCCTTCTAGGGAAAAAAACCCTAAACTAAACATAACTTCTACCGTCAGATCATCTGCCTAATGAATGGCCTAGATTGACTAGAAATTACTATACTTTTACAAGGAAATTTTACATCTGTTTTTAGCTTCGAGGGCGCTGCCCCTGAAACCCCCGCTGGGGGATTGCTGGCCCTAGACCCCCTAGTCAGGGGGTCAGCCCCCCCCGGACCTCGCGGGGGGGACAAGTCCCCCCCACACCCCCCCTCTGCAAGGGTGTACAGTTTACCTGGTGTTGAGGAGGTAAATCCCCTCTGCGGACAGAGGCGATCCCTACTAGCCTAGCAGGGGTCTAGCAACAATCACGAAATGTTACAGCGCAAGTTCCTAGTTACGAATAAAAGACCAAAGATGGAGGCCTACCTGGAATCCAATGCTATGATCCGTAGAAGAGAGCGTTCCCATTCCTCAGCCTCGGCAGATCACGATCCTCCCACGATCTCCGTGGATGGACACCTGCACATGCAAGAAACAACACGAATACAAGCATAAAATCCAGAATACACAACTATATATCAGTCAGAAAGGATATAACTCATTATTAACATAAGTGAAAACAGAGTGGAACCATAACCATAATCATTCATTAAATAACAATCGAAAGAGAGTACAACCAATGTTCTAACGCAACGGTCTCCTTCGGAAGGGTCCCCAGTCGTTCACATCTCGCAAAGTTCGCCAGGGAAAGGGAAAACCTCTCTAGAGTCTCTCGACGATAGTCTCCTTACTTGAGTCGGCCTTAAGGGAAGAAAGAGGGCTCTTACAGCACAAAGGCTCTTGGGAATTTGGAGATTCAAAGCTTAGGCACTTCAAGACTAGCTTGCCATGGAATTGAGCAGGCTTTTATAGATGGGGAAGGAAGGAGTTTGGATCCCTATTATTGTGGGATTGGCCCTATCAACAAGGAAGGTTCCATGGGAGGTGGAAAACCACTTCCCTTCCATGGAACTCCCGCAGCCAAACCTCCCAACTCAAGATAGGCAATGGTTTCTGAGTTTGTTGAAACACAACTTCCACCATATTTATTTAAAAAACACTCCTTAAATTGGTTGGCGTGACTACTGCTCTGGGACAGAGCGCCAGTTGGCGCGGCCTCTTTGTAGGATTTTCCCCATTGGCACGAGTGATGAACTGTCTGCCCGCGCCAATGCAAAAGGAGATGTTTTCATGATTTTTTGCAAGGAGATGTCTTTAGGGAAATTGAAGCTCATGCTTAGAGGAATGCATTGATGATGTTTTCAAGGCATGAAAATGTTCACAGGTCACAAAATGGGTCCTCCATTGTGCGGGACGGGGAATGGTAGGGACGGTGACAAATTACTGTGTAACAGATGCCCCCTAAAGCATGAGGCCCGAGAGAGAGAGAGGGGTGAAATGCTTTACGAGAACATGTGCAACTGAAGGCCCGCCGTCGGAAAACTGCGCAGAAAGATACAACTGATATCTCAAGTACATGATGTATATATATGGCATGGACGCAGCCATCCGAAACAGAGTATGCTATAATCCGGATCTAGGGTATGGGCGCAGCCATCCAACTAAGATCAAACAAATAGACTCAGGTATGGTCGCAGCCATCCAATCAGTGAGTCATGTACACAATGATAATAATCCACAATCGCAGCCTGGATTACAACAGACACAATCCAGGGTCTTGCGCTCCATCTCGACCCAAACAAAGTACAAGTTCAAGCATGCGAATATGTGAGCTGAAGTCGAACATGCAAGAACATCGTCTGATTACCAGCCAATGATGAGAGCCGTTAACAGACGCGAGAGGAACCACCAATAATGACAATGGTCCTCAAGGTACTACATGTACAATCTACGGCGTGTGAATCAATGAGTTGGCGTCGAACACCCGCAGAATCACTCGATCGGAGGCCAATGATGAAAACCTCACGTCGAATGCGACGAACCTACCATTGAGGCATGCAGGCTCCAAGGTACCATGAAGGAGTCTCTAGACCAACTTCCTGGATAATGAGCTGAAGTCGACAGGAAGTGACCTTGATCGAAGGTGGGCCATAATGTTTCCCACATCATCGACACGAGACAGAGGAACATGATGTTTTTGTTCTGAATCAAGGATCGTATGAGAATCAGAGGAAGGTTGATATTTGCAGAGGCCAACTTCTCTTGAACATATAAACGACACGAAAGTGGACTTGGCAGTATTTGACATCAACGGATCAGAGGTCATGGTGACAAGGCAATGAGCAGAGGAGAGGTCAAAAAGGATTATCCAAACCCACGGAGGCAAAGTGAAGAAACGAGATGAGATGTCCCCAACCCGACACGAATGCAGACAAGTGCCATGTTCAAGAGCGACATACTGCCGACGACAACGACGATGGTTCCATTTTCCCCCCACCATTTCTGGCGAGTACCCCAATTATTTTTAATAACAAGCTTGAAGGGGATAGCATATGCTTGTAATATAAGTCCGCCCTTCGGGCGAATCCACCCTAGTGCATTTAACGAGTCCTAGGAAGGAGGAACTCGGAGAACGTCATTTCGACTGGATCCGATGTCATCAGGGTTTAACGAGTCTGACAAAGGGAGAACTCGACGTCTTTTCATGTTTAGAGAGTTTGAAAAGACAGCAGAAAAGTAAACTCCACGGATCCCTTTTCGTAAATAGTTCCTCAGATCCGAAAAGGTAGAAAACAATATCCGAGAAAACCTCCTAGTCGCGATAGGCTAGGGTATTCCTTTTTCGTAATCAATCCATCCCAGCCCGAAAAAGGGGTAAACGTATATTGGGTAGATGTCGATTCATGTCCATTTTAACGAGATCGAAACGACAAGGGCCTCGGCAATCTTTTCATGTTTAGAGAGTCAGAAAAGAGCTGAAAGATGACTCCAAAGTGACTTTTTCGTGTATTTACCGAGTCCGAAAAAAGTATAAAATACAACTCGTTTCCATCGTTAAAGTCGCAAAAACCTGCTGCTACACATACCAAGCAAGCGTAAAACCCATTTTCGACATAACATATCAAAATATTTGGTAAAAATAACTCTTTAAAACTCATTTTATGTCAAAAAGTTATAAATATGCCAAAATGGTAAATATGAAATTACATTTACTATTTACCTTGGTAAAAAAGCAACAGTGGTCCATTTGGAGTGGAAACTTCTGGCGACGATTGCGACAGATCCGGTTGACTATTCAGATTCTCGTCTGCTACAGGTAAGAGGCGCTTCTTTGCTCTACATTTTCATCCATTTTTTAATAGTTTTCCCTTGTATATCAGTCATCTGTGGCCACTTTTGAATTTTTAGGGCCGCGCTCATTAGCGTAGGTATCGGGCACGGACCCACGCCAATGGGCTCTTTTATACAAAGGGCTCACGCCACGTGGCACGACTGTTCATAAAACAGCCGTGCCAGCGGCCGAACCTAAAAATCCACCTAAAAATTCGATATTTAAACCAAATTGCATGGAATTTGAGGCCTACCAGAGATCTAACTAAGGGTTTATGAACATATGGATGCAGGTAATCAAGAAAAATGGTGATTGAATGGAAAGAACGAGAGCATGGAGAAGAGGATGAACAGGCCATCCAAAGTGAGGCTTGCATGAATGCCCTCAGAAACTATGGGCTGAAGAAGTTCTTCCTTACGCCCTGTCTACGAGCTCAGCCCGAGCTCCTCCAGTATTTGATTAGTATTTGGGATGAACATGAACAAGTGTTCAGGCTGCGAGATTAGGTGTTGGAGCTGGAGGTTTCTGATGTGTACTTTATCACCGGATTGTCCCGCAGAGGTCCGATCCCTGTGTTGACTGGAAGTAGACCATCTGGCGAGAAGATGGAAGAAGTGATGGCACGAGCGTGCCGAGGAGCACAAATGGGATCAGGAAGCAAGAAGGTGGATATCCACACTATCCCTGATCTGGCATTGAGAGTTGTCCTACATACCATCACACGGGCTGCAGGGTTGCAGGCACCGCACGAGGCCACAAAGGCCCAACTCCTGCTGGCCTCAGAATGCATGAGTCCCTTATTGTTTGACTGGGCAACAGCAGTAACAATAAATATGAAAAGGCAGCTCACAAAATGCAAACAAGCTAAACTGAAACAGTTTGGCTATGGTTCCATCATGGTATCGTTCATTCTGGAACGCTTACCAATCTTCCAGGGCCAAGGGGCCTCAGTAGCAGATCCGATACCACGAGAGCCAAGAATGGCTCGCTGGGCAGCATTAATGCCCAGAGCTGGAGGCGGCCAACAGATGTCCTGGAGGCTGGAGTTCTTTAGGTGGTTACAGCACCAGCTGATTGTAGTGGAGGACTGGCCATATGCAGGAACTGACTTCACCGGAGACCCATATCTCCCACTGCCAGAAGGAGATGACTGGGACGAGGAGTTGGGTAAGACCTCATGTTTTTGATTTTATGTTTTATATATATTTTTTTGTTAATACACATTCTTCCTAACACATTTTATATATGTATGCAGATGTGGTACCTGAGAGACCAGCTGGGATGTCTCCAATCTCATGGAGGACTCAACTTGCCCCTGATCCTCAGGGAGAGGGCACCGGAGGAGGGGAGTTGATCCAGAATCTCGAGGGCATTGCCCGAGGGATCCCAGACTATGCTCGGCTGGCGGACGTACCGATGGCATACCAGCGTCATACGGTGGGAGTTCCAAGTCAGATCCACCGAATCCTGAGACGCTTAGTGCGTGCAGTCACATGCTATCATGAGCACCATGCGGATTAGCTCTTAGGATTTATACCACACCTATTTTTTGAGAGACGTATCGTCTCCGGATGTACTTAAGACGATTATGTATATTTTGACCTTATGTGACACACTCTATGTAAACATTTCGATATCTATATATACATGCATATCTATTCCTGGATGGATCTTTCTTTACATGTGATGATGATTTACAAATTGTGCAAATGTCTGTCTAATACCAAATTTGCTACTGCATCTGTTAATGTATTCAAATGCCTGGGTATATGATGATATGTAATGTAGTCAAAATTCCTTTCCAGTAATCGAATACGAAGATACAGACGTAAGATGGACGGGTTTCTTACCGAATAGTGTCCGTTCAATTGTAACACCACAAGCTGTGAATCTAGATACACGAGCAATTCACGGATACCAAGGTTTACTGCCTCGGTTAATAATTCTAACACAACACTATATTTCGTGATGTTGTTCGTGGTACGTCCTAGACACACTCCTTGCAGGTTGATCAACTCACCAGCAGGATCATAGATTACCCAGGCTGCTGAAGACAGATTCCTGGTACTGCGAGAGGCACCATCCGCGAAACCAACAAATGGATGAATAGACATCTGCACAACCAGGAAGACCCGATCGGCAGAAAGATGTTTACAAAGCACACCACACTATACATGCACACAAATGCAAGAACACACACCTATGTACACACACCACACCAAGAAATCACTTCAGGCATAGTACTTTTTAAGGTACAGCCCATTTCTGGGCTGCGCCAGCGGAACTCCTTCATAATCTATAAGCTCGTAGGCCCCATTTTTCAAAACGCGCTTTACTATATAAGGCCCGTGCCACATTGTCTGGAACTTCCCAGCTCCAAGCTTGTCATGTGCTTGATCGTACAGGAGGACAAGGTCTCCTTCGATAAAGGAACGGGGAGAAACATATTGATCAAAATGAGTTTTGACCCTCTTCTTTTGTGCTTCGATAACCAAAGCAGCCAGACGACGGGTTTCATCTAACCGTTCCAGATACAGAAGAAGTTCTTCCTCAGCAGAAGTATTAGGTAGAAGCTCCACAGCTAATTTCAATGAAGGAATCTCGCATTCAACCGGAAGAGTGGCTTCCAGACCGTACACCAATTGAAATGGTGTGAATCCAGTTGCACTCTTAGCAGATGTTCGGTATGCCCAGAGAGCTGAGAAAAGTTGGAGATGCCAATTGGATTTGTGAATACCAACTATTCGTTGAAGCATAGTGACCAGAACCTTGTTCACTGCTTCAACCTGACCATTTGCTTGAGGGTAGTATGGTGTTGAGCTGTCGTGACGCAAGCCCAACGTTGAAGTCAGCTCCGCCATCATGTAATCTCGGAAATGAGTACCGTGATCAGTGACGATGGCTTGAGGAACCCCGAACCATGCAATAACGTGGTTGAATATAAATTGAGCATCCGTTTTCCTGTCAACAGCTAGTGTAGGCATCGCCTCGGCCCACTTGGTGAAGTAGTCGACGGCGACAATGATATACGCATGCCCCCCGGCCGAGTGAGGGTTACACCTCATAAAATCCACGCCCCATTTCACAAAAGGACCGACGGTAATAACGGGATGCAATGGTAAAGGCGGCGCGCGCATCTTGCGCTGAAATATCTGGCATGGATGACATTTACGGACTGCAGTGATACAGTCTTTGAATATGGAAGGCCAGAAATAACCTGCTCGCAGAATCTTCTGGGCAGTAGCATACCCGAACATATGTCCACCACAGGCGCCACTGTGGCAGTCATTTAGGACCTTTTCAGCCTCTTCCAAGGTTAGGCATCGCCGGAGCACCGAATCTACTCCAATGCGGTATAAGGTATCTCCTACTATACGGTAGGGCTGGGACTGGTGCCGAATCTGACGACGGGCAGTTTATCCAACTAAGATCGAAACGTCGAGGTCTGAAGATACACTATTATGTCACCGTACCAAGGGTCACGAGTACTGATGAGGAAAAGCGTTTCGTCCGGTATATGGTCTTCAGAGTGTGAGGGAGCAGAGTCTGTAGGGAGAAAACATATCAAATCCGCGAATACCAGTGATTTAGTTGACTTAGCGATAGTGAACTCTAAGTCAAACTCCTGCAGGATCACAATCCATTTGGAGTAGTTGCCCCCCAGTAATTGTCTAGAGAGAATATACGTCATAGGGTTGCAGTCTGAAACCACTGTTATCGTACGCAAAAGGATGTAATGGCGAAAGCGTTGTACATCGTGTACTGCTACTAATGCCAACTTCTCAACATGAGCATAGCGCGTTTCTAGATCAAGAAGGTTCCGTGACAGGTAATAAACAACATGTTCATCACCGTCATCGTCATCCTGCACCAAGACCATGGCTATGGTGCTAAATGCGGCAGCTAGATATAAAGTGAAGTCGCGGTGGTAGTCCGGAGGACGAAGCAACGGAGCATTGACAAGCAACGTCTTCAGCTTCTCAAAGGATTCCTGAGCAATTTCGTCCCAATGAAAGGGAACGTTCTGCTTTAACAAATGAGTGAATCCTTTGGCCACCTCAGCATAATTCGGGATAAAGCGCCGAAGAAAATTCGCTTTCCCTTGCAGACTCTGTAACTGATACAGGGAGGAGGGTGATGGGAGATTTACGATGGCCTCGACCTTTAGAGGGTCAAGGCGAATTCTGTCTTTCGAGACTATGAATCCTAAAAGACAACCAGAATCAACGCAGAAGACGCATTTATGAGGATTGAGCCTGATATTGTAGCGCCTGCAACGAAGAAAGATCTGGCGGAGATGCTCAGGATGGTCCTCTCGCTTACCCGAATGGGCTGGCAAGTCGTCCAGATAAGGCTGAACGATATGGCGAATGTCATGAAAAGCGTAGGACATCGCACGCTGAAAAGTGGCTCCAGTGTTCTTTAAGCCGAACGGGAGTTTTTTATACGCGAAAGTACCCCACGGACAGATGAATGTGGTATTGTGTTGATCCTCAGGTGCAATATTGATTTGATTATATCCTGAGAAACCATCCATTAAGGAATAGATCTCACTCCCGGCACATTCGTCGATGATCTGGTCTATAAATGGAGTGGGATAATTATCCTTTGGACAGGCGCGATTGATGTCGCAATAATCCACACAGACTCTAATCGTACCCTGCTTTTTATCGACAGGGACAATGTTAGACACCCATTCTGTGAGGGGGATGGGATAAATAAAACCCGCGTTCAGGAGTTTTTCAACTTCTGCCTTGATGGCGACGGCTTTCTGAGGATGCATGGGGCGTAAGCGTTGACGCACGAGTTTCGCACCTGGATAGGTTGGAATCTCATGCACTACAATACTAGGATCAATCCCCAGAATTTCCTCATAAGACCACGCGAAAACATCTCTGAATTCTTTGAAAATCTCAGTATAGACTTGAATCTCATCGGGAGAACAAGTCACACCCACGTGAATATTTTCAACGATCCCTGGTTTAACGGAGATGTTGATTGGAATAGTTTGAGTAATGTTACCCAGGTTACCCTCCGAAAAAACCTCGTGCGTCAAGATGGGCATTTGAAGGGGAGGGGAAGGAACTTGAGTAGCATAACGCTCCAGACAATCAGTCATTGCCCCCAAGCTAGGCATAAACGAGGAGCGATGATGTCCATCGCCCCAAGGCAGCTCCTCAAGAGACAGAGTTTCAATGATAGCCTCATCGGAAGGAAAAGTCTCTCTGAGAGGATCAGGTGAATCAGCCTGACCAAGCCAGGGGGATTGAGAGTAGACGTCGAGAGCCATGCTCAAAGGAGCATGCTGAGGAGGTGGAGGATCCGATGCAGCAACAATCTCATAGTAGTTGATCTCTACTGGCATTAAAGGCATTGATTCTCCAAACTCATATACCTACTCAGGTGTAGGAATGAGCCAGGGGTCATCGGACCTGGACAACATGTTGACTTTAGCGGTATGCAGTGGCGGTGTGGGAAAGATACCCATGAGGACTGGGTCTTTGAAGAGACCAGGTCCTACACTGTCTGGGGGATTTGGAATTTGATCCACATATGGCACGTTGTTCTCAGAGGAAGAGGTGAAAAATGACAACTGATCCACCGTGACAATCTTTCCCTAGTGAGGGAACTTAATGAATCGAAAGATGGTGGACGGCACGCAGAGCATGGCATGGGTCCAGCTGCGGCCAAGAAGTATATTGTAGTTGAGTTTAGCGTCAACCACTTCCACTTCTACGTTGATAGTTTTTCCCTGTAATGTGATCGCAAGACTCTCGAGAACGCCCAGGGGTTTAGATTCCCGACCATCAAATGCCTCAAGGGAATTGGGAGATGACGACAGGGCTGGAGAGCCGATGGCCTTCCAACAAGCAGAGGACATAACGCAGGTAGATGCACCCTCATCCACGACGACCCTATGAATGTTCAGACCGTTAATCCCGACTTGAATAACTAGAGCGATTTGATGTGGAAGCCGGGGAGTGAAATTCTCCAAATCGAAGGTGAGAAGACTCGAGTCGGCGGGATCAATGCCCCTGATTACAGACAGTAAAGCCTTCCATTGCGAAGGACAACTTTGAAGAACTTCTAGCGCAGACATGGCAGACGGTGCCTGTGCCAAATCCTCAACAATGCTGTAATGTTGAGCGGCACGAGCATTTGGATTATAAGAAGATCTTCGAAGGACACCTTTAGGAGGTGGCTTCACAACGGGTTCAAGAGTAGGCTTCTCGATTTCCAACGGACCAGAGATAGGTGGGGGAGGCGGCCCATCCGCAACTGCCTTCCCGGGTGCCTGCCGCGATTCGTTGTAGTCCTTCGACCGCGTAGCGACAGAGATAGGTGCAACACTCTTCACCATGAAAACCTGAGACCCAAATGGTGCAGATGGTGACAGCCGTTCAACCATCTGGGTCTGCTGAGATGGAAATGGCTCTTTTAAAACAGCCGGAGTCCCTTTAGGGCCCTTAAGAAGTTTACTAACTTTGGATCTTCATGGACAATCCTTAATATAATGGTCCCCTTCACAGATGAGGCAAGGGTACTTTGGTTTACGCTGGGAGCCATCCTCAGTACGAGATTTAGATTCTGGTTTCGGGGCATCAGATTTAGATTTTCCTTTGCCCTTCTTCTTTCCCTTGGAGGATTTGTTCGCAGGATTGGCCTGAACGGCATTCACCTTCCTGGTTTTGCCAGAATCAGATGAGGCAGGATTAGCATAAGGATGGTTGGAAGAATTAGCCTTCTGCTTCCCATTCAAAGATTTCTTCGAATTCTGAGAGACAGAACCAATGACACCATCCACCGCAGGGGTAGGCGGAGCCTTAGAGGTTCCAGGCCGTGGAGCATCAGTCAAGATGTCATAAATCGTGTCGGACTGAGAATAGACGAGATCCAGGTATTGGGCACACACGATGGCTTGTTCCTCTGTCGCGCATGCTCCCATCACAATATCCTGAGCGATTTTATTCACAAAGGAGGTGGTGAACCAGTGAGTCAATATCTGATCAGGTATGTGAAACTTGATCAGTCTACGACGGCCCCGCCACTCATGAATGTGATCTGAGATGTGAGTGGCTTTGTCCTGCTTCAGGGAAGTCAGGAGGTGCGTCCCGGCTTCATACCGAACCGGTAACTGAAAATGCGTGAGGAAAGCCATGGCTAAAGAATTGAAATCTTGGAAAATGCCACGGGGTAACTCTATGTACCACTTAGCAGAAGCTCCAGTTAAATTATGCTGGAAGAGTCACAAACGGATTGAATCGTCGACCCAAGAGTTAGATGAACACCAAAGGTGATATGTCATCACATGCGCCTGGGGGTCCTCTCCAACTTTTCCCTCAAACTTGGGGAAATCACCTGGTATCTTGGTGGGAACCGGAGGCCAATACGGATTATGTAAAATTGGATCATTGGTCAACTTTGAAACATCCGGCAGCTCCAAGGTAGCCAGGAACGGCAATGGTGGATTAACCGTCATGCCAGGCCCAGGATGAGGTCCGGTACCCATACTCCACGATGGTTGTGAATATCCTTGCCCCCACGGGTTCTGTCCCGCAGGATTCTGACCGTAGGGGGCGTAGGTCGTATAACCAGACTGATTTGGATGCTGGTAACCATAGTGTGGGGCTTGATAACTAGGGTACGGACCCTGATTAGGCGTCGGCCCCGTATAAGCAGCGTTTGGATTTGGCCGCTGAGTGTAGGTAAAACCGGGTGGAGGAGGATAATACTGAGAGCCTCTGGGGTGGTTATAGTTCGGTTGAGACTGACCATGAGGATAATAACCACCCTGAGGATAAGTAGGATGCTGAAAAGTGGAACCCTGCGGAGCCTGATATGTAGGGCGCAGCTGTTGATTTGGCTGCGGCATTGAATGAGTCGGCTGCTGAGCAGGGTGAATGGAATGAGCGGGCTGCCTTGAATGAACAGGTTGACCCGACTGAGAGGGCTGACCTGAATGACTAGGTTGACCCAGATAGACAGGCGGTGCCGGTTGCGCAGTTTGACCTGGCTGTAAGTGAGCCCCAGGTTGTATCGGATGGGCCGGTTGGCCTAGAGGCGGAACACCGGGTTGTACCGGATGAACCGGTTGGCCTGGTGGTGGAACAGGACTAGGTGCTTGCTGGAAACCGGTTTGACCTGAAGAAGAACCGTAGGATGGTCCTGGCTGATATGCAACGTTAGAAACAACAGGATACTGCAGTTGCATTGGTAAAGAAGGCTGGATTTCCCCCCCAGGACCATAGACAGGTTGACCGGAAGGGCTGTAATACTGTCCTTGCGGACTGTACGCTGGCCCTTGCTGGCCCGCAGGGTAGCCCTAGATGGGATGCCCCTGTGGGTCATAGGGATAACCAGGTTGGCCCACAGGTTGGCCTTGGAAAGGCTGCCCTTGCGGGTTATAAGCCTGGTGATGGGGTAAACCTTGAGCATAGAGGAAAGCCTCAGGAGCGGGTAGACGCAAAATCTCCCCGTGCTCGTCATACTGACCTGGAAAAGCATACACGGGAGTACCATCCTGTGCATAGTGTGAAAAATAAGATCGGTAGGGATCTTGGGAGGACGGTCCAACCTCGGCGTTCGGCTGTTGCAAAGACAACCGATACTCCTCCGGAGAGATGTTCTCCGGTATAGCAGTGGCTAGATAAACATCTTCAGGAGTTGGCCCAGCCCTAGTAGCAGATGCTGAGACAACAAGAGAAGAGGCGGCCACACAGACAGTGGGTCGGACGGGAACAGAAGTGACGGGCATCTGAGGAGACACCCCGAGGGTAGTAGCAGCTGGCCTTGAAGCAGGAGATGATATTCCCATAGAGGCTACAGCGGAAATGATCTGACCCAGACATCTGTATCCCCGTGGTAAAGAAGGACTGGCTGTTGACATGGCAGCCAGCTCAGAGTTGTCTCCCTGAAACAATCTTCGTGGGAAGAGCTGATAGTCTTCACCAGACGTTGGGATTTCCTCACCAGAATCACTCATGGTTGATCCTGCCATTAAATCTCGCAAGAGACGGCGAGGACTAGGAGGAAATACAGCAGCAACAAAAGGCGAACCCGATGTAAGAGAAAGGAAATCAGCTCCTAATCTCAATTCAGACACAGGGTCCGAAAAGGGCCAATTGAACTCAACTAGTCCTCCAAAGGGTTGCTCAGCAAGAACCGGTCCCCCGTCAGGAAACTCGGAAACAACAGGCTGCTGCGGTTCAGCAGAGGATTGGGAAGCCTCTGAAGAATCGTCCGTGTAAGGACTACTAGTAGACGAAACCGAGGGTTCCGCCACTGTGGCAAACGACAAGAGAAGAAAAAACCAACACACACACGGGTTGAAAAAGAGTCAAGACACACGATCAAACGGTCAACAAGAAATATCTAAGCGGGCGTGTAATCATGGGTGATTAGTTTTTACCACATTGAAAAGTAAGAAACTTTACCATTTCATGTTTTAAGAGTCGAGAAACGATAAAAGATGACTCTATCTCTTTCAGATTTGACACAAGCGTGAAAGGACAAGCGCTTGACAGTCTTTTCAAGTTTAGGGAGTCAGAAAAGACCAAATGACTGCTCAGGAAATACTAGGCACAAAGGGTGTACCAAATATCCGTGAACTGTAATATACACCTTGGTTTTAATAATGAAACAGAAATCGACCAAGGACTTTCCGTACGTGCAGGTAGTCTCCCCGAATGCTGTGTTCGGTGTATCACGGGTATAGGGCGGCAGACTCGGCTTCCTGTGGATAAAGGATTGAAAACCTAGAGGGGTATCCCTTTATATACGCGACGGTACGGGCATCACAAGTCCATACTAGCGCTGTCTAAAGCCAAAAGGCGAGCGACAGCTGCTAGGTTTAAAGACGCCGGAACACGTCTCTAGCCTAGACCACTAAATATGTTTCGTTAGATTTCAATGCTGCCTTAGGTTAATTGAATAAATTTTATAGTTGATCTTCAATTAAGTTTCAGTTTTCAGGCCCTATCGTATGTAATGTCTTAAAAGACTCTTAAATGCAAAGCTACATGCCACAGTCTAACATTTCGTTCGATGAAAACTAGTTACAGAAGAGTTGAGAGCTTTTACACAAACGAAATGATCGGAAGACAAACAATGAGATCTATAATGAAACTAATGAAATTGAAAACTTTTCATTCAAATCACTAATCACTAGCAAAATCGAAAAGATTACAATTTGCACTAATTAACCAAAAGCAAAAGAGATTTTTTATTTTTGTAATTTTCAATGTTTGATAGTTAAATGCACTAAACAAACTGAAAACAAATGGAACAACTTGAGAAACGATATTGAGAGAGAAAAATGAACAAATTTCACTCAATGACACAAGCAATCAGATCCCAAATCAACCAAAGTCTCTCAAAACCAAGAAAAAGACTCAAAGGCTCCAATGGACCGTGTGATCTAGGCCCAAAGCAAGACCAAACGAAATTTGAATGAAAAACGAGCAATCACCCAAAAATCGCAACAAAACAATGAACAACTACTAAGAGGATGTGGAGGAGCAATCATAAAGTCGTCTGGACAAACAAAACACCAAAACTCCTAAGGAGGGTTCAATACACTAAGCCACTAGATGCCCTAAGGCTTAAAACGTGAAATCGATAGATAAAAGCAAACAACCAAAGGATAGAGGCAAATTCCCAGTCAAACAGGACTTCAACACACTCAGGTAGTCGGAAAATCAAGAAGAAAAGCACTGATCAGACCCAGAGAGCTCAAAAATGAACAAACTCAAAAACCTTACAGGAGTGGTGCGACTGTAAGGCTGCAACTGGCGCCAGAAAGCAATTGGCGCGGGCTAAAAAAAAGCAACATGCGCCAATTGGCGCGATTGTCAGGCTAAAAAGCATGCCAGTTGAGTTTCTCAGCCAAAATTAAAAAGAACTACTCCAGAAGCAGATCAATGTAAACTAAGCAAACCAAGAAGCAAAAAACAGCAAAAGAACCCAACCCAGAAGGCTAACCAAGCAAGGAAATTCATAAAACAATCAAACGAGACAATCCAAACGAGACAGTGAAATCTAGACGATCCCCAGTGGAGTTGCTAGATTGTTGAGGAGGTAAATCCCCTCTACGAACAGAGGCGATCCCTACTAGCCGAGCAGCGGTCTAGCAACAATCATGAAATGTTACAGCGCAAGTTCCTAGTTACGAATAAAAGACCAAAGATGGAGGCCTACCTGGAATCCAAAGCTATGATCCGTAGAAGAGAGCGTTCTCGTTCCTCAGCCTCAGCAGATCACGATCCTCCCACGATCTCCGCGGATGGACACCTGCACATGCAAGAAACAACACGAATACAAGCATAAAATCCAGAATACGCAACTATATATCAGTCAGAAAGGATATAACTCATTATTAACATAAGTGAAAACAGAGTGGAACCATAACCGTAATCATTCATTAAATAATAATCGAAAGATATTACAACCAATGTTCTGACGTCGTGGTCTCCTTTGGATGGGTCTCCAGTCGTTCACGTCTCGCAAAGCTCGCCAAGGAAAGGGCAAACCTCTCCAGAGTCTCTCGACGATAGTCTCCTTACTTGAGTCGGCCTTAAGGGAAGAAAGAGGGCTCTTACAGCACAAAGGTTCTTGGGAATTTGGAGATTCAAAGCTTAGGCACTTCAAGACTAGCTTACCATGGGATTGAGCAGGCTTTTATAGATGGGGAAGGAGGGAGTTGGGATCCCTATTATTGTGGGATTGGCCCTATCAACAAGGAAGGTTCCATGGGAGGTGGAAAACCACTTCCCTTCCATAGAACTCCCGCAACCAAACCTCCCAACTTAAGATAGGCAATGGTTTCTGAGTTTGTTGAAACACAACTTCCGCCATCTTTATTTAAAAAACATTCCTTAAATTGGCTGGCGCGACTACTGCTCTGGGACAGAGCGCCAGTTGGCGCAGCCTCTTTGTAGGATTTTCCCCATTGGCGCGAGTGATGAAC
The DNA here is from genome assembly GCA_034641835.2 of Pinus albicaulis. NCBI lineage: Eukaryota > Viridiplantae > Streptophyta > Pinopsida > Pinales > Pinaceae > Pinus > Pinus albicaulis. The sequence continues at coordinate 170,352,488 of CM076576.1, forward strand.
TGTATGCCCGCGCCAATGCAAAAGGAGATGTTTTCATGATTTTTTGCAAGGAGTTGTCTTTAGGGCAATTGAAGCTCATGCTTAGAGGAATGCATTGATGATGTTTTCAAGGCATGACAATGTTCACAGGTCACAAAATGGGTCCTCCATTGTGCGGGACGGGGAATGGTAGGGACGGTGACAAATTATTGTGTAACACCTGGGGTATACATCCAGCTAAAAAAAGGATCTCTGAATCAGGATGAAAATCAGGCTCCACACCCAACACTAAATGCGCCGGTATAATGTTTTTTAATGAAAAGGACCATCGACCTAGAAAACTGATCGATGATCAAAATAATCTTGCATCGGAGTTTTGTTAATGGGTAGATTGAAAAGCCCATCTCCTTCATCCTGATGCCGATTGGCACCTTTTGCATATACGCCCTGGTTCTTCTATCTTTTCCATATAGACCAGCGGCCCCGCAATCAGGCGCCAAAATTCATATATATAACCCACCTCGAAGCCAAAAACCTTTGTTTTTCGTTAAATTTTTTATTTTTATATATTATAAAGGGTTTCTGCCGGTTCATTATTTGAAAAAATCTCCACCGTCGATCTTAAATGATCAAACGGATCACGCAATCTCGCGTCGGGGATTTTGGCACGTTTATATTTTATTCACCCACTCCCGATCGGTGGCCTCCCAATGTGGTATTAGCCATTGATCTCTTCCCCGCTTTCCCATATCTAACGGCCCTTTTCACTCCATCGCAAAGCCCTTTCCCCGCTGAAGAACTCCTCTGATTCATCCTCCACCATCGATTTGATCTGAAGATCGACGGTCCAAAGCTAATCACATTTGCACCATTCAGTTTTTCCCCTCGCCGATCGCAAAGCCCCGATTGCATCTGGGTCGTCCATGTGTCAACATACAACGGTCCAAATCTTCCCTCCTGACCTTGGTTAAAAAACATGCAGCCCCGCTTTATAATGTTTTTCAAGCATATCTCAGCCGTTGATCTCTGCATATCAACGACTCATATTAATCCCTTTCTCTGCTTTGTAAATTTGTTCATTAGCCCCAAAGATTAGATTTGAGCCATTCATTCCTTGATCCAATGGCCCAGATTTATCCCAACAGGCCCAAATCCCGTGGGTCCTGCCTTCCCTCCAGATTTGATCTTAGCCATCCAATATTTGATCCGACGGCCCATATTGAAACCACCCTACCTGCTATCTGCCTGCGCATCTTGCCGATATCGTGCTCACTTCCCACCATCTGATCTTAGACCTTAGATCCAATGGCCAGCACACAGATTCAAGCATGAAAATTAATTCTCAGAGGGCCACACGATATGGGCAGTATTCAAATTCCACGTGTCACCTTCTAACGCATATCACGTTCAAAAGGTGAAACCACCTTTCTCCCTTTTTGCTGCGCGATACTGCCGAGTTTCCCTCCCAAAACCACTTTCCCACATTTGCATTATGATTTATCGTGTGTGCTCCCCACTGTTGATCTCTGCATATCAACGACTCAGATTCAATATGGCCTTTCACTATCGCCCTCCACCTTTTCCAAGGGCCTTCAACAAGAAATCTCCTCCGTTGATCTCTGGGCCCAATCTGATCTGACGGCCCACGATCATCCCAAAACCCCAATTTTATTTCCTGTGCATTTTTCCTCCGCCAAAGGAATTTTCCCTTTTTTCCTTTATATTCCTTCCATTTTCACCTATGTAATAAAGATGTGACCCCTTCGCATTATATTATTACGTTCGATCTTGGCCATTGACCTCTACATGATCAACGACCCTAACTTAATCTCTGCATCATTCTTCCAATCACCTCCTTTGACCCTCAACTCGCAATCTTCGCTGTTGGATGTTGTCATCCAACGACCATGCTCCAAACCCGAAACTTCCAAAGCAGTTTTACCAAATACGCAGGATTTTATAACTTTTATTATGTATTTTGCAGGTTTAAATAGTTTTTCCATTATATCAAAGGAAAACCAAAGGTTGGGGATGACGATCCCCCATGCCTTTGGGCATAAAGAAAAATCATTCCAAAGGGTTAAAATTCACATTTCGTCAATGCATCACGAGCATTGATGACATATGGACCCTTTTTATACCTGGACATCGACAAGACACAGTAAAATTCAAAAGAGTATCAGTGTTGAAGACCTAACCACAACATAACTGAAGATTGAAGATTGTTTTCACAATTTTGGTGGATTACGGCTAAGATCGAAAATAAAAAGCCTAATCTACTCAATTAAACAGAGAATTAAAGAAGATTAACAATGTTTAAAAGAAAATAAAAAATATCTATTACACAGAGGATGCCTCCACTGCCACATCAGAGGCTAATTGATACCTCTCAGCTACCAGATTGCCACCTGTAGCCTCAAAGTATTCAACAGAGACCGAGTTATGATCAGAGCAGAAGATATTTTCCCAATATAGCCGAACAGTTATTCCAAGCCAAACAGAGTTATTCCAAAAGATTACACAGAGCCTAAAATTCAACAAAAGCTCCTCACCGATCTTAATTCTTAATGTATAACAATTAATACCGAAGAAATATTTGTAAACTTCTCCATTGAGCCCCTCAAAGGTAGAGAAGCATTTATCTGTATTAATTGAACCTTGAAGATATTTTATCCCATCCCACCTCCTCATTTATTCTATAAATACTTCTGTAGAAGATGAAACAATGTTGGTTGTATAACTTTGAAATATACTTGCGCTCAAAACTTCTACTTGTAAAGAGTGTTAAAATGCTCTTGAAGCTCTCTTTGTGATCGAATAGTTAGGCTGAGAAGTGAAGATGATTGCTGAAATGAAACATTGGACCTGAAGACTGTAACTGGTTTGACATCAATAACAAGCTATTTCTTGGGATCCTGGTCTATTTCACTGATGAAGTGCTCCTTTCTGTGTAATTGTTTTCCTTTTGTGTATGCCATATTGTCCATTTATTCCCTGATAAAGAACAACAAGCATAGAGTTAGGACTTACTATTTACAGTAACCTTCTCTAACTGATAAGCTTTATCTCAATTTTTTCCTGCAATTTGTTTATTTAAGAATGATTCAATATAGTTAAGCAGTTAGGAATGTTGGCATTCCCTCGTCCTACTGTTTCCTTCAAACGTTGTTCTTGAATGTTAGTTTCATTATTTGCTTATTAAAGTTAGACTAGAAAAGTGATGGTGTGCCCTGTTTTCTAGCTTCTTTATCCAAAGGTATATTTTGAAAGTTTCCCTAAGTGTTTGTTGAAAGCAGACTAGGTTTAAAAGTACCTTATTTGATCTTAAGTTGCATTTTGTTTCTCATATGTGTTTTTCATACTTTCTGAAGGTAATTATGTGGATTAATGGATTGTTTGTCTCTTGAGTTTACTTTAATACGAACTTGCCCAAGAAATTTATGGTTAGCCTGGTTCTTGGTTGGTTTTAAACAGTTTCCTTAAAAGGATTTTCTTTTTTGGACAGACTATAAATCCTAGTTGAAATTATTATCTGTTTCCACCCCTCCAACACTTTTATTTTTTCCATTCCATCATTTAATCTCAAATATCTTGTGATCTAGATGACTTTCCCCTTGGATCACTCTTGAATTGTTGTTCAATTAAAGCCCTATTATGACTCCATAGCCCAATGGACTAAAACCCACCGTTATATCTATCTTTTTAGCCAAAACTTGTTCTGATTTCTTACAACTTCACACCTTTAAAAATATTCCCATTTAGGACTTTCCACTCAACTAATAATCATGCTCAACCATCCAAAACAAAAAAAACCCTCGGTCTTCATAACTAGCCTAATATCATTACCCAAAACCCTTAAAGATAAATCAATCTTTGCACCTTATTAGAGAGATCCCTCTCCGGATTCAAGAGGGCTAGATCCTAGAGTCCCAAGGTGGTTCAAGTGTTCTCTCTGCAGTTTGACTTTTCCAATCTTGCAAATTACAGGGAACTAACAACCCCTTGCAACGTTTATTCTTTCCATTCTTGTAAATCACAGGGCGCAAACATAGTGGTGACCATACTGGGGAAAAACTGAGTAATAGATAAATTCAAAACTCAGAAAACCTCTTTCTTAAAATGAATCAAGTGTCTGCCAAGAGTGGTTCCTGATTGTTGATGGTGGACAACAACTAGTCCTAGAAAATAAGTAAAAATATTCCACCTGGTGACTCCACTGGTTTTCAGTAGGCCTGCTGACCCCATTGGTGGTCCAAAGACTCCACTGGGAATCTTATTTGATCATTAGAACATCACAAAACCCAGTTAAAGAAAACTTTGTGGATTAAAAATTTTCTTACATAGATTAGTTTGCTTTTAAAAAGACTCTCATATTTGGCTAACTTTTCTTATATGTAGGTCTAAATCTCGACTTCCAAAAGAATCCATACTAGATCCCATCCTGACCCAAATCCTCCTAAAATAGTTGATAATCCTGAAAGTATCCTTAGGAAGTCTCCTTCATCTAAAAATCCAACTATTGTTAGACCCATCCCGAGAGCAAGTTTAGTCCCTAAAAAACTTATAAACTTGCAGAGTACCCAAGTTGACTTACCTCATATTAGATGCTTATCTAGAACTAAGTCACAAAGTGGTATAGACCAGGTAAACCTTGAGTTTTTATATTCACAACAAAGTAGCAGTAGGGAAGCCTCTACATCCACACCTCCATATTTCCATTTTCTCCAAAAATTTGGCTTATCTCATCCTAAATCTGCTCAACAGTACTTAGCTAGTCTTAGTACTTCTGTTACACCCACCCACACATCCACAGTTCAAACCACTTCAGCTCATCATCAACCTCCTATTACAAATCCTCCACTTATAAATCCCCCATTTTTTCCACAAGTCCATATCATCGCAACATGGTATGCTCCCTTAGTCCTTCCTTTACCTTTAGTTTCTCTACCACAGGACTATCAGTCCAATATTCCATTATATCATGCTAATAGTTCTACTACATCTCAACAACATGTGGATAGAATGAATGATTACTTTGACAGACAAGAAATAGATGATGAAACTGTAAAACTTAGAATGTTTGCTCAAAGTTTAGGGGGAGAAGCAAGAAAATGGTTCAAAGGCTTAACCCCTAACAATATCAATGACCTCCTTGCTTTCCATCAATTATTCCTAAACAAACGGGAAGTCAAGAGAAACCCCCTTCAAATCCTATCAGAATACAATGATCTTAAAAGAAATGCCGGAGAAAGTGTTCAAGATTATTGCACTAGATTCAATAGTGTTTATAATACACTCCCTCCACAAATGAAACCCCCACAAGGCTTAGTCTTAATAAAGTTTCCTGAAGGGTTTGACCTAGACATGTGTTATCAATTAAGGGAGAGAGAACCCCTCACTTTAGAAGACATGCAGAAAGGGGTAGTAAGTGTAGAAGCTAACCTTAATGCCAGAAGGGCTAGATTGAAAGCAGAGAAAAAGGTTACCTACAAAGATGAAGTTGGACCTTCCACATTAGACTCCAAAATTGATAATTTGGTTAGAAAAATAGATATGATGATGGAAATAATAAACATGAATGAGAGAGCTTATCCTAAAGAAAATCAAACGACTCCTGAAAACAAAAATCAAAATCAGAACCAAAACTTTAGAAGGAATCCCCCTCAAATTAGGCAAAGAGGCCCTGATCAACAAGTCAGACCTCCTTTCCAACAGAATTATGCTGATGAATATGAGGGAGTGATTGAAAAAACAAAGGAAAATCACATAAACATGTTGGGAACAAATGATGAGGATACTGTTTTCCTCACTACGAAAGAACAAGTCATATATACACCTTATGAAGAAGAAATCCTAGAGTCTGTAGAATACCAAAAAGGATTTGAAAATTCCATGATAGAAGTACATAAAAATATGAATTAAGGAATAAAAATAACTAAGAAGTTCCCGAGAAAAAGACCTCTGAAATCCCTGCTAAAAACAGCTCTGTAAACACTCCCAAAAATACAACAGAAAACTATAAAATAGTGGCTGAAAATTCTGATAAAAACAAAGGGAAGAACATCCAAATTTCTAGAAAACATAGTGGTGACAAAAGTAGCACTAGCAACTCAGATAATTCTCCTACTAAAACCATTTTAACTGCTATCCATAATAAAAACCAGCAAACTGATTTTCCTGAGAAAACAATGACTAAAAAGGCTGAATTAAACATTCCCAAAAAACAGACTCCTTTTAGCATAGAGAGTGAAATTGCCAAAATTAAAATCTCCATTCCTCTCACTGAACTTGTGACACAAGATGTATATAAATCCAAACTGTTAAGAGCTTTTAACATAGGAGACAACAATGATTTTGTTAACTTAAATGATGACAAACCTGAGCTTCTGTTTGGACCAGAAGTGGAAGGAAAATTTCAAGAAGGAGGTGTTCCTCCATTTTATGTCAGTCTAAACATCCATGATAAAAATTTTCACAATGCTATGCTTGATTCAATAGCATCACATAACCTCATACCCAAAATAATAATGGAGAGATTAGGCCTTGAGGTAACTAGGCCCTACAAATATTTATATTCCTTTGACTCCAGCAGAGTCAAATTCCTAGGCCTAATAAAAGATCTTTGTGTCAACTTAGCACAAATCCTAGCCAAAAGCTTAGTTATGGATATAGTAGTGGCTGATATACCTCCAAAGTATGGCATTCTCCTTTCAAGATATTGGGGTGCCAAGCTTCAAGGCACTATACAAATGGATATGTCTTATGCCACCATCCCTATCTTCAGTCAACCTAAAAGATTATATAGGGAAACCCACATGAAGTACATGGTGAGTAGTAAAGAAAGACTAGGCAACTCCCCTCTTTATTCTATGCATACAAACCTTGAATTGTTCATACTTTACAATGATGAAATTCCTAATGAGCAAGGGTTAGAAGATGGAAGATCAGCCAACATAGTGGCAGCCATAGAAGAAGAGGAAAAGAAGAAGGGGAGAAAACATAAGAAGTTTTCTAAGTCAGAAAATCACAGCAAACATAGTCAAGATCCTAAGCCATAAAACAACCATCTATTTAGTACCAAGCATGAAAATCAAAGAAACAATCCTCAACAAACTAAAAACCTTGAGGAACAAGACAAAAACAGACATAGTACAAACCCTCAAAAACAACATAGTGGCAATCAAGATAAACAAAATAGAGGGGACAAAGAAGAAAATAATGAAAAATCTGAAGATAGTCCTCTTTGGAGTATGAGTTTTGATGGGTCTTGTAGCAAGACTAGTGCAGGAGCAGGCATATGGGTGCATAATACAGAGAGTAACCATGCTGAAGGCCACTCATACAGACTAAATTTTCAATGCACTAATAACATAACAGAGTATGAAGCACTCCTCTTAGGACTACATTTACTAAAGAAATTAGAAGCCAAGAGGGTAACTGTCCATGGAGATTCAGAACTGATAATTAAGCAAGAAAATGGAGAATACATTGCCAAACATCCAAGACTAAGAGCCTATAGGGATGATGCCATGGACCTCCTAAGAGCCTTTGCAGAGTTTGAACTCACCTTTGTCCCTAGAAACCAAAATATTCTTGCAAATGGTTTAGCCTTTGCTGCTAGTACGTGTATAAGACCTTATGAAAGCAAAAAATATTCAATCCAAGTCAAATATAGACTAGCAGTCCTAAATAATGAATAATACTGGCAAGTTTTTGAAGGAGATAAACAAATAGAAGACTTCCTGCAGTCCAGAAATGAGTTTGAAGTGCCAAATTCAAATTCAGAATATGAAGAAGACTACCCTATCGAGGAACAATCTTGCCAAGAAGAACCTCCTAAAACTATTGATATAAATCTGTCAACCAAAGGATGCAAACATAAAACAAAAACATACACTGATTTAGAAAAAGAAGATCTAGAAGTGTTGCAGTATTACAATGAAAACTTGCCAAAAGGACTAGTGCCTCTAGAAGAATTGTTTGACTTTAATGATGTTTCCAAAAAGCCAAAAATAGAACCCACTGAAACTGATGTTGAAGAATGTGATATAGGCAGTAAAGAAAGGCCTAAAATGATCAAATTATCCAAAACACTGCCAACTCACATTAAATTGAGATATCTTGAGATGTTTAGAGAATTTTCTGATGTATTTTCTTGGAGTTATGAAGATTTAAAATCATATGATACAAAATATTTCAGCATAAGATACCCCTCAAATAAAACCAAAAACCTTTTAGAAAAAAACTACGTAGAATAAACCCTATTAAATTACCTCTGGTTGAGAAAGAAATAAAAAAAAATGTATGATGCTAGAATTATAGTCCATATGAGATACTCAGAATGGGTATCCAATATTGTATCTGTAAGGAAGAAAATAGGAGAAATAAGGCTTTGTATAGACTTCAGAAACTTAAACAAGGCCTCATTAAAGGACAACTATCCCTTGCCCAAAATGGATCACATCTTACAAAGGGTAGCAGGTTCAAAAAGAATTTCTTTGCTAGATGGCTTCTCAGGATACAACCAAGTATTGGTACACCCTGATGATAAAATTCAAATAGCTTTTACCACACCTTGGGGCACTTTCATGTATGTGAAGATACCTTTGGTTTAATGAATGCTGGTGCCACATTCCAGAGAGCCATGGATATTGTTTTTCAGAAGAAATATGTTATTTCATTGTGATTTACGTAGATGACATATCAGTCTATTCCAAAACAGATGAAGAACACCTAATACACCTAAGAAAATTCTTTGAGAAATACATAAATTATGGTTTATCCTTAAACCCAAAGAAAACATTGTTTGGTCTCCAAGAAGGATCTTGGTCATATCATATTTGAAGAGGGGATAAATATAGGCCCAAAGAGGATTGAAGGTATATTGCAAATCAATCATCCTGGAAATATCAAAGAACTTCAATCTTTCATTGGGAAGATTAATTTCTTGATAAGGTTCATACCCAAACTAGTTGAACTCCTTAGAAACATTAAAAACATGCTTAAAAGAGAAACAGGAGTTGAATGGACCTTAGAAACAAAGAATTCATTTGAACTGGTAAAACAAGCACTTACCCAAACACCAGTTCCTATTAGTCTTGATTTTACCAAAAACTTCTTCATATTCTCCTTTACATCATAACATACAGTGGCTGTTGTCCTATTACAGAAAAACATAAACAGACAAGAGCAGCCCATTACATCTTTTAGCAAGGCATTAAGAGATGCACCTTTGAAATACAACATAATGGAAAAATAGGCTTTTGCCTTAGTCGAAGTCTTAAAAGATTTCAGAGTTTACATTTTACACTCACACATCATTGCATTTGTGCCTCATTCAGTGGTGAAAGACATTTTGACACAAGATCCTGATGGAAAAAGGGGAAAGTGAATTACTGTAATATTAGAATATGATTTAGAAATTAAGTCCTCTAAGCTCATAAAAGGTCAAGGACTAGAAAAACTTATGGCTGAAACCAACTTACAAGAACTTGATATAAACATGTTTAATGCATTAGATGAACATAAGGAGTTGGCAACTCCACTCATTGAAGATTATTTTCTGAATTCATCTTGGTATGATGATATTTTGTATGTGCTTCTTAATCCTAATGTTCCTCCTGGTTTGTCTAAAACAAAGGCAAGGTTTCTGAAGTTGAAAGCTGTTAATTACTACATTTTAGATAAATGTTTATATTGGAAAAATGCTAGTGGATTATTGCTTATATGTTTGCATGAGAATGATGCAGATAAGATCAAGCATGAGTTTCATGAAGGAGAATGTGGAGGCCACCTCTATTGTAAAACTACTATTAAAAAAATCCTTAAAGCTGGTTATTATTGGCCCACCCTCTTCCAAGATGTCCATAAAATGATAATTGCTTGCCATAAGTGTCAAATCTTTGAAGGCAAAAGAAAATTGCTACCCTTACCTCTGCATCCAATCATTGTTGAAGCTCCATTTCAACAGTGGGGTCTAGAATTCATTGGGGAAATCCATCCTGCTTCATCTGCTCAACACAAATGGATCCTCATTGCAACAGATTACTTCACCAAATGGATAGAGGCCATCCCTTCTAGGAATGCCACAGACTCAGTCATCATTAAATTCCTTAAAGACCATATCCTGTCTAGATTTGGCTGCGCTAGAAAGATTATCATTGACAATGATGCTACCATTGGGTCCAAAAAGATGGTTTATTTTTGCCACAAATATCAGATTACATTGGGTCATTCCACAACTTATTACCCTCAAGGTAATGGGTTGGCAGAATCCTCAAACAAGAGTTTGCTAAACATCATCAAGAAGTTGCTGGAAGAAAATAAAAAATCATGGCACAACAAGCTAGTACATGCAATTTGAGCAGACAGATTGACCATTAAAAGTTCAATTGGAATGTACCCTTATCATCTAGTTTATGGAGCAGATGCAATATTTCCAACCAGTTTAGGAGTGCTAGTCATGAAGTTGATCCAAGAAGTACAGTCTAAAGAAGATGATATGATAAGAAGAATTAATTATACTGTCCAGTTGTAGCGAAACAGAGAGGAAGTTTACAATAGAGCACAACAAGTACAAGAAAACAACAAGAAGCTATTTGATAAAAGAACAAAAGAAAATGATTTTAACATTGGTGACATGGTACTAAAATGGGATTCTAGGAGGGAAGATAAGGGAAAACATGGAAAGTTTGAAAATTTATGGAAAGGCCCTTATCTCATTCAGTCTGTTATAGGTAAAAATGCATTTTTCCTTCAAGAGTGTTGGCGAAAAGTCAGGTCTCGTGGACAAGACCCAGGTTCGAGGGTTGTGGCCAACAAGGGGTCCGGTGTAGTCTAGGAACACGCCGACATTTTCACCCCGCTCTTGGAGAGCAGTGCGTCTCACCCGAGGCGTGCCGCGACCACATGCATAAGGGGATGAGATCACTGGTAAGGAATAAACCCGTAACCAAAGAAAGTATCCATTACATATACGAACAGCACATGCAAGATCACTTACTAAGTATCCAGACAGTCGCAACTTAAAATTTTAAATCAGTGTAAACACATTACAGCACATGAACAACTTATTGAGACAACAATCTTCCCTTATATTATTCTTCTGGCCGAACACATGATTACATAGCTTTCTCTCTGATAACTCACAAGTCTGATACAGATGGACTTTAGAACAGAAAGGAAGAACATAGAAAGTAAGAAACCATAGGAAGAACAAGCATGATTCTCCCGCAGCTGCTCTGCGCATCCTTCCCTGTCTTGATCCTCGCGACTTCTCTCGAATCCCTTCAACCTTCAACAACCTTCTTCTTTTTCAGCCGGGTGATCGTCTTTTATTCACCCGTTCCTCGCGACTGACAGCTTCTCTGTGTCTTCACTCTGGCTTTTCCCAGCTTCTCTTCTGATGTCTGCGTGTTCTACATTCTGTTTTCTGCTGTGTTTCTTTCATCTGCACTTATCTCTGCTCGATCTCCAGCTATCGAGTGCTTCCGCGCCACCTTGGTAGTTCCGCAACTCCTGGTCATTGCGGCGCGGTCGCGGTTGCCATGTGTATTTACTCTGCAACTCACAAAGAGTCAAAGTTCAAAATGTCTTGGCCAAGAGTTCAAAACTTAAAAAAAAACAAGGGCCCCAACAGGCCCCGACCACAATTCCTTGACTCGTCCGCGAGTCAATCACAAATAACAGTTTCTACTTCCATTCCCTCGCTGGCTTCCGTGCCCTGCTCTGCTGTGCCTTCTTCCGCCGCCCTTTCTTGCTGTGTTCCGCCACTTGCTGGTTCAAACAAAGGCCCCAACTCCGGGACCCGGCGGAGCGCTGCGTCTCTAAGCTCTGTGAAGGCCGCCACTGCTTGTTGCCATTCCTGCATAAGCAGATCGGCCTCTTGAGATATTCGGTTGGCGGCGGCTTCGTCTATGGGCGTCGGGGCAGCCCCGAACAGCGTGGTGAGCTGGCCCTCGGCCTTGGCATCTAGCTAGTGCATAGCGTCCGCATGGGTGCGAAGGGGCGGACGAATCTCCCGGATGACGTGCTTGGTCGCTGCTGATTCGGCCTCAGTCATCTGCATATGAAGTTCCAGCTCGTCCGACTGGGCGTAGAACTGATCTAACCTTGCAGGGTCTGTGGTCGCCTGAATGTCCTGGGCAATCTGTTGCAGCTGGGCAGCGATGGGCTGCGTCTTGACAGTTAACGCGAGTGAGCACTCCTGCAAACTGCGCAAAAGGGCAGAAGTCGCGGCTGCAGTTGAATGGAGAGTTGCTTGTAGACTAACTTTCTGCGTCTGTTTGGCAGTTACCTGTCCTGAATGGTCACTGGGTGGATCTGGAAGGGTAGGCCGTGCGGCTAACGCCGCTTGTAGCTCCTGGTTCTCCCTGCAAACAATAGTGAAAACTTCCCAGAGGTGGTGAGCCTGTAGTGCGATAGTGTCCTCCTCGATTCTGGTGGGAAGTGGAGCATGGTGAGCCCGTGCAGCGGGCCATACGCTGGAGATCGCCTGGATAGCAATGTTGACCTGCTCCTGGAGGTTGGTCTTCTCCCGCAGCAACTGATTGCGCTGTTCAGTAAGCGCCGTGATCTGATTCCGCTGCTCGGTGCACCACCGTTGTAGCTCTGTGTGAATCTGCTCGGCCTTGAGGGCCGCCCGCTGAATGAGCAGGTACAGCTGTGCTGGACTCAATTGTTCTGCATTTGTTGTGCTGGGTGCACCCTGCTCTGGCATCTGTTCCTGCGAAGATTGGCCCATGGCCGCTGGTCGGCCTGAAGTCTCTGGAGGATGGACCGGCGTCTGCTGCTGCACCGAAGTGGCCATATCAGGCTCCGGCCGGTCCTGCTGCGTGGTCTTCTCTGTGGAAGGGGCGGCCGAATCAACCCCCACTGTGGCTGGCTGGACAGATATAGTGGCAAGAGGATCCCGGGATGTGGCCACGGGGTCAACCGGTGGTACCACGGCTGCAGTACTGGAGGTGAGCTCCGCCCCGTGGTCACCGCCGAAAAGTTCCCGGATCAAAGAATCTGACACAGTGGCTGAGAAGTTGGACGGATTGGGGGAGGTGGCATGTGGTCGGCTGGTGGAGGGGGCGGTGGATGGAGTGAAAGAGGTGGGAGGGAGACGAAGGTTGAGGAAATCTGCCGGATCAATCAGCGGTTCCTCCGGAATCAAAGTTGCTATGGGCGGAGTGGCTGGTGGATCATCCTCCGTAAGATCTACCACTGGATCTGTGACCGTAGTGCGGGCCCTTTTGGATGGAGGTGGGTCGGAGGAATCGGGTTCGGGGCTCGGTTCACCCATTGGTGTGATGAGGGGGGTGGCAGAAGTGAACAGGTTAGTGGGAATGGGGGAAATGAGGGGGGCGGTATTGGAGAGACCACGGGACCGATTAACACGAAATTTAGCAAAAGAAGGAAATATAGGGGCACCATTTGAAGCAACCTGGGTTGCCACATTGAGTCGCCGTACCTGGTCGTTGAAATGCTCGACGATGGGGACCAGCGATTCAGGTAGGTCCGGTGTGGTCCCAGCTGCATCTGGTGTTGTCTCCGCCGCAACTTGTGAAGATCCCCTTGCGCCGGTCACGGCAGGCTGCTGTGCGGCCCTCATCCCCCCAAAATCGTAGCGGATGATTCCGTCGCGGACGTGCTGGACAACCCCCGGCCACGCAGAGACCTCCCTGTGGAAAACATTGTTGTTCAGCTGGAAGCGAAGGGGCGCCATATGAAAGGTGTGGTGCGGTACGCAAGTTGGCTGGATGAAAGTGTGGCTGTGGCTGACTCCAAACCACACCTGTTCACTGTATTCATCCAACAGGTGCCGGGGCACCCGTTGCTGGTAAGTGACCACATCGGTCATCATCCCATACCATGCCCGGAACGCCTCTGCGTTCACCTGCTTGCTGCTGGGGTCCGTGGACACCTGCCAGGGGGAATATTTCATCGCGAGCGGCTGGCTCACGGTGATCTCCGCCGGTGTCCGGATAGGAGGAAGGTGCCATTTCCACATGGCGAACGCTAAGATCAAGTACCCATAAATGAAACTGGTAGTCCGCTTGTAGTTGTCTTCGCAAGCCGCGAAGAGTTCCTTCAACACAAACGAGCTCCAATTCAACCTGGCTCCATGGACGCAATGCTCTGCAATGGAAATTGTGTCCAAAGTGCACTCTCCCTTCGTGTAGTGGCGCATGGTCTTGCTAGCGATCAGGTAGCAAGCGAACCGGATTTCTGGTACGTTTATCAAATCTATTTTGGCACCTTTACCACCCCTGCGAGTGCCATACTTGGTGTAGAGGTCCGCGTCAGCCGACTTTCAGGCGTGCTTGGAGGATGTCTGGCCCACAGTGGAAACATTTGCACCAGTTTGAGATAGCCCCGTAAGCCGATTAATGTCTGCGGCATGTATTGGAATTTCTTCGCTAAGCCACAGGGACCCGTTCTGCACCCGCCTGAGGAGGAACCGGGTACATTGCAGAGCTGGTCCTGTAGTTCCGAAGACGGGAAGACTCCTCAAATTCATCAAAGTCGACTGCTGTAGGCCCCTGAATTCTTCCCGCATCCGACTGTTGGCGCTGCTACCTGGCGTATAATGGTGCTCCATGAACGTCTGCCAATGGAGGTGAGGAAACTCAGCCGGGTCGGACAAGTTGGCGTCCATACATGGTGCATTGTCATACTTGCCGACCAGCGACTCTACTCGGTGAATTCTGGTATCTAACGCTGGTTCAGGGACTGAGAGGAGAGCTCTCGGCATCTTGGCACGCCGCTGATAAACTTGGACGATTCTTCTGTAACTTTCTGCGAGGTGCTGTGTGCTCTGATACTGCGAATGCTCCGGAGTTGCTGCAACTTCCAAATTGAACTGGTCCGTCATCCTTGTGCTGATAGCCTTCATGCAAATTGGGTCATCTGCTGGCACGCGTGGAGTTGATGAGACTCCATAACGGCAATTAATTCTTGCTATCTTTTTTGCCTGCGATAATCGTGCGATCAATCACAAGCCTGTGTGTAATCTGACAGTTGCTGACGGCGTCATGGGGAGATGGGCGGACTCGACGGCTGAGGGAACTGCGGGTGATGGCAAATAATTATGGTATGATTACTGTCTATTAAGGGAATTTATGACCAAATCTGAGCGATCCTACGTACTGACGAAAGGACTGACGGAAATGACCTGGACTGACACTGGCACGAGGATGGATCCTACGTGAACGACACGCTGGACTGGCGCGGTGACATGCTGGACTGGCGCTGCGACACGCTGGACTGGCCAGCCCCGACCAAATTCGGTTGCGGTATGATTACCGCAACTGACTGTTTACTTGACTGATTGCAAATGAATGGAAAAGACTACCTACGCTCATCCCGGTTGAGGGAGAGTTATTCAACTACGCTACTCTACGGGTTCTCTCGGTTGTGAGAGTTATTAATGAAAAGTGAGAAGTACCTACTCCTGGTAGGGTTTCAGGCGTGCGCCATTCACCCACCCAGGAAGAACTGTACCGTCCAGCTGTGCCAACCGAACGGCGCCTGAGTCGCGGATCTCGATGACAAAGTACGGTCCCAACCAGTGCATCTGGAGCTTGCCTGGAAACTTTTGGAACCGGCTGTCGTACAAAAGAACCTTGCCGCCAACTTGGAAAGCTTTAGTTTTGATGTGGCGGTCGTGCCACGCTTTCTGCCGGGCCTTCTCAACCCTCTGGTGGAATTCTGCGAGGAATCGAGCCTCATCCAGCTCCTGTAGCTCCTGGAGGCGTTCCCTAAGTGACGCCTCTTCTGAGAAGTGAAGGGACGTTGCGATCAAAAGGCTGGGTACGGTGAACTCGGCGGGAATCACCGCTTCCCGGCCATACACCAACTGGAAAGGCGTCTGGTTGGTCAAATGTTTTACCGTGGTCCGGTAAGCCCATAATGTCGCTGGTAGCCGCTCATCCCAATCGTCCCGCTGAGCGTTGCAAATTTTAGTCAAGCCCTTTTCAAGAATCTTATTGAAGGCTTCCACCATACCATTGGCCTGTGGGTGGTATGGGCTGCTTTTATGATGTTGAATCATAAATGTGTCCAGTAGTGACTTGACCGTGGCATTAATGAAATGCGTACCCTGATCGCTGGTTAAGCTCCGTGGGCAGCCAAAGCGGCTGATGATGTGTTCAAAGATGAACCGGGCAGCGGTCTCTGCCGAGCAGTCGCGTACCGCTGCTGCCTCAGCCCACCGTGTGAGGTAATCCGTTGCGGTAATGATGTACCGGGCTTTGGAATGGCGAGCGATCGGTGCGATGGGGCCTACGAAATCAACAGCCCACTTCTCAAACGGCCGCAACACATGCACTGGGTGTAGCGGAAGCTCGTCCCTGTGCGAAGGCCTTCCCATCCGCTGGCAGACATCGCAACGCTTCACATAGGCCTTACAATCTGCATGTACCGTCGGCCACCACAGGCCAGCTTGAAGCACCTTCCTTGCGGTAGGTTTTGCACCCACATGCCCTCCCGCAACACCACTGTGACATTCCCACATCACTGCTTCCCGTTCATGGTCATGAACGCACCTGCGCAACACCTCATCAAGCCCCAATTTGTACAACTGTCCCGCGATCAATTGGTAGTCGGCCGCCCAGACAACCAAGTGGTGTTTCTGAAGCGGGGTGTAATCCTTAGGGCACTGTCCCGTGGTCAGATACGTGGCAATGTCAGCCAGGTAATCTGGTACTGCTTCAACTCGGAAGAGGTCAGCATCCGGAAGCTGATCGTCCAATGGACCTTCATTCTCTCCTGTCTCCAACCTGGATAAGTGATCGGGACCAACATTCAACCTACCAGGCTTGACAATCACCTCAAACGTGAACTCCTGAAAAAGTAGAAGCCATCGACAGATTCTTCCTTCCAACACAGGCTTATTGACCAGATATTTCAATGCCGAATGGTCCGTGAAAAATGTAAATTTTCCGCCCAGAAGATAGTGGCGGAACTTCTGGAGAGAGTACACCATCGCCAACACCTCCCGCTCGGTCATGGTGTAGTTCTTCCCCGCATTTGATAACCGTCGGCTGGCGAAGTAGACGGGGTGGTCAACTGTCGTTTCCCTGGGTTGCGCCAACACAGCTCCAAGTGCAATTCCGGACGCATCAATATGCACATGGAACTGCTTATCCCAGTCGGGGTGAACAAGTATGGGTGTCATCGCCAACTTCTCCTTCAATGTGTCGAGTGCCCTCCTGCACTCCGCCGTCCATTCAAATGCTTCTGACTTCCGCAACAGTTTCTCCAGAGGGGCAGTGATTTTGGCGTAGTTGCGGATAAACCGCCTGTAGTATCCTGTGTGCCCGAGCAGTGCCCGCAACTGCTTCACGTTCTCGGGGGCCTCCATGTGGACGATGACCGCGACCTTGGCAGGATCAACGCAGACCCCTTGCTTGCACACCACGTGACCCAAGAGTGTGCCGAATGGTACTGCAAAAATACATTTCTTCAAGTTCAAGGAAATCTGCAGCTGGCGACACCGGTCGAACATAACACGCAACAAGGAGGCGTGTTTCTTCAGCAGGCTGTAAACAGTCCAATCATCCATATAGACTTCCAGGAACTTGTGAATGTACTCCCGGAAAGCAGCAATGACAATTCGGGAAAACACAGCCGGTGCGTTCTTCAGACCAAACGGCATAACGTGGTATGCGAATGATCCCCACTCAGTGGTGAATGTCGTCTTTGCTTTGTCTTCCTCGGCGATGCACACCTGATGGTAGCCCGAAAACCCATCAGTGAAGGAATAAGCTTCGTTTCCCGCGACATGATCTAGAACTTCATCGCTGAAGGGAGTGGGAAACGGGTCGTGGATACAAGCATTATTCAAGCTCCGGTAGTCTACACAGACCCGGATCTCCGCTTTTTCCTTCTTGTTCTGGATGACAATGGGGCTTACCCACTCGGCTTCTTCTACTGGAAAGATGAGACCTGCAGCCAGCATCTTGTCAATCTCCATCTTAACTTTCTCTTTGATACATGGATTCAACCGGTAGGGTCGGTGCTTCACCGGCCTGGCTCCCGGTTTCAGTGTGATGCGCATCTCGCCCAAATCCCCTTTGATCCCCTTCAGGTCCGCAACTGATGACGGAAATAAATCTTCATACTCCCGAAGGAGGCTGAAAATTTCTCTTGTCGTCTCCTCATCCCAGTAATCTCCCACTGTTGCCAGCTTAGGTTTCTCCTCCGTTCCAATGTTCAGCTTCTTTGTCTTTAGGGGCTGCAAATGGACGCCTTCTATCGTCGGCTCGTCGCGGATGCTCCGCTCGCCCTCCTTTTCGTCAAAATAGAGATGCCTAAGGTCCTCCAAACTATCATCCTTCGGATCGCCGTTAATTCGTTGGCAAACCAATTCGCGCGTGACCCCGGAGCGTGATGCCACCGGGCCCTCATCGGGCTCAGGATGGCAGAAAAACAGAACCTCCTTGACGGCTTGTAGGGCCTGAGATTCCTGCGCCGTCTCCCCTTCGAACGAGAAGCTCTGGATGAACTTTTCCGCGACTGCTTGCCAGGAGCGGGTTCCCCGTTTCCGCTCTTTCTCCAGGTACCAGGCCTGGGGAATTGTACCCAGGGAGTGGACAAACCTGTGAACCCACAACTCCTCAGGGTACCTGGCGCTACGCCACTGTTCCTCGCACACCCGCAAATGCTGTCGCGGGTCGGAAGCTCCGTGATGTTTAAGTGTAATGCAGGGCCCTTCATCCTCTTTGAAGCGTGCCCGCAGAGCCTCCACCACACGCTCCCATCGCAACAGAGTGTTGCGGTGATTGTTCCACCATCGTCCCGATGTTGATTTCAAGGCCACATCCAAGAGTGGTATCCGGCTTTCCTCTGGGACCCGGTCTTCCACCTTGGCAATAAAAGTATTCACTGCTTGCATGTTTGATAATGTGGGGTACCCGTGGATCTCAGTCCCTACCCACCAGACTTGAGCAATGGAGGCACACCTCCGCGTGGTGGTCTCATACCCTCCTTGCTGCCAGTCTTCCCACGCGAGCTCGGATCCGAGCTCCGAGCTCTGCACACTCCGCCAAATGATAGAGCCAGTTGCGGTTGGGTTAATATAATCGTCCCGCTTTCCTGTAGTCATCTGATAGAGATGGTCCATCATCTGAGCATCCTCCCGACCGTCCACCGGTTCTGTATATTGCGGACCCTGATACGGGTCGAGAGGCTGAGTGACCCGTACCTTCCCATCCTCAAAAATCATCAGCTCCTTCTTGAGGTCGATGATGGCGTAATTCTCAAAAGCCCAATCAATGCCAAGTAAGGCAGGATAGGGATCCTTATCGCCCATGATATCAATGACCTCAAAATCGGTGTAGGTCTTCACCCCCGCAACGTCAACCTCGACACCCTCGAGTCGGCCGATTGGCAAAATACAGTACTGGTTCGCCATTCGGAGTTGGATTGGGGAATAGGCGAGCCGTGGCTTTCCAAGAGCCTCCCATGTCTTTCGTGGCAGTATATTGACGTCGGACCCCAAGTTCAACATGGTGTCGCTGATTTGGAATCCTGCGACCTGCGTGTTAAGCCGGAATTCTTTGCCTGTTCGTTGCTTGTTCCGCTTGACACGTTGCACGTATTGAGGGACGTATTGAGGGCTAGCGTCTGCCAGATCTCTAGGTTCTGCGCGCCTCTGCAGCGCTCCGTCCAAAGCATGCTTGAGTGGCTGCCGCAGCACAGCGTCATCGACAATCCTGAGAAATAGCCGGAGCCAATCCTCGACCACAGTATCTGCGACGTTCTGCACACCGGATTCCGGCCGCCAGGGCTCCTCCAGCCCTCCCTCGTTCCGCAACTGGGCGAATGCCTCAACCGCCTCCTGAAAATACTTCTTCTGGACTTCGGGCCTGATCAACTTCTTTGGGGATGCCGGCCGAACTACTCGTGCTGGCTCCTTCTCGTGGGCATCGTCTCCAGTCTTCTTTCCGCCCCGTGTTACTATCGCAACGTTCTGCATGTCAGGGGTTGCGGCGCTGCGCGGTTCTGAGTTTATCAGATTCGCTCCCCTCTGCCTCACCCGCTCTTCCCACTTCTTGATGAGCTCCGGACAGTCTTCTGTAGCATGGGCGTTGACCCGGCACTGGGAACACCAGGGTCGTCACGGAAGGGGACATTCTCGAGCCACATGACCCTCTTGGTCACAGTTGTAGCATTTTACCGGACCGCGTCCTCCTGTTTGGCCTCCGTGCATGCCGCCACCTCTTCCCCTTGGCGCCTCGTTCACCCTGTACGAGGGACGATCCAATCGATCCGCAAGTGCGTCAAGCGCCCTGCACTGCTCAGTGTTGTGAGTCGTAGACACACAGAATTCGCAGTATACATTATTCGGCACCGTGGAGTACTTCTGTAATATCGGGCACATCCGAGGAGGATGCCCCATCGTCCGGCAAATCTCACAGTACTCTGTGGTGGAGGGCCCTGGTTGCGGTGGGAACCTCGCAAAGGTCTGTTGCGGCTGGTAGACTCCCTGCGGGTTCATCACCACGCCACCCCCTGGTGGTGGACCCCCTTGAATTGCTGCAACTGAGGGTCCAACTCCTGCGCCGCGCAACCGAGGACACTCGGTTGTGACGTGTCCCTCGACCAGGCAATGAGTACACCAAACATTCGGTCGCGCTGGTCTTGCTGGCTGAATTTCCTTGAGCTTTTCGGTCAAGCTGGCGATCTGGTGTTGCAACCCTATCAGAGAAGGGTCTTGCGGGGCCGTCCCCCCCTGTATTCCTGGGGGTATCCCGCCATGGCTTCAATCTTCATGGCCTGCTCCAAAGCGTCCTGCAGATTATCAATCTTCTGCTGAGTGAGAGGGGTTCGTGTCAAGGGGAGCAGAGCCTTGATGAACCAGTCCCTCTGGTGGTTTGGATCGATCGGGTAGCTCAGTTTCCTGATCGCATCCTTGAATCGCCGCATCAACTCCCACGCGGTCTCACCTTCCTTCTGCTTAATTTCCACAGCTCGGACAGGCCCTGCTGGTCTGTCTGGGGAAGCTTGAATTCGCGGAAAAAATCCCGCTTCACGTCCGCAATTACCGGGTTAGGGTGCACCTCGGACCACTTGATGAACCAACGCAGAGCTCTCTCTCTGAGCGTGGTTTGAAACTCTATTAACTTCCCTGCATTCGGCGTCTATCGAGCCCTCCAGATGGCTTCGCACAGATACCAGTGTTGTTCTACATCGTCGTTGCCCCGGCCAGAGAACTCTGGGTACCGGGTGAACGATCCAGCCATGTGTACTTGCGGAGAATTAACCAGGATAAAACCTCCCGGTCCTGGTTGCGTAACGGTCCCTCTAGGGAAAATACTACTACTAGCAATGCTGCTGCTACTGGGCGTTACCGACGCCGCTGAACTACTATATGACTGACTTAATGCTTGTAACTGAATAAAAATATTTCTTAAAGGTTGATAAAGTACCAGGGGAAGGTCGGGATCCTGGCCGTGCGGAAAGCGGGACGTAGGGCTGCCTGGAGGGGTGGGTGCCGTCTGATCCTGGAACATCTGCTGCATCACGCCGTGCCATTCGTCATCGGAACTTTCTTCGGGTTGCATCTTTCCATTATCTTCGCTAGTCGTTACTTCTCTTTCTCGCGTCGCTGGGCTCCCATGCACCCACTGTACGTCCGCTGCCGTCCCGTCTCCTGTCCGGGTATACAAACCCATGGGTCTTGTCTTCTGAGGCGCCTCCTTCTGATTTTTCCTCTCGATCTCCCTTCTCTTCAAATCTCTCATTACCCTTCTTCGCCAACTATCGGCGATCTGTGCCCGCCGATGCGCACGTGACTCCCGCAACTTGCATGCGGCCTCAACGTCCATCCCCCGCTCCCCACTCTTACTGCCTACACAGCATCGGTCCCCTCAATCCTTCCCCCAGTACGGATGGCTTACGCTTCCATACTCGTTTTGTGGAATTCAATCAACCCTTCGTCCACCATCAGGGCTTTGATCCACAGTGGGATCTCCTTCAATAGCTTCCCCCTTAGCCCCGAGTGAAAAACAGCCTCGGCCTTCGAAAAGGATTGGTAACACTCAGCAGCAAACTCCACAGCGTATCCTTCCAACGTGGTCCTTACCCAAAAATCCACTGCGCGGGTTAGTTCAGTATCTACCCGATGCAGTGCTACCAGGTCTTCGTACGCCCACCTGCGGTTTATCTTCCCCGAACCTTCTTGGGGCACCGTCGCTCGTAATCTTCGCAACCAGTTGTAAAGGTCCGTAGGGAACCTTCCCCAGAAAATTTCGTACGTATCGCTAGCTGAGTCAGAGAAAAGAACAAGCTCCCTAATCGCCGCCTCCTTTTTATTGATCAGCTCCGCTTGCTGAGTAATGAAATGGTCAAGATGATCATCCCACCATCGCCGTATTGCTCCTTCAAAAATCCTCGAGACCATGATCTAGATCCCCTCAGAACATGCAGGTCCCGGGAACGGAACCATTTTTTGGCGAAAAGTCAGGTCTCGCGGACAACACCAAGGTTCGAGGGTTGTGGCCAACAAGGGGTCCGGTGTAGTCTAGGAACACACCGGCATTTTCACCCCGCTCTTGGAGAGCAGTGCGTCTCACCCGAGGCGTGCCGTGACCACATGCATAAGGTGATGAGATCACTGGTAAGGAATAAACCCGTAACCAAAGAAAGAAAGTGCATCCATTACATATACCAAATTACACATGCAAGATCGCTTACTAAGTATTCAGAAAGTCGCAACTTAAAATTTTAAATCGGTGTAAACACATTACAGCACATGAACAACTTATTGAGACAGCAATCTTCCCTTATATTATTCTTCTGGCCGAACACAGGATTACATAGCTTTCTCTCTGATAACTCACAAGTCTGATACAGATGGGTTTTAGAACAGAAAGGAAGAACATAGAAAGTAAGAAACCATAGGAAGAACAAGCATGATTCTTCCGCAGCTGCCCTGCGCGTCCTTCCTCAAGTCTCGATCCTCGCGACTTCTCTTGTATCCATTCAACCTTCAACAACCTTTCTTTTCAGCCGGGTGATCGTTATTTATTCACCCGCTCCTCGCGACTGACAGCTTCTCTGTGTCTTCACTCTAGCTTTTCCCAGCTTCTCTTCTGATGTCTGCGTGTTCTACTTTCTGTTTTCTGCTGTGTTTCTTTCATCTGCACTTATCTCTTCTCGATCTCCAGCTATCGAGAGCTTCCGCGCCACCTTGGTAGCTCCGCAACTCCTGGTCGTTGCGGCGCGGTCACGGTTGCCATGTGTATTTATTCCGTAACTCAAAAAGAGTCAAAGTTCAAAATGTCTTGGCCAAGAGTTCAAAACTTAAACAAAAACAAGGGCCCCAACAAAGAGATGGATGGAATAGGACTTTTTGGAGGTCCTGTCAATGGCAGAATGCTCAAACATTATTTTTTTTTAAAACTCAGTTCAAAGCTTTATCCATTTTAAATAACATTGTTTGAAGAAAAAGACTTGAAGGAATAAACACCAAAAACAAAATAAAAAGAGAAAAGAGGGAAGATAAAAGAATAGGTACAGCCCCATACCAAAAAAGAGAAAAATCTGAAAGTGTGCACGTCCAAATGCCACTGCTTTGAAAGAAGAAATGTTATTCAATCATACAGCCTAATCATGATTGAATAAGTTTAAATTTATTGCTGATAGGTTAGCGAATGAAGATCTTCCAAATAATGTAAACTTGGCTTATCGTTAGAATAGATTAGGAGAAGAGAGAAATGGTTCTAGAAAGGATCAAAATCTGAACCAAAGAAAGAAACAAGGATGCTTATCAATTTCAGATCTTAAGCCTTCATAGTTTTGTTTTAAATTTCTGCAAATAAAATCTATGCACAGCTTGTACAAAATGTCGTAGCCCCATAAAAAATTAGACTGTCTAATCTTGATTTGATTATTTTTCAATTTCCTATTTTAGACTAGAGAATGAAAATCTGTTAAATAGTCTAATCTTGATAGATAGTTAGAATAGGTAGAGAAATGATGAGTTAATCAATTTAAACTGAACTCATGGATGATATAAGGGTAGAATTAGATAGTTTCCTACTTTCAAATAAAAGAAAAATTGATGTTAAACGGGTTTGCAAGTCTAAATGCACCCAAATAAGAAAATTTTTTAGGAGAGTACGTTGTGTAGGTAGAAGTTTTGGTTCAAGACTAATCATGTTATGATTCAGATGTTGAAATACCTTCAAAATAGCAAAATCATCAATTCAAAGAGGATGGTCAAAATTCAAAGACAAAGCACTGGTCTACTTTCCAGAGATTTATTCTCTAAGGTTCTTGACACTTCCAAGAAGTTTCCTTCCCCAAGTGGAGCCACTGTTTGCCATCTATAAAATTTGTTATATCCAATAATGGCTAAATAGTTCCTTAGATTTCTAAAAAACAAGCTTTTATGAAAATCTTCTAAGCTTTTGAAATCTCACTAAGGTCATTATCTTTAAGCTATCCATTTCACTTAAAACTTCACTCAATCCTAAGTTATCCTGTTGATACAAAAAGAAACTGATTTCAGGCTATTTTTCACCATTTTCACATCCATCTCCTTCCTCCATTTTCACATCCATCTCCTTCCTCCATTTTCACCTATTTTCACTCCTATCCTAACAATCATCTATTGCTTTGAAAAATCCCATTTCCCTTCTTATACCCTACATCCCTTTAAAAATACCTTTCAACCATTAAAAAACATATTTATTTGGTTTAAAATCCCTCTCCTAACCCTATCAGAACTTACAAAAAAGGCTGAAAACCTCTGTTTTTAGGCCTAAATATGATTATTTATAAACGAGGCCTTAAGCCCCTTTGGGCTTAAGCCCTCCTCTCCTTTCCTTCATATAACGCAGGGGTCCGACTGTCCGCTCTTCCCTTAGCCTCTTTCCATATACTTTGTCCCACGCCATCTATTTTCCCCCAAAAGAGATCCCGACTGTTGAACACCTATGCAATAGCCACCACACTCCCATGACCCTTCTTCCCCTCAATCATCCTCCCATCCAACTACTACATGGGGCAATCTCCACCATGGATCTTCATGATCTGACGGCCATCATCCAACCCCAACTTTCCATCCTGCTTCCAACCTTTCTGCTACCTGACAAAAGAAATTACATCACCCTGCTGGCCCACCGCCCACTACTCCACCACCATCCAATCCTTTTCCACTACCTGTCTTCCACCTTTTCTCACACCGATCATCTTCCTCAGTCTGGATCAACCCGCACCATTGATTTGACTACCCCAGATCCAACGGCTCCCGATCATTTTCACGTGCGATTTATTCCTAGGGCTTAACGAGTCATTTCCATGCGATAAAAACGGTTTTGGGCCTGTCACGCATCATCCTATGAGTGGAATCGCGTTCGATCCACTGAAAACTGCTTACTGCCCAGAGTCCACGCGATACCACTTGGTTTCGCACAGAACCACCTTCTTCCATTTTCGCGCCAAATCCAAATTATCCACTATTTCTCTTAGTTCCACTCATGGAACCCCTTCTGCACATTTTCCTCCTCTACAATCGCTCCGTCGCCTTCTCCCAAGCCTCTAAAAACGCAGATTAATCCAAGAATGCAGGTTTTATTTTATGTTTTTCGTTTTTGTTGCAGGTTTAATGGCAACGTAAGTTCGCAGTCCATCCCACAACCAATGAAAGTGGTTTTCTGTCCCCGTATGATGATTCATGAGACCGGATAAACGAAGATAAGGGATCAAGGGTTTTTGTTCCAAGGATAGATAAATGATTCATGACCATTGATCCAGTCAATAAACCCTCCAGCGCGCAAAGGAACACCTGCACATAGAAAGACAGAAGATAATCAATAAAGAATGAAGAAACAAAGGAATAAAGGCTTAATCTAAGAAATTAAGGAAAAATCAAAGATTAGCATCATAGATCAAGGATAAAGGACACAGTCAAAGACATATGATTTAAGTTAAAACAATTAATAAAGAAAAATGACAGCAAAAATGACTATAAAGGCTAAAAGAAGAATCAAGCCTTAAAACAGAGTCTAAAGCACAAATCAAGACAGATCAACCAAAGATAAAGCTTTGAATGCCAAATCAATGAAGCTTTTACTTCATCAAAGGCAAAAAATGCCACCTACAGGCATATTTTCCTCAAAAACACACATAAGTTATTACAGTTAGAGATATTTCCGAAAGAAGCAGCTCAAAAGTTATTACAAATTTATCACAAAAGCCTAAATGTCAAATATTACAACTAAGTAACTCAGAAATTAAACTGCATTCATTATAAAGAGTAACTCATTTTAGATATTTTCACCTTCGGCCTTGCATGGTCTCAAAGGTCAAAAATCATTAACTCAATCATAAATAAATTATATTAACCGTAGCTTTCATTTCATCTCCTCATTTTCTTATAAATATGGCATGAGGACTTCATTAGAAAAGGTTCTTGGTTGGCTGTAGAAGGCTGTTACTGTTAGTTGTTTAAAGTGTTGCTGAGCTAGTTGAGGAGTGCTAGGCTGGATAGAGAAAGCTTTGAGCTGTAAATACTAACTAGTTTGAACATCAATAAAACAAGCTGATTCACAGGATCGTGGTATATGTTAATGGTGATGTTTTTCCTCACTATTTTTGTTTTCTCCTTATGTTTTCATTTTTCCCATTTTCTCTGATAAAGAAAAGAAAATTTAGATTAGGATTTACTGTTAAAGGTACCCTATTTCTATCTGCAAGATTTATCTTTATGTTTTCTTCTGCAAGGTTTGATTGAAGGATTCTTAATTTCCCTCCAGTTTTATCTAGCTTGTTGTTTTTAAGAATGATTCAATAGAGTATAACCAGGGAAGTGTTGGTAATCCCATATCCTTTTGAGTAAAACTTGAGATATTTTTCTTGAAAGTATTTTTCAAAGTATGCTAAGTAGAGTCTAAACCAGGGAATTCTATGGTATGCCCTATCCTCTGGTCTATCTTTAAAGGTTCTTTGAAATATTCCTAGAGAGTTCGTCAAAAGCAAATTAGATTATTTCTATTTTATCTCAGGCTGCTCTCCTTGTTATCTTGGATGTTTTCTTTATTTGAAAGTAGTCTTAGGATTACTGGATTGTTGTCTTAAAAGTTTTCTTTAATAAAAGTCTGTCCAAAGAAGTCTATGGTTTTCCTTGTCCTTTGGCTTACTTCAAATAGTTACTTTGAAAGGATTTTCTTGTTTAAGTAGAACTAGAAGATTCTTTACTGACTATAGCTTTACTGCCTTCACAACACCTTAATGTTTCATATCACAATTTAATCTAAAAGATCCATTTAATCTAGATAACGTGCCCTATGAAAACCCTTGAAAATTTGTTGAACAATTAAAATCCTTTTATGACTCCATAGCCCAATGGATTAATGCTGTCTTATAGTCTATCCTTCCAGCTGAAACATTTCCTCAATCTTCTCCAACCTTCAATCCTTCAAGTACCTTTTCAATCAACCAAAACCAAAACAAAGTTCTCCGAGCTTCATAACTAGCCTAATATCTTAAACAAAGCATAAAGATATATCTTCGAAAACACTTATATAGAGAGATCCCTCTCTGAATCTAGGAAGGCTAGGTCCAAGGATTCCAAAGTGGTTCTTATGTGGCCCCCTGCAGCGTTTATTCTTTCCATTCTTGTAAATCACAGGGAGAAAACAGGTCCCAATCATTCAAAATCCAAAATTCATTAAAAGTATAAAAGCCCATTTGCCAAAACAGATCCTCATTTGTTCATGTGTCAAGGAGAAAAATGCGATTTTGGAGCAGAATTGGTTTGAGCAAGGAAAAAATTGCATAAATTGGGCGGTGTTGTGCATAGAGAATTGCCATTGCACATAGAGAATTGGTGTTGCGCATAGAGCATTCATTCCAGTGCAAAATTACATGGCGCTGCACATAGAGAGAGGGCGCTGCTCACCTCGGTAAAGCACTGCACACAGGGCCAAAACCCTCCCAAAATCCTCCAAAAAATTCAAGATTGCCTCTTCGCCTCCAAAACAAGTAAGTGAACCCTTGTAACTCCCTCTTTCTCCAAATTATTCTTGTGTGTGAGTTTTTTTTGTTGGCAAAAATTACAAAGAAACCTTAGTTTTTCCCAAAATTCCCAATCCCATCACAAATTTCTCAAAACCCCCTTCTCCCAAAATCATTGTCCCTAGACCCTACCACATCACCCCATACTTCTAAAAAACACTAAAACTACCCCTCCCTAAGTTCCTTTACTCTTTTCCATTAAAACCCCAATTTCTAGGAATTTCACTCTTTTTCCTAGATTTCCCCATACCTTTGACCTGTAATCAAATTGTCATTTTAATATCCTATCATATTTTCACCTCTCATCACCTCAAAAATTTTCTTAACCCTTTTCCCATCTCCCTTAATTCTTGTGACTCTATCCCTATCCCCTAAAGCCCTCATTTCATCATTACTTTCCCTGCTCCCATTCCCTTTACTCCTTCATTCACTCTCCCTTTTTTCCCTCTTCCCTAGGGTTTCCAAAGTGCCAAATAAAAAAGCATGGAGAGAGAGGACAAAGATTAAAGAAAGGAGGAACACAGTGACAATGAGTTTGAGGAAGATGAGATTGTACAACAAAGAAGGCCACACAAGAGAGGCTGAATCATCAGAGTAGAGCCAGCAAACCTTAGAGAGCTAGAGGCTTCACCTTTAGCTGTGTCTTGTTTCAGATATGTTGGGTGCTATGAGTTTTGTGAAAAGGTGTAAAGAGTTCATCATCACCCTGAGTTGACTAGGATTTTCATACTAAACCTCCATGATAACATGGTAACTCTTGCAGGTGTAACTTTTTCCATTTCCACTTCTATTATTGCTGATGCTACAGGGATTCCAAATGTAGGGGAGAGATGGTACAAAGCAAAGGACCTGGGTGATCATTATTTTGAGCCTTACCTTAGGACCAGGTACAAGAATGAAAAAAGAAAGTTTTTCCGCTTCAGTTTCCTCCTCAGAAAATATGCACCGATGATGAATATTATCATGAGATACTTCACTTATGAGGGAAGACTCTCCAGATTGTATACATATCATATCAGGCTTCTCATGCATTTCACTAGGGTGAGGATGCTGAACATCCCATATTTCTTACTCTTGAACATTGAGAAGATGGAATAATTGGTGGAAAAGAAAGAATATCATTCACTAGGGTGAGGATGCTGAACATCCCATATTTCTTGCTCTGGAACATTGAGAAGATGGCATACTTGGTGGCAAAGAAAGAATATGATCAGCAAATGAAAAACCTCTATCAATACTCCCTCATAAAACTCATTGTGCTTCATCATCTAAATATGTTCAACATCTCTTGGGATAATTTCATTTCCAATGAAATATTCACAAATCCCAAAATTCCTCCACCAATGACACAAGAGAGAAGAGAGACATCTACTAGCCCTGCAACTGCAAAAAAAAGTAAGCATCAAGTCAAACCACCTAGGCAAGTCAAAGAATGTAGTGTAACATATCAAATAGGGCTTAGAAAACAGTTTGCAGCAGAGAGGCAAGTGCTTTCTCCATATGGTTTGGAAGGGGCCTTGCCTTCTTCATCAGCATAGAGGAAAATGTTTGCTCCACATGGTGTGGAAGGGGCTTTTCCTTCTTCATCAACAAAACAGGTACACCAGCATTGAAGGGAAAAGACAAAGTCATAGAGGTCAGCCATGGAGAAACAGATCAAGAGCATGAAGATGCCCATGAGGTAGAGGCTGATTTTGAGCTAGTAGAACTCGAAGGGTTTGATGACACTACCACATCAAGCATTGCAATCAATTAAAATGAGGCACAGATCAGAGAGCTGCAAACCCATATTGTGAGGGAAAAATTCATTATCTCTTTCCTAGAGAAAGAGAACAAACAGTTGACAGACAAGAAAACTCTTTTAGAGATGAAGTTTATATAGGAGAGGAGGAAAAAAATGATTAATCAAGCAGCTATGGAAGATCCTGAGGAGGCTTAAAACATGAGGAAAAGGTCAAATACAAGAGGCCTCAAAAGAGCATTGGAGAAAGAAAAGCAAGAAGCCCAAAGTCTAAGTTTTGACCAACAATTCGCAAAGGAGATTGCAGATGACAGAGAAGTGTGGCTTGAGAGAGTCAAAATTCACTTGTAGGAGCTAATAATGAAGGCCAACAGAGACAATCAGATGCTCAGGCACATGGCCCATCACTATCAGACCCAGAACAAAATTTGCAATATCAAGGTCAAACAGATGAAGGATAAAGTGAAGAAGGTATAGAAGGGCAAGAAAGGAGGTTACAAACTCAATATACTTGCTGATGCCTCCGTACCTCAACTTGACATGTTATTATGGGCCTATCCCATAAATTTTGAACAATTTTGAACATTTTTGGATATTTTTGATTTTTTGGGAAAATTTTGAAAAACACAAGAATTTCTGCTCTATGCGCAGCGCCTCGGCACTGCGCACTTTTTTGGGGAATCCAATGGAACAAAGGAAGAAATAAGTGGGCTCATAATGATGAGAACATGCACCCTATACTTTTTCTAAGAATTTGGATTAAAACTGGTTAGGAAAAATGGCCAAAATCACCCAAAAATCATGTTTCTGCCTCTTTTTCAGGGTGGCAATGTGCATAGAGGTATTCTTGGGAGATTGAAATTTTGAGGGGTCCAAACAGCTCCAAATCAGAAACCACAAGACTATATAGAAATTATATAGGACAAGCTTTCCAATGAGCTATCATGAGCTCAATTTGGACACCAGGAAGTCATTTAGAAGACCTGCAAGAAATACTATTTTTTCCTCCTTGGCGCTACACATAGGACAAATTCTGCCTGTTTTGGAGTTTTCTTTGTTTGTCACGTGATTTTTGAGTTTTACCTCACTATTTGGGGTTTTCACTGATGTAATTGTTAAATATGAATGTAATTAGGATGAGGATTAGTTTACTATGGGTAGATTCATTAGCTTGAGTCCTCTAGAGGTCAAATGAATCAGTTTCCTCTCTTTTAGAGGCAAGTTGCTGGGTCTTCCTAGTGTTGTGTAACCAGCTCCAAAAAGAGAAGAAAAGAGATATCAACGCCTTAGAAATAAGCCACTTCGAGGGGGCAACCTCCAATACATTACATAAATGAACAATTCTTGGATGATCCAATTTAAAAAACCTCCTTTCTATATATAGGAGTCCGTGGGGCCATAATGTAATCCTAGCCAACCTAAAAATAATAATTTAAGGGCACAATAATAATAAAATGGGGGTTAAAAGGGTACAATAATAACAATAAGGGGGTTACACTAACAACAATAAGGGACTATACTAGTAATATAGGGACCTAACATGCCCCTCTCCTTCAAAAAAGTGTTGTCCTCAACACTTGAGTAGCTCTGGGTGCTTCTGTATAAAATTCTCATCCTCCCATGTAGAATCTTCAGTGGGTAAGTTCTTCCACTTGATGAGATAATCTGAAATTGATCGATTCCGTAGTTGTCGAGTTCTTGTTTCCGTGACTGCTTCAGGTTCCAATCTGATTTTTCCTTCCTCATCAAGTTCTGGTAATATTGTTTGAACTGGAAGATTTTCACCGATAACCTTCTTTAAGCATGAAACATGGAAAATTGGATGTACTCGCGAAGAAGCAGGAAGCTCCAATTTGTATGCCATAGTACCAATCTTTTGCAACACCCTGTAAGGACCATAGTACTTTGGAGATAATTTATTATCCTTCTTTGCTTGCTTGAGGGACATTTTTTTGTATGGTTGTAGCCGTAAAAATACCCAATCTCCTACATCAAAACTTCTCTCACTGCGATGTTGATCTGCCCGTTGTTTCATTCGATTTTGTGCCAAATTCAGGTTATCCTTTAAGAGTTGGAGAACTTCTTGCTGATGCTCGATGTGATCTTCCACTGCTTGAACCTTCGAATTTTTCCTTAAAGATGATGTGATCGATGGTGGATGATATCCATAAAGTGCCATAAATGGGGTCATTTTTGCTGCAGTATGGAAGGAAGTGTTATACCACCATTCAGCGAGAGGTAACCACTTGACCCATTGTGTTTGTTTATCAGATACAAAACAACGAAGATATCCTTCCAAACATTTATTTACTATCTCAGTTTGACCATCGTATTGAGGATGATAAGATGAACTATGAGCTAATTGAGTACCCAAACAAGAAAATAACTCCGTCCAAAAATTTCCAGTAAAAATGGGATCTTTGTCGCTCACAATAACCCTTGGGTTTCCATGTAGCTTTTGAATTGTGTCCATAAATGTAGTAGCAACCGTACTTGCTTTAAATGGATGAGATAATGCACAAAAGTGTGCATACTTGGTAAGTCTATCAACTACCACCATGATGACACTCTTTCCTTCAGACTTAGGTAAACCTGTGATAAAATCCATTGAAATCTCCTCCCAATATTGACTTGGAATGGATAAAGGTTGTAGAAGTCCCGAGGTCTTAATTGTTTCCACTTTATTCTGCTGGAAAACCAAACATTCCGCCACAAAATTTTGAATATCAGATTTAAGGCCATCCCAAAAAAATTCGTTCTTCACCCTATGGTAAGTTTTTAAAAATCCTGAGTGTCCTCCTAAAGGAGAAGTGTGCAATTCCAGAAGAATCTTTTGTTTTAGTTGGGAATTATTACAAAGATATAAGCGATCTTTGTACCATAAGGAGTCATTTTTCCAACTAAATGTATCAGATGTACTAGGATCTTGCTGCAACTTTTGAATGAGTGTCCATACATCTTTGTCCTTCTTCCATTCATCTCTTGCTTTGGTTATCCAATCTGGTTGGATAATAGAAATGGCACAAAGCAATGCTTCCACCTCTTCATTCTTTCTTGAGAGTGCATCTACAACAACATTAAGCTTTCCTTTTTGTAGATTATTTCAAAGTCATAACTCAACATCTTTGTGACCCATTTTTGCTGCTCTTCTGAAGATAGTCTTTGTTCCAAAAAGTGTTTAAGACTATCATGATCAGTTTTTACCTTGAAGTGTCTTCCCATTAGGTAAGTTCGCCATTTCTTTAGTGCATGAAATATTGCTAACATTTCCTTCTCATAAATAGGTTTCTGTAAATACTTTCCTTTGATTGGATGACTTTCAAAAGAAATGGGTCTTCCTTCCTGCATTAAAAACGCACCAATTCCATTTCCTGAGGCATCACATTCCACAATAAAGGTTTTTGTGAAGTCTGGCGTAGCTAAGACCGGTGCTAGGCACATTGCCTCTTTAAGATGTTCAAAGGCCTTAGTTGCTTCATGAGTCCATGAAAATGCATCTTTCTTCAATAATGTTGTTAGAGGTGCTGCTATTCTCCCATAATTCTTAACAAACTTGCAATAATACCCTGTTAACCCGAGAAATCCTCGCAACTGCTTTATGGTTGTGGGGAATTTCCATTCCTTAATGGCTCTAATTTTGTTAGGGTATACTTTAACACCCTTGTGAGATACAATACGACCCAGATATTCCACCTCTTGTACTCCAAAGAAAAATTTGGATTTTTTTCATATAATTGTTTCTCCTGCAATAGTTTGAGCACCCTGTCAACATGTTCAACATGATCCTTCCAAGACCTGCTGTAGATTAGTATATCATCAAAAAATACTAGCACAAATTTTCTAAGGAAGGGTTTGAAAATGGATTTCATCAACCCTTGAAATGTAGAAGGTGCATTGGTAAGGCCAAAAGGCATGACCAAAAATTCATAATGACCCTCATGAGTTTGAAATGCTATTTTTGGAATATCTTCAGTCTTCATTCTAATTTGATGATATCCTGAACAAAGATCCAACTTGGTAAAATAAATTGCTCCATGTAATTCATCCAATAATTCATCAATTAAAGGAATGGGAAATTTATCTTTAATGGTGAGCTTATTGAGCTCCCTATAATCCAGACACATGCGCCATGATCCATCCTTCTTGTGTACCAATACTACAGGAGCAGAGAAAGAACTTTGACTAGGTTGAATTATACCCGCCTCTAACATTTCTGCAATCATACGTTCAATTTCTCTCTTTTGGACATAAGGATATCTATAAGGCCCGATGTTTGGAGGAACACTTCCTGGAATCAAATGAATAGCATGATCATGATCACGAATAGGTGGGAGTCCTTTGGGAGTTTCAAACACCTTGGAATGATTGTCCAAGACTTGTTGGAGATCTGCAGAAATAGATGATTTTGATGTTGGAACTTCTAATGAGCATAATTTTGCAATTACGCCTCGTTGTTCTTTCTTTAGAAGCTTTGTCATGACATTAGAGTTTATTATCCTTCCTGGCTTCCCCGCAATACCCCGTAATTCGACTTCCTTTCCTTCTGAAAAAAAATTCAAGAAAAGTTCTTGAAAATTAAAAGCTACCGTCCCCAAAGATTGTAACCATTGTACTTCTAGTACAACATCAGCACCTCCCATAGGAATGGCAAGCATTGGACTAGTCAATACATATTCCCCCATGGTTAGCTTGATATTATGGCATTTTCCAGAGCAATTTATAGTTCCTCCATTTGCAACCATCACTTGACATTCTGGTGCCGGGTATTGGAAACAATTTAATTCCTTGGCTACCTTACAATGAATAAAATTATGGGTGCTACCTGAATCAATCAACAATATTACCTTTTTCTTCTTGAATTTTCCTTCTATCTTGAGAGTTTAAGGAGTTGTAATTCCTGCCAGTGCATTACACGATATGGTCGGATTCATTTCTTCCACTTTTAGGGTTGGTTCCTGGTGTATATCCTCTTCTTGTTCATTTTCTTCTTCCTCTTCACAATATATGTAAAATAATTTCTTCTCAGCACACTTATGACCTTTAGTGTATTTGCTATCACAACTGTAGCAAAGCCCTTTTGCTCTTTTTTCTTCCAATTTTTGTGGTGTCAACCTTGTTGGTTGTGGAAATCCAAATGTAGCAACACTTCCTTCTTTATAGAATTGAGTGGTAGGCTTCCTTGTCGCCATAATTTTACATTCAACTTTTCTTGCCAACCTGAATGCCTTCTCCAATGAATTAGATTCTAGAACACGAAATTCATGTTGGATGTTATCCTTTAAAGTGCCTATGAAGAGATCAATCCTGTGTTCCTCTGGAATATCAGTTATCCTTATATTCAATTTTTGGAAGTCCTCAATGTGCTGCCCCACTAAACCCTTTTGTTTGAGATTTATCAATTGGCTAAAGAAGGTGTTGCTCTTTGTATCCTCATAATGTGCTATCATTTCCTCCGTAAAATTTGACCAAGTGACATTTTTTTTACGGGAGCAAAGCCATCGATACCATACAAATGTATTTTGTTCTAAATGTAAAGTTGCAATGCGTACCTTTTGTGTGTTTTTCACATTATGGAGATCAAAATATTGCTCCATCTCTAGTATCCATGTTACAGGATCCTTTCCATCAAACTTCCTCATATCCATTTTTGGAATATGGTGGTTCTTCCCGCCAACATTAGAGTTTATGAAATCACGATTAACATTTATTTTGTTCTCATCATGAGGTTCTTCTACTATCTTTTCACCATTAGGAAACATTTCTTGTATCAACTTGGTCAAACCTTCGATGTCTGATTTTAGATCATTCTTCATGTTTTTCATGTTGTTTTCCATGTTTTCTTTCATGTCATCCATCTTAGCTTCCATGCCAGCTTCCATGCCATTCATCTTCTCTTCCATGCCTTTCTTCAAAACTTCCATTTCATTTTTTGTTTCTCTTTGTGAGAGTGAAATTTGTTGCACTTGCTCTTGTAATTTTGATAGATCATGTTGCAATTCTTCATCTTCATGAGTCATAGTAGACCCTTCTAAAGGCTTAATGGGTGTTGAATTATTTTTACGGGGCATATTTTAGAACCCAATATTGATATCTATTCTACAATATGCCCTTGGAATCAATTCAAATTGATTCTTCAAACAAGACTTATGCAATTCGGAAAAAAATACACACATTTTTCTTGCTTTTGAGGAGCTCAATATTGAAATTGGATTATCTCCGCGATTGCATCACTTCAATATTTGAATTTCAGTACCAAATTATCCCTATGAATTATATTTCGAATGCCACAGGTCTGACCTGATTTGGATTCTCCAAGACAAAGTTGTGTCCAATCTCCCACAATGACCTAATTATGGACTGGTTCAGTAGAGTGAACTTGTATGACTTTCCACGTGTCACTGTTTTGTCCTTTGTCTCTGAAATTGATAGCCAAGAAACTAAAGTCCGTGTACTTGCAACCAAATTTTACGGCACTCCAATCCGATGCCCAGAGAGAGAGTTATTGAAATTTTCTTACGATCACCTCTTTGAGATGAAATTCAGGAGCCTGAAAAAGCACTACCTTCCACAGATCATATCTCCAAAAATGTTGCGAACCAAGCTCTGAAATTTGTTGAAGAATTTCCTCAGTATTTCAGCTTCGAACCATACGAATTTCGGATTCTGAACCTAAGTAGAAAAAAAGTTATAGTGCAAATTCCACGATGACCTGTCTAGGAGCCTGAAACAAGACCTAACTGCCACAGATCATATCCCTGAAAATATTGCGAACCAAGCTCTGAAATTTTTAGACAATATTCCTCAGGATTTCGGCTTTGCACCCTAAAAATGTCAGCTTCTGAAACTTTGTAGAAAACAATTTATAGCGAAATTGCCACGATGACCTGTTTGGAGAAGCGAAACCCTAGAATCCAAAGTTCTGATACCAAATGTTGTGTAACCAGCTCCAAAAATAGAAGAAAAGAGATATCAATGCCTTAGAAATAAGCCACTTCGAGGGGGAAACCTCCAATACATTACACAAATGAACAATTCTTGGATGATCCAATTTACAAAACCTCCTTTCTATATATAAGAGTCCATGGGGCCATAATGTAATCCTAGCCGACCTAAAAATAATAATTTAAGGGCACAATAATAATAAAATGGGGGTTACAAGGGTACAGTAATAACAATAAGGGGGTTACACTAACAACAATAAGGGACTATACTAGTAATATAGGGACCTAACACCTAGTCTTCAGATTCTTGTTCAAAATTTGATGGAAACTGATCCTCATCTCATGGATTCAACTCCCTGAGGCTAGGGTGAGTTGTTTTGAGGTCTATATATTCTTCTTCTTTCTCATATGTAAGGGTTAGATTCATTTGGATACTTGGCTTTTGAAGAGACACAATTTGTATTAGTTTCTGAGTAGGAATATTAATCAAATTTGCAACTATTTTTATGGGATCCATATGGTATGGTGTTTAGTTTCAGTTTCTCCTTTTTAGCTCAGATGTTAGAATGTTTTGTTTATTTCATCCATCATTTTGTTGCTATTAAGTGAATTTTTTCAAGTTATATGAACAAAATCCATAATTTTTATGCTTTGTTTTGGGTAAATATTCGCGGTCTATAATTTCTTCAGTTTATAAAGAACCCATGATTCCACCATGCTCTTTCTAGCTCCTCACCTGTCTTGATCATCCCACCCATTGAAATCCCAAAGTGCTAAATCACTATGCCTACCTTGCCCCATAGAACACCCTGCAAATTTTGACCTAATGTTCCTTACCCTGACTGTTTGACTCCTTCTGATCCAACACAACCCTATACAATAAAATCAAAACCCTAAGCTACTATACCTAGCCTAATATCTTCTTTACTCAACCATCCTAGCTATGATCCTTACGGAGAGAGCCCTCTCCTTTCCTGACAGGGCTAGCTACTTGGCTAAGCGTGGTTTGTGGTTATCTCAATATTGCCTTCTTCAGCCCGAGGTTCAATCTGAGTGATAACATTTTGTTGACTCCACTGGGGAAGAAAAAGTAAGATCAGATCCACCCTAGTAAGTTTTCATTGAAATTCTCAAACTTGTGGATGATAAGTTTAGATTTTATTCAAAGGATGTGTTAGCCACCTATAAAATTTATTATAGCAAAAGGTGGCTAATAATTTTTGGAGCCTTCAAGGAAAAAAATTTATTACTAAAAGGTGTTGGCTCTTGAAGAATATTAAACGCCTCATGCCTCTGTCGAAATCTTCAATGATGTGCCCATTTTTACACTCAGAAATCCTGCAGATTTCCAAGACAGTTTACTGCTGCAAACACCATTTTTCCCCCTCCTTCCACTTCCAAAACTAAACTCATTTTAACCTCTTCATCTCCCATGAAAAACCCTCATTTTCATGTTTCTCCCCTTTCCCCTTCATTAAAACCCCTTTGATAAGGATTAAGATCCTTTCTTAGCCTTATCGAAACCCCCAAACTCCTTTGAAAATCATTAATAATCCATATAAATGCATTTTTTATATTTTATAGATTTAAGCCCCATTTGGATAAGTCTAAAAAACTTTTCCTCCATATGCCTTGGTGCTAGAACCAAGCACTAGCCTTCTAAGTGCTTATCGCGTTGCCCGATTGCAATTAGCCCCTCCTCTTGAACCCCCGATCATACGATCCTCGATATAACCCATGGCCCCGCAAAAGGGCGCCAGGCCATACTGTATATTAAATACTTCCGCCCAAAGTATAAAACTTCGATTGTATGTTTTTGTCGGTTTTTATTATATTATAAAATTTCCGCCTATGCAAAAATTCAGTCAATCTCCACCGTCGATCTGATCTGCAGATCGACGGCGCGCAGTCTCTCGCCCGGTGATCCCTGCCAACCACTCACCATTGCAAAACCACACGGTATCCATCGCACCGCTTTTAAGAGCGAGGTGGTTTTTTTTCATTTTGTAGCGATTCCATACACTGTTTGA
Source organism: Pinus albicaulis (assembly GCA_034641835.2). NCBI lineage: Eukaryota > Viridiplantae > Streptophyta > Pinopsida > Pinales > Pinaceae > Pinus > Pinus albicaulis. The sequence goes on from CM076576.1 coordinate 170,391,193, forward strand.
CACTTGGCCTGAGCACTATTCACTAAACCGCCATTCATTGCACGTTAAAAATCGGACGTGGACCCGGCGCGATATTGACGTTCACCGTCCGATCTGAGGCCACTCATCGGACGGTGATCACTCTCCGAAGATGACCGTGAGATGACCCAAAGTTCATTGCTCTGATTCCGCGTCTAGTCAGCATTTCTGGACCCGGGGGTTTTATTCATCCGGATTTTATTAAAATTTCGATGTCTGGGCACATTTTATAAGGTTTATTGGTGCCCGTCCTTCACCATTGATCATGTGGGACGATTTCATCCAATAGACCACGTTTGTCCCAATCCCCAAACCACATTTTGTGACCATTTTTGTCTAGAACAAAGGTTTTTAACCATTTCCCCGTTTTTACTTTGACTTTTCGCCTCTGCTCCTGACTATCGATCTATGTGTGATCGACGGCTCTGATTTAATTCCTTTCCCCATTTCCTTTTGACTCATTCTGATCAATCTTGACTGTTGGATGATGCCATCCAACGACCTTGCTCTCTACATGCGCTTTCTCACGCAGCAAACCTATACATGTAGGATTTTATAATTTTTTTTGTACTTTGCAGGGTTTAAATGGTTTTCCGCCATGCTGAAGAAAATTCATAGGCAGAGGCCCTGCATACCAACAAAAATAGCAAGTCAATCACAAATCAAAGAATATCAGTGTCGAAGATAGAAACGCACCAGCACGGAAGACTGAACACAGATTTAGGAGGATTATGGCTAAGATTGATTATCGAAAGCCAAAACCTCCTAATTAAAACATAGTTAAAAGGAAATTAGAGTGTTTTATCAGACATAAAGCCTATACTGCCACATTAGGGGCTAATTTAATCCCCTAGCTACCACAAAGCCACCTACAGCTTCAAAACAATCAAAAGAAGTCCGAAGTTATTACCAAACCAAGAGATATTTTTCATCAATATAGATGAACAGTTAATTAAACCAAAGGAACTTATTGTAAACTGTCATAAGAAGTTATTGCAAGGATAACGAGGAGCCTTGAAATCAAAAAATTCTTTCCAGCAAGCCTAATAGTTAATTTAAACCAATTAATACAGGGAAAATACCAAAAATATTCTCTATTAAGCCCCTCAAAGGCTGAGAGACAGTGCACTGTATTATTTTAACTTAGAAGATATTTTATCCCATTCCACCTCCTCATTCTTCTATAAATATTACTGGAGAAGATGAAAAATTTGTTGGTTGGTTGATCACTAGTTGTAATACTGAAACTCTCTTAAATAATACATATTCTGTTGAAGTTGAAGAACAAATTGAAGTCTTGGAAGCCTTGATGATGTTGTTGCATGTTTGTTCCTGAGAAGGCTCTATCATTGGATCCATGAGCTTGGCTGTTGGTGAAGTATTCTAAACTGTTTAATGTTTTCTCCTGTATTCATTCTGTTCCATAATTTCTTACTATAATAGGTTGAAATTTTTAGGCTAAGAAATGACTCCTAGAAGCACCTTAGACCTGTTCATCCTTCACTGTTTCATGTTTTCTTCTGCTGAGGTATTTTAGAGTCTTTAATCTCTCTCTTTAGTCCCCATGCTTGTTTATTTTCTTAATAGTTCGAACAGTTGGTTTCAGCATGATTTGTGGTTCTCCCTGCTTGTCTGTTGCCACTTAAAGGCTGTTATTGAAGTCTCCCTTTGAAGTATTTCTGTCTATAGTGAGCCAAGGAGGTTTGTTCTGATATTGCCCTTTGTCCTTGCTTAAACAGTTGTCTTAAAGGTCTTTATAGTTGTAATCATAGATGTGTTAGGTGTTCCCTCTTCTATGACTGCAATTATCAGTGAATCTTTTATGTTTTCTAAGTCATTTGAAATAAAATCTTTGATGAAATAGGGTGTTCCCTGAATCTTAGATTTCATTTTAAAAGTTGTTTTGAAATCATTATTTTCTTAAAGGTGCGATTTGTAGAATTTATGGTTAGCCCTGTCTACCAAATAGCTCTTTATTGTTCAAGTTGTGCTTTAAAATTCCCTTTGTTTGAGAATTGAATTTCTCTTTCCAAATCATTGATGTCCATCTCATTCCAAAAACCAAAGGATCCTGCGGCCAACTTAGATTTTCCCTCTGATATCCCATATCCATTGATGAGTATGTTATGACCTCTTCTTGACTCCATTTCCCAATGAACTAGATGTTTCTCCATTCTATATATCGTTCCTAGACGTTTCATGTTTTGCTGTATCAATTCAACCAAACAAATAAACAAACACCTGCACTTAATAACTAGTCTAAAACCAATACTCAAAGCACAAAATATAAACCCTTGCAAACAAAAATTTGAGAGATCCCTCTCTGAGAACAGGAGGACTAGATCCTAGAACTCTAAATATTGGTTCTGATGTTGCCTTGTCTTTTGATTTTCCAAACTATCAAAACATGGGACTCCAACATAATGGAAATCACAGTGGGACCCTAAGTAAAATATTCAAAATTAAACACTCACTGTCTAGTATAACATAAGTAACCTTCTTCAAGCACTACCTGACAAATGGTAATCATGATAGGACTTAAATTGAATCAGTGACAAATTAAGTAAACCCTTAGGATTCTCTTAGAACCTTATCAAACCTTGAAGGAATCAGTTACCAAGCCATAAGAGTGAACGTTGTATGATTAAACACCTTACCTAAGTGTTAAATCACACTTAGGACACTCTCTTAACTTGTAAGACCGAAATAACTCAGAAAAACCCAAAACATTTCAGTTTGGCTTCATAATAAACACGGTGGTGGGACCATCCAGTATTTTACCTTCATAAAAGCTAAAAAGTTTCCACTTGGTGACTCCACTAGCCCCAGTAGGCCTATTACTCATCTAGGTTCCCAGATCTCTTTAGGATTGTGTTAACCAGCCTTGAAGAATTTTAGAAGCCTAGTCCCATACTGGATAAGACATCCTGAGAGATAAAATTCCCATAAACAATCCCTAAAAACCTCAAACTCTCTCATTTTTGAAAAAAAAAATAGTCTGGCTTCACATAGGATCAACACTAGATCCCGTCTAGACCCAAATCCTCCTTTAAGAAAATTCTGTGGCAGACTTCTAACTCTGGAAAATCAGCTGCTAATAGGAGCCTCTTAAGAACAAATTCTGTCCCTGAAAACCTTGTTGTCTTAGAGGATTCACACTTTGATTTAAATCATACAAGAACATCTTTAGAACTAGATCTCAAGGTGACTTAAATCAAACTGACCTTGATATTACAGATTTGCAACAAAGCTTCAGTAGAGAAGCCTCACCTCCACTCCTCCTAATTCCCAGCTTCTTCATCACTTTAGTCTTTTCCATAACAAGTATGCTCAAAATCAGTTTGTTGGCCCAAGTATTTATTCCACTCCAATTCATACTACCACTATGAAAAACACCCTTGTTCAGCCCACTTTCACTCCTGTAAATCCACCTCTTGTAAATCCACCCTTATTTCCAGCTATGGCAACATGGTATGCCCCATTAGTGTTACCACAACCTCTACTTCCCCTGCCAAATGATTACCAATCCAAAATCCCTCATTTCACTGAAAAGAGTCTACAACAGCTTAGCATCATGTAGATAGGATGGAAGATGCATTTGATTACATGGAGATAGAAGAAGAAACTGTGAAGATGAGGATATTTGCCCAAAGTTTAGGAGGAGATGTAAAGAAGTGGTTTAAAAACTTACCTCCTAACAGCATAAATGATCTCCCTGCCTTGCATCAAACATTCATCAATAAATGGGAACTCAAAAGGAACCCTCTCCAAATACTAGCAGAATATAGCAGCCTCAAGAGAAATCAAGGAGAGAGTGTTCATGACTACTCCACTAGGTTCAATAGCATTTACAATGCTCTTCCACCTCACATGAAACCTCCTCAAGGCATGGCCTTAGTAAGATATCCCGAAGGCCTTGATGTGACATGATGTATCAGTTGAGGGAGAGAGACTACTCAACCTTAGAAGACATGCAGAAAGGAGCTGTGAGCGTAGAAGCAAACAAAATTGAGAAAAGAAATAGGTTAAGACTAGAGAAAAGGGTAACCTATAAAGATGACCTACTACCCTCAACCTCAACTTCTGACACAAAAATTGACAACCTAGTTAAGGTGATGGAGAGGATGCTTGAAAAGATCAACTTAAATGAGAGAGTGCCACCAAGAGAACCTCAAAATAACCAAAACAGGAATAGAAATCAGAATTATAGAAGAGAAAACAATCAAGATAAGAAAAATAAAGTGACCAACAGATTAGACCTCCCTTCCAACAGAACTATGTAGATCAATATGAGGAAGATATGGAGTTGGAAAGGTTGGGAGAATCTCATGTAAACTTGATTGGTTCAGACAGTGGGGATGATTTTTTCCTCACTGAAGAAGAACAAGGTTTCTTCTCTTATCATAGTACAAACACCTATGAAGATTCTGATGACTATAGATTGGGGTTTGAAAATGCAATCATGGAGGTACACAAACAATATGATCTTAGGAGCAAGGGGAACATAGATAATTCAAAGGACAAAAACACTAATACCATTGTCAAGAAAAACACAGAAACTCAGCCCAAAAAGACAACAGAAAAAACCAACATTTTGACCAAGAAACTAGACATAAACAAAGACAAAAGTGTCCAGCCAAATGTTGAATAGAGTACCCCTAGAACCTCAGCTAGTGGTCCTAATAAAACTGTCCCAATTACCAGTCCAAACAAGGTTCAGCGCATCAAAAGTGCTGAAAGGAATTCAATTGAAAAGCCAGATGTAAATATGAACAAGTCAATTTTTCCTTTCAGCCTTGAGGGAGAGATCGCCAAGATAAAAATTCCCATTCCCCTAGCTGAACTAGTAACCCAAGAGGTGTAAAAAAATCAAGTTTTGAAAGCTTTGAACCTATGAAGTGATACTAAAACCTTAAACTTGACAGATGGCAAACCTGAGTTGTTGTTTGGTCCAGAAGTTGAGGGAAAATACCAAGAAGGGGTTGTCCCTCCCTTCTATGTTAGCTTGAACATACATGAGAAAATTTTACACAATGCCATGTTAGACTCAGGAGCTTCACAAAATCTAGTGCCAAGGGTAGTGATGGAAAGCTTAGGCTTAGAAATTACTAAACCATACAAAGATTTGTATTCCTTTGACTCAAGCAGAGTCAAATGTTTGGGTTTAATCAAAGATTTGTGTGTTAACTTATCCCAATCCCTGCTAAGAGTTTAGTCATGGACATAGTTGTAGCTGACATTCCCCCTAAGTATGGCATGCTCTTATCAAGATCTTGGGGAGCCAAAATTCAGGGAAGCCTTCAAATGGACATGTCCTATGCCACCATTCCCGTTTTTAACCAAAACAGAAGACTATACAGGGAATCTCACATGAAGTACATGGTGAGAAACATAGAAAAACCAAACAACTCTCCTATCTATTATATTCAATCAAGTTTAGACTCCTTTATCTTATGTAACCAAGATGAAATTACTCAACAAGATAAGGAAAACATGGACCCAATCAGCTCAGCAAAACAATAAAATCTTCCCTCAAATCAAATTCAAAACATTGACAGTCAACAGCAACAAGAGAATGAAAATAAGGATGACATACTTTGGAAAATAAAATTTGATGGATCTTGTAATAAAACAAGTGCAGGAGCAGGTGTGTGGATTCAAAATACAAATCAGAGTTTTTCATATAAATTGGATTTCCCATGCACTAACAATATTGCTGAGTATGAAGCACTTCTCCTAGGCTTACAATTGCTTAAACAATTAGAAGCCTAGATGATATCAATCTTAGGAGATTCTTAACTTATCATAAGACAAATCAAATGAGAATACTTAGCTAGAAATCCAAGGCTTAGGGAATATCGCAACGATGCCCTTGATCTATTGAAAACCTTTGAAAAGTATGAACTTATTTTCATTCCAAGAGCACTAAATCATATGGAAAATGAACTTGCTTTCAATGCCAGCAATTGCCAAATACCTGAAATAAGTGAACAACTTAGTGTGAAGGTAAAACATAGCCCTGCTGTGCCTGATAAAAAAGATCATTAGCAAGTGTTTGATTCTGACAAACACATAGATGATTTCTTGAAATCAGAAAATGATTTCAGCATACCAATATCAGAAACCAGCCATAAAGAAAATTGTTTGTATATTTAACAAATCCCAGAAGTTGAAATGACATATAATGTTGATATAAATCATTATGAGAATATTTTTGAAGCAGAGATAACTAATAACGCAGACCAAGAAGACTTGTAAGTTTTACAATGCAAAAATGATAAAATTCCAAGAGGTATAACACCCTTAGAACACCTTTTTGATTTTAATGATGTAGCCAAAGAAACGAAAATGGAGCCTGTGGAAACGAATGTAGAAGAGCATAACCTAGGCAGCCTAGCAGAACCCAAAACGATCAAACTATCCAGCACTCTCCCAGCTCACATAAAAATGCAGTACATAGAGCTGTTCAAAGAGTTTAAAGATGTTTTTGCTTGGGGATACAAGGACCTAAAATCGTATGATACCAGCATCATCCAACATAAAATCCCTTTGAAAGAAAATCAAAAGCCTTTTAAACAAAAAATAAGGAGAATAAACCCTGTTTTATTACCTTTAGTTAAGGCAGATATTGAGAAGATGCATGCTGCTGGGATCATTATACTAATCAGATATTCAGAGTGGGTATCAAACTTAGTCTTTGTGAGAAAGAAGATAGGGGAAATTAGGCTCCGTATTGACTTCAGAAATTTAAACAAAGCCTCTCTAAAAGACAACTGCCCCTTACCTAAAATGGACCATATACTTCAAAGGGTAGTTGGGTCAAAAAGGATATCCCTCTTAGATGGGTTCTCGGGTTATAACCAGGTGTTAGTGCTCCCAAGTGATCAAATCAAAACTGCTTTCACTACACCTTGGGGCACCTTTATGTATGTCAAAATGCCTTTTGGATTAATGAACGTAGGGGCCACCTTCCAAAGGGCCATGGAAATAGCGTTTTCTGAAGATATTGGCTATTTCATAATCATTTACCTTGATGACAAAACTGTTTTCTCAAAAACTGATGAAGAACATTTGATTCACCTAAGAAACGTTTTTGAGAAGTGTAGGAAATTTGGCTTGTCATTGAATCCCAAGAAGACACTCTTTGGTCTCCAAGAAGGTAAACTTCTTGGCCATATAATTTTGGAAGAGGGAATCAAAATAGACCCTACAAGGATAGATGGCATATTGCAGATCAGCCATCCAAGAAGACTAAAAGAATTACAATCTTTCATTGGAAAGATTAATTTTCTGAGGAGGTTCATCCCCAACCTTGCTGAGCTATTAAAAAAAATTACAAACATGCTTAATAAAGATGTCAGTATAAATGGACTTTACCAGCTAAAAAATCATTCGAACTGGTCAAACAAGCTCTTACTTAAACACTAGTCCTGATTAGTCCAGATTTCACCAAAGACTTTTATATCTTTTCTTTTGCATCTGAGCATACAATAGCTGCAGTTTTACTTCAAAAGAATGACTTGGGGCAAGAAAAACCAATATCCTTCTTTAGTAGGGCCTTAAGATATGCTCCTCTCAAATATAAAATTATGGAGAAGCAAGCCTTAGCATTAGTGAAAGCATTAAAAGACTTTAGGGTCTATATTTTACACTCTCACATAATTTCTTTTGTTCCACATACTGTTGTCAAGGAAATTCTAAGTCAAGACCCTGATGGTAAAAGGGGAAAATGGATTTCTACTATTCTTGAATATGACTTAGAAATCAGGCCCACCAAACTATTCAAAGGACATGGATTAGAAAAACTTATGGCTGAGTCTAACTTTCAAGCACTAGACATAAATATGGTAGATGTGTTGGAAGAAATAGAAGAATCTACTGCTCCTTTTATTGAAGAAACATTTCTAAATTCTCCTTGGTATGCTGACATCATTTATGTGCTTTTATATTTAAATGCCCCTCCTTCTTTGTCTAAAACTAAAGCTAGATTTTTGAAACAAAAAGCTTTGAGTTTTTGCATTATAGATGGGATATTATATTGGAAAAATGCTGTTGGAATTTTGTTTAAATGTCTACTTGAAGATGATGCAGGAAAAATCATGCATGAGTTGCATGATGGAGAATGTGGAGGATACCTCTACTGGAAGGCCACAGTGAACAAAATTATTAGATCTGGTTACTATTGGCCTACCCTTTTCCTAGACACTCAGAAGTTGGTCATGTATTGCCATAAGTGTCAAATATTTGATGGAAAAAAAAACTCCTTCCCTTACCCTTACATCCCATCAAAGTTGAGGCACCTTTTCAACAATGGGGTTTAAACTTCATTGGGGAAATTCACCCATCCTCCTCAACTCAACATAAGTGGATCCTCACAGCCAGTGACTTCTTTACCAAATGGATAGAAGCTATACCTTCCAGAAATGATAATGACACTGTCATTATCAAGTTCCTTGAAACAAATATCCTATCCAGATTTAGTTTTCCCAGAAAAATCATAACAGACAATGCTGGTGCTTTTAAATCTAAAAAGATGGTTGATTTCTGTTACAAATACCACATAACCTTGGGCCATTCCACTGCTTACTATCCCCAAGGAAATGGATTAGCTGAATCTTCCAACAAGAGCCTCATCAATATCATTAAAAAATTACTGGAACAAAATTAGAAATCATGGCACAGTAAACTAGTTCATGCCTTATGGGATGATAGGTTAACTACAAAGAAATCAATAAACATGTCTCCCTATCAGCTAGTCTATGTTATGGACGCAATTTTTCCCACCTCATTAGGAGTTCCAGTCATGAAACTCCTTCAAGAAGTGCAGATTGAAGAGAATGATATGTAGAGAAGAATCAACCAAACCATCCATTTACAACAGACTAGAGAGGAAGTCTATGAATGAACACAGTTAGTCCAAGAAAAAATGAAAAATTTATTTGATAAGAGGACTAAGGAAAAATATTTCCAAGTTGTAAATGTTGTTCTTAAGTGGGATTAAAGAAGAGAAGAGAAGGGAAAACATGGCAAGTTTGAGAACTTGTGGAAAGGTCCCTATATTATTCATGCTAAGAGGGGTCGCAATGCATTTTTTCTGAAAGAATTGAATGGAGAATATCTATATGGCGGTCCTGTCAATGGCAGAATGCTCAAGCATTACTTCTGCCAAGAATCATAAGTTTCAAAGCATTCTATTTTTGTCATTGTAAATATCATAGTTTGAACATTGCACTCAAAGTTATGAAAATAAAATAATACAAAAACAGAGAAAGAAAGAAAAGAGGGCAGATTGTAAAAAACAATAAAGGTATAGCCCCATACCAAAAAAAGAGAAACAAATCTGAAAGTGTGCAAGCTCAAATGCCACTCCTAAAGAACACACTCCTAGTTAGTCAAACTATCTAATCTTTACTAATTGGCTTTAAATTTTCTGCTGATAGGATAGTGAATTAGATTTTCCAAACTATTTAATCTTGGCTTATCAGTAGATAGTTTAGGATAGAAATTAAAGGTTCGAACATGCTCAAAATATGAACCTAAGTTTCAAAGAGAAAATGACTCAAATCTGTTTCAAATTCTGATTCAAAGGATGTAAAATCTGGTTCTAAACAATTTAAAATATTAACCAGTTACCAAGCAAAGACAACTCAAACAAAGACCAAAACAAAGCTGTAAAAAGGAGAAGGAAATGCTTTGAAATTTCAGATGTCAAGCCTTCCGTTTTGTTTTAAATTTTGTGTAAAATAATGTCTATGTGCAGCTTGTTTTTATGCCATAGACCAGCATCAAGTTAGATTGTTCAATCTTAACTTGAATGCTTTTTAAATTTCTGTTGTAAAAAATAGAGAATAAAGTCTGTTGGACAGTTTAATCCCAACAGACAGTAGATTAGGTAGAGAATCATATGGGCTCAAATGTTTAATCTGGGTTCATGAGAAATATGGAGTAGAAATAGATTATATTTCCTGCTTTCAAAAGAATAAAATGTTGTGAAAAGAGTTTGCCAATCCAAGTGCACTCTAATGAAGAAAAAATGCTAGATCAGTAGGATTGGGTAGGTAGAAAGCTTGTATTGATGAAGATCCATTGTTTTTGTGACTGCTAAAATGTTTCAGAACAAAGAAGATCATCCACAGAAAGAAAGGCAACCCAATGGATAAGGCAATTGATTAGCCTCCCAGAGAATGCAAGTCTGAAGTTCTTGATGCCTTCAAGAAGGCACCATCCCCAAGTGGAGCCACTGTTAGCCACCTATAAAATTTGTTATAGCAAAAGGTGGCTAACAATTTTTGGAGCCTTCAAGGAAAAAAATTTATTGCTAAAAAGTGTTGTCTCTTGAAGAATCTTAAAGGCCTCATGCCTTTGTCCAAATCTTCAATGTTGTGCCCATTTTTACACTCAGAAATCCTGCAGATTTCCAAGATAGTTTACTGCTGCAAACACCATTTTTCCCCCTCCTTCCACTTCCAAAACTAACCTCATTTTAACCTCTTCATCTCCCATGAAAAACCCTCATTTTCATGTTTCTCCCCTTTCCCCTTCATTAAAACCCGTTTGATAAGGATTAAGATCCTTTCTTAGCCTTATCGAAACCCCCAAACTCCTTTGAAAATCATTAATAATCCATATAAATGCATTTTTTATATTTTATAGATTTAAGCCCCATTTGGCTAAGTCTAAATTTTTTTTCCTCCATATGCCTTGGTGCTAGAACCAAGCGCTAGCCTTCTAAGCGCTTATCGCGTTGCCCGATTGCGATTAGCCCCTCCTCTTTAACCCCCGGTCATACGATCCTCCGTATAACCCATGGCCCCGCAGAAGGGCGCCAGGCCATACTGTATATTAAATACTTCCGCCCAAAGTATAAACCTTCGATTGTATGTTTTCATCAGTTTTTATTATATTATAAACTTTCCGCCGATGCAAAAATTCAGTCAATCTCCACCGTTGATTGGATCTGCAGATCGACGGCGCGCAGTCTCTCGCCCGGTGATCCCCGCCAACCACTCGCCGTTGCAAAACCACATAGCATCCATCACAGCGCTTTTAAGAGCGAGGTGGTTTTTTTTCATTTTGCAGCGATTCCATACACTGTTTGACGCTTGGCCTGAGCACTATTCACTAAACCACCGTTCATCGCACGTTAAAAATCGGACGTGGACCCGGCGCGATATTGACGTTCACTGTCTGATCTGAGGCCACTCATCGGATGGTGATCACTCTCCGAAGATGACCGTGAGATAACTCAGGGTATGAAACAATGTTAAAAGCATCTCCTCCATCGATCTGATCTGCAGATCGACGACCCAAACTTCATCGCCCTGATTCCGCGTCCAGTCAGCATTTTTGGACCCGGGGGTTTTATTCATCTGGATTTTATTAAAATTTTGATCTCTGGGAACGTTTTCTAAGGTTTATTGGCACCCGTCCTTCACCATTGATCGCGTGGGCCAATCTCATCCAACGGCCCACGTTTGTCACGATCCCCAAACCAGATTTTGTGATCATTTTTGTCCAGAACAAAGGTTTTTAACCATTTCCCTGTTCTTACTTTGACTTTTCGCCTCCACTCCCGACCGTCGATCTCTATGCGATCGATTGCTCCGATTTAATTCCTTCCCCCATTTCCTTTTGACTCATTCTGATCAATCTCGACCGTTGGATGATGCCATCTAATGGCCTTGCTCTCTACACGTGCTTTCTCATGTAGCAAACCTATACATGCAGGATTTTATAATGTTTTTTTTTCTTTGCAGGGTTTAAATGGTTTTCCGCCATGCTGAAGAAAATTAACAGGAAGAGGCCCTGCATACCAACAAAAATAGCAATTCAATCACAAATCAAAGAATATTAGTGTCGAAGACAGAAATGCACCAGCATGGAAGACTGAAGATAGATTTAGGAGGATTATGGGTAATATTGATTATCGAAAGCCAAAACCTCCTAATTAAAACACAGTTAAAAGGAAATCAGAGTGTTTTATCAGACATAAAGCCTATACTGCCACATCAGGGGCTAATTGAATCCCCTTGCTACCACAGAGCCACCTACAGCTTCAAAACAATCAAAAGAAGGCCGAAGTTATTACCATACCAAGAGATATTTTGCATCAATACAACTGAACAATTAATTCAACCAAAGGAACTTATTGTAAACTGTCAGAAGAAGTTATTGCAAGGATAATGAGGAGCCTTGAAGTCAACAAATTCTTTCCAGCAAGCCTAATAGTTAATGTAAACCAATTAATACAAGGGAAATACCAAAAATATTCTCTATTAAGCCCCTCAAAGGCTGACAGACAGTGCACTATATTAATTGAACTTAGAAGATATTTTATCCCATTCCACCTCCTCATTCTTCTATAAATATTACTGGAGAAGATGAAAAATTTGTTGGTTGGTTGATCACTAGTTGTAATACTGAAACTCTCTGAAATAATACATAGTCTGTTGAAGTTGAAGAACAAATTGAAGTCTTGGAAGCCTTGATGATGTTGTTGCATGCTTGTTCCTGAGAAGTCTCTCTCATTGGATCCATGAGCTTGGTTGTTGGTGAAGTATTCTGAACTGTTTAATGTTTTCTCTTGTTTTCATTCTGTTCCATAATTTCTTACTACAGTAGGTTAAAATTTTTAGGCTAAGAAATGACTCCTAGAAGCACCTTAGACCTGTTCATCCTTCACTGTTTCATGTTTTCTTCTGCTGAGGTATTTTAGAGTCTTTAATCTCTCTCTTTAGTCCCCATGATTGTTTATTTCCTTAATAGTTCGAACAGTTTGTTTCAGCATGATTTGTGGTTCTCCCTGCTTGTCTGTTGGCACTTAAAGGCTGTTGTTGAAGTCTCCCTTTGAAATATTTCTGTCTATAGTGAGCCAAGGAGGTTTGTTCTGACCTTACCCTTTGTCCTTGCTTAAACAGTTGTCTTAAATGTCTTTATAGTTGTAATCATAGATGTGTTAGGCATTCCCTCTTCTATGACTGCAATTATCAGTGAATATTTTATGTTTTCTAAGTCATTTGAAATAAAATCTTTGATGAAATAGGGTGTTCCCCAAATCTTAGATTTAATTTTAAAATTTGTTTCGAAATCATTATTTGCTTAAAGGTGCGATTTGTAGAATTTATGGTTAGCCCTGTCTACCAAATAGCTCTTTATTTGTTCAAGTTGTGCTTTCAAATTCCCTTTGTTTGAGAATTGAATTTCTCTTTCCAAATCATTGATGTCCATCTCATTCTAAAAACCAAAGGATCCTGCGGCCAAGTTAGATTTTCCCTCTGATATCCCATATCCATTGATGAGTATGTTATGACCTATTCTTGACTCCATTGCCCAATGAACTAGATGTTTCTCCATTCTATATATCGTTCCTAGACCTTTCATGTTCTGTTGTATCAATTCAACCAAACAAATAACCAAACACCTGCACTTAATAACTAGTCTAAAACCAATACTCAAAGAAAACAAGATAAACCTTTGCAAATAAACATTTGAGATATCCCTCTCTGAGAACAGGAGGACTAGATCCTGTAGCTCTAAAGATTGGTTCTGATGTTGCCTTGTCTTTTGATTTTCCAAACTATCAAAACACGGGACTCCAACAGGATGAATTGAAAGTTGTAAAGTGATAGTTAGTTTTCAAAATTGGACATAGTAGCTTGATGAAGATACACTACATCCAATCCAGATCTGAATCCTCCCACCATTGTTATCAATCCTCAGAACATAGGAAGAAAAGCTAACACTATTGTGGAGAAATCTAGTTTAGCCGGAAATCAACTAGACAAAATTTCCATTCCTAGAGCTAATTCACTCCCTAGAAAGTTAGAAACCTTGCAAGACATTGAGCCTGATATAAATTTTGAACAAAGCTTATTCTGAAGCAAATATTTGTGTTGGGTTGATGAAACAATTGTTGATTCCTCCATTTCCTTTCACAATCCCATTGAAGATATGTTTTCACATACTGAATTAGGGTCACAATCAGGGTCACAACTTTTACACATTCTTGATAATCTGTTGACATTTTCTTCACAAATAAATGCTTGGGTAATAAGCAGACCTCAGATCTCAACTTCTTCTACTATCTCTTCAGATCCTTATTTCTTTCAAAATACCATCATTGCATCTACTATCACCCAAAATATTCCTTTTTCTTCACATATTGTTCACACTACTCAATCAATGACCAATCCTCCCTTAATTACATCGAATCTCCAAATCCCTGTTGTTAATCCTCCACCTCCAATCATGGTTGCAAGATATTCCCCCCTTGTTCTTTGTCAGAATCTGGGTTCTATACCCCAATATTACCAAACCAAAATCCCTTTGTTTGACAATACTCAGCCTATGATAGCCCAAAAGCACGTAGACAAGATGAATGATTTCTTTGATCTTCATGAAATTAATGTTGATGATGTGAAGATGAGGCTTTTTGTACAAAGTCTGGAAGGGGAAGTAAGGAAATGGTTCAGAGCTCTACAAGCAGCCAATATTAACTCTTTAGAAGCCTTGCATCGATAGTTCATAGAAATATGGGAAGAAAAGAAAAACCCCCTTCAAATTATGTCCAAATATGAGAACATCAAAAGGAATGTTGGTGAGAGTGTGAAATATTATTGTGTGAGATTTAATGCAGTATATAATGCTCTTCCCACACATATCAAACCACCTGAAGGTTTGGCTTTAGTCAAATTTCTGGATGGGTTTGATACTGATATGGCATATTAGCTACCTAAACGTGATCCTACAACTTTAGCAGATATGCAAAATAATGTTGTAAGTGTGGAAGCGAATTTTCTAGCCAAAAGAGAAAGGATGAGATCTGAAAAGAGAGTGAATGTGAAGGAGGAGACATCTACTTCTGATGCTAAGATGGATTCATTAATCTGAACTATGGAGAGAATGGTTGATCGGTTTTCTATCTTAGATAGGCCTGAAACGCATATCCGGAACCCAAATTTCAGAGGGTAGCAACAGCCTCAGTTTAGAATCAAGCAAAGGGAGTAGAAAGCATCTAACCAACTAGTATAAAAACAATATATTCAGACCCCGCTACAGCAGAATTATGTTCAAGGATTGGAAGAGGAAGAAGATGAAGATCCGGTTGTTGAAACAAATCATTTCTTTACAGCAAATGGTCTGCCCATGTTTCTGACTGAAGATGAAGAGTATATTGAAAATTTGGAAATCACAAAGGATGAGGACTACATCTTGGCAAATGATGATGATTTGGAAATTGAATCTGATGATTATTAGCGTGGGTATATGAATGCTTTGAGTGCACAACAAAAAAAATATTCTTTAAGGAGCAGAGATGCACTTGTTAGTCCTATTTAGAAAAGAAAGAGGTCCAGCCAAAAAATGATCTTCCAAACAATCATAGAAAGGTTAAAGAGCATGTGGATTAGAATCATAGAAAAATCAACCAGCCATCAACAAGCTCAGCTACTAAAGAGAAAGACACTTAGAAAAAGGAGAATGTAACAAAGGATCAAAATGATAGAAGAGATACCATCATCAAAGAGGTAGATAAAGTCACAAATTTTAATTTAGAAAGTGAAATAGCTAAATTGAAAGTGTCCATTCCTTTGACAAAATTAGTAAAGAACAACCACTATAAAAACCAGGTGTCTAAAATTTTGCTAAGTGATCCTTTGTCCGATATGGTTAACATTGAAGATGACCACCCCAAGCTAATTTTTGGTCCAGTTATAGATGATTAGTTATAAGAGAGTGAAGTTACCCCATTTTATTTAAGTCTTAGACTACATGAGTATATACTTCATAATGATATGCTTGATTCTGGGGCTTCTCACAATTTAATGCCAAAGGCTATTATGGAAAAGATGGGCATGGATATCACTCGACCATATCATGATTTATATTCGTTTGATTCTGGTAGAGTTTGCTGCATTAGTCTCATTAAAGATTTAGTGGTTTCCTTAGACCAAATCCCAGCCAAGAATGTCTTAATGGATGTGGTGGTGGCTAATATACCACCTCGACTTGGCATGCTATTGTCTAGATCATGGGGAGAAAAACTTAAAGGTACTTTACAACTTGAATTCTCTTATGATACTATTCCTATTTTCACGAAATTGAGGAAATTTTATTGGGAAAAGAAAATGAAGTACATGATAACTAGTAAGGAAAAGCCCATAAATCATCCAATACAAGCTGTACATACAAATATAACATCTTTTATTTTGTATAACGATGGTAGTTTGAATGATATAAATAGTCAGCTAGTAGAGGTTGAATATGTACTAGAAATTTTAGGGTGTTTTAATGCAGTTATTGATAAATAATAAAGAGTGGTGACTTCTTCCGAACATCCCTTAGAAGAACAGAAAATCAGTGCAGAACAGAAAAATGAGGTGACCGAAAAAAGTAAAGTAGAACCAATAATTAAGTTTCAACATCTAGAAGACAAAGATGGCCTTTGGAGCATGGATTTCAATGGTGCTTTGGGTAAGGAAGGTGCAGGTATTGGAATTTTGATTCGAAGTCCTATTTGTAAGCCAGATATAATTCCAAGTAATGTTAGAGAATGATCTTATAAATTGGCTTTTGATTGTTCTAACAACAAAGTGGAGTATGAAGCACTGATCACAAGTCTCAAAATTTTGAAGAAACTTGGCACAAAAATAATTTCTATTTATGGTGATTCTGAGCTTGTCATAAAGCAGGTGAAAGGAGAATATCAAGAAAAGCATCTGCGAATGAGAGCTTATAGGAATGCAGTCTTGGATATCTTGAATTTTTTTCCTGAATATACATTGACAATGATACGAAGAAGTCAAATTATCATTGCAGATTCGCTTGCTACGGTAGCAAGTAATCTCAAAATTTCGATGAAATCAAGTAATAAATTTGAAATTCATGTCAAAGATAGACGAGTGTTCCTGATAACTTAAGGTATTGGCAAGTGTTTTGGGATGACAAAGAGATTAATAGCTTTTTTCATAATGAAGGAAAGTTCAAAGATTCTTTTATTGATGATATTTGTGATTCCGATGATCAAAACATATAGGCTAATCGGATTGATGTTCTGGAGCTGAAGGACAATATTATTCCTAGAGGTCTCATACCTTTAGAAGAGTTGTTTGATCAGGATTACATGGCGAGAAAACCAACATTGGTTCCTAATGAAAAGGGTGTGGAATACGTAAATATCAGAATAGCAGATAAGCCTAAGATGGTTAAACTGTCTAAGACGTTATCTCCTGAAACAAAAGATAAGTACATCAAATTGTTATCTGAGTTTTCTGATATTTTCACATGGCATTATGCATATTTTAAAGGTATATGACAAAAATATTATTCAGCACAATATTCCCATCAAGTCAGATCAAAAACCTTTCAGATAGAAGTTAAGAAGGATAAATCCAAGACTGTTGCCATCCATCGAAAGAGGTAAATCGATTGTATAAATCTGGTATCATTGTTCCAAATATATTTTCTGATTGGATTTCAAATTTGGTTCTCGTAAGGAAAAATACTAGAGAGATAAGGTTGTGCATTGATTTCCAGAATTTAAATAAAGTGTCTTTGAAGGATAATTACCCTCTCCCTAAGATGGACCATATTCTACAAAGAGTAGTTGGAGCATCATGGATGTCGCTGCTTGATGGTTATTTAGGTTATAATAAGATTTTGGTACATGAAAAAGACCAAGATAAAACTGCTTTCACAACATTGTGGGGGACCTTTCAGTATGTCAAAATACCGTTTTGACTCAAGAATGCATGGGCTACTTTTCAGCGGGCGATGTATATAGCTTTTGCTAATGAGAAGGATGTTTTCTTAGTGGTTTATTTAGATGATTTGACATTGTTTTCTAGTTTTGATGATGAGAATTTACATTATTTGAGAAATGTTTTTTCTGAAATGTAGGGATTTTGGAATTTCTCTGAATCCGAAAAAGATTCTTTTTTCCATGGAGGAAGGAAAACTCCTCAGTCACATAATTTCCAAGGATGGCATTCACATTGATCCTTCTAGAGTGGAAGAAATTCAGCAAATAGATTTTCCGCGCAATAAAAAGGAGATACAAGATTTCAATGGTAAGATGAATTTATTACACATATTTGTTCCTAATTTGGCCGAGCATATGTGTGAATTGACTAATATGTTGAAGAAGGACAACAATGTAAAATGGACTAATGATTCTATGAAGTCTTTCAATTTGGTAAAGCTTGCTTTAAATACAACCCCTGTTTTGGCTAGTCCCGATTATACTAGTGATTTTATAATATTTTCATTTGCGTCTAAGCACACCTTGGCTGCGGTTTTGATGCAAAAGAAGGATCAGATTGAGAAACCCACTACTTTTTTCATTCGAGCCATTAGAGATGCTGATCTTCGCTATAATATTATTGGGAAGCAAGCTTTGGCCTTAATAAAAGCCTTGAAGGGTTTCCATGTCTATATTCTACATTCACACACTATCTCTTATGCTCCAAATGCAGCTGTAAAATAATTTCTCATGCGGATTGATCCGGAAGGAAGAATAGGTAAATGGATAGCAGCGATGCTAGAGTATGATCTCGATATCAAACCCACCAAGTTGATCAAGGGGCAGGGGTTAGCCAAGCTCATGGCTGAATCCAACTTAAATGCTCTAGACATAAACCTTATTGTAGCAATGTCATATGATGAAGATGTTGGAAATACTGAGGCGGGGGGGGTGAATCAGTATTCCTTCCAATTAGAGCATTAGTTAATCTTCAATTATTACCAGTGTTTGTATAATGATATCAGTAAACAAAAGGAACACAAATGCACACAATTTTTAAAGTGGAAACCCACTCCGGGACAAAATCCACCTAATTCTTTAATATTCAACTCCAATTGAAAATAAAGCTCCAACTTCCTAGAATCTAGAAAAACATTCTTCTCCAACTCCCACTAGACGGATGCTCCAACGCCTGAGATTCCCGAGATTCTTTAGTAGTTAATTGAACGGATTCCCCAACACCCAATGAGCTAAAACTCACCCTAGCACCACCCTACCACCCAGAATTTTTCACAGGCTTGAACCAATTGGTGACTTCATGCACTAGCTTAGCACCACCCTACCACCATATAGAAGAATAAAAGAAGAATGGAATCCTATACCAAGGAAAATGGTCCACTTTACAATGATATACAATGATGTAGAAGAAGAAGAAACACTAGACCATAACCCCAACTATGACACAACCACCTAATGATAATCCTAGACCTACCGACACTGCCTCTTCAACTCTTGGCAGATAAACACTAGTACAATTTTTACAATAATGTATTTACAATGATTTAGTACAATGATACCTTTACAATGAATTTATGCAGTGCTGCCCACTTGAAGACTTCATGTGATGAAATTCTTGCTTCTATTATTCACCTTGATTTCTGCTCTTGTCATGCTACCCTCTGCTGTGTTAGCCACCTATAAATTTGTTATAGCAAAAGGTGGCTAAAACGTTTTTGAGCCTTCAAGGAAAAAAATTTATTACTAAAAAGTGTTGGATCTTGAAGAATCTTGAAGGCCTCATGCCTCTGTCCATAATATTCACTACTGTGTCTATTCTACATTCAGAAATCCTGCAGATTTCCAAGACAAATTACTACTGCAAACACCATTTTTCCCCCTTCCCCTCTTCCAAAACCAACCTCATCTTTGCCTTCCCTTCTCCCATGAAATCCTTCATTTTCATGTCTTTCCCCTTTCCCATTCATCAAAACCCCTTTGATAAGGTTTAAAGACTCCTTCTTTGCCTTATCAAAACCCTCAAAACCTTTGAAAATCATTGAAAATCCATGAAAATCATGTTTTTTATGTATTATAGACTTAAGCCCCCTTGGGCTAAGTCTTTAACCCTTCCCTTCCATATGCCCTGGTGCTAAAACCAGGCGCTAGCCCTCCAAACACTTATCACTTCACCCCGTTGCCGATTAGCCCTCCTTTCTATCTCCCTCGGTCATATTATCTTCCATGCACCCAAAGGCCCCGCAGACGGGCGCCAAACCATATCGAAAAATAAATATTTCCGCCCAAAGTAGAAACCTTCATTTATATTGATTTGAAATTTTTATTATGACCTAAGATTTTTTTCCGGTTCAAAGTTCAAGTTGATCTCCACCGTCGATCTGATCTGCAGATCGACGACGCGCATTTCATCGCTCGGTGGTCCCCGCCATCCACTCACCGATTCCAAAATCGCGCGGTATTCATCGCACCGCCTTTGGGGCAAGGGTGGTTTTTTCCCAATTGACAGCGATACCATTCACCGCATGACACGCATCCCGTGAATTATTTGAAAACCGCCCCCCCATTGCGCATTAAAGTTCGGTAGCTGTTACACCATTTTTTGGTCATCTAACCTATTATCATTAGATGGACCAAAGTACACCATGTAAGACCAATTTTACCCTAAGTAAAATTTCCTTCACTATGTTAAAATAGGAAACCCCAAAAGGAAATATTAAACAAACCTATATTTGTTTGATTTTCCTCATGGAATAATTAATTAAACCATAATTTAATTATTATTCCCAGTCATGTTTAACCCAAAATCAAAGAAATTAATTAGATAAACCTTTATTTATCTTATTATTTCTAGGAATAATTATTTAAATCTTATTTAGATAATATTCCTTGTTAAATATGACCAAATCACCCACAAATAATTAAATAAATCATTATTTATTTGATTATCTTTCAACCACTTTCTTAAATAATTAAATAAATCATTATTTATTTGATTATCTTCTAACCGCTTCCTTAAAAAGATAAATAAATCATTTATTTATTTATTTTTGACAAATTAAGGGATTTGACCCAAGTCAAATACCTTTTCCCTCCAACAAATATAATAAAATATTCCATAAAAAGTGGATCTAGATCCGGTTAACCCATGCACCAAGATCTAGAATGACCCAATATTTTGTTATAAATAGGAGGGTTTTTCCTACCATTCTTCACCTTTTGTTGCCTATTAGATCACTCTGGATCTATACACTTGGTCACATTTTTCCATCATTTGCTGTGTGAGCTCCCATTGAGCTCTAATCTTTGCATTGGGTTTTCTACACCAACAAGAGAGAGAAATATTAGATCTGAAGTGCCGAGGACTTCCAAGAACCCATCCCACTAAGGAGAATTGGATACGCCTTCTTGTTTTCCTCCCAGGTGCCCAATTAATATAAAAATTCTTTCAAAAATTGTTCTTGTCTTGTCTATTGGTATATGGAGCAAACCCTTATTTTTTCTGCTTAATGTCTTCCCATGCATAGATCTGGTTTTTGCAGCTCTTTTATGTCCAACTAACCGCAGATCTGAAGATATTGGCAGCCACTTTTGTTGTTAGGGCTATTAGTTATGCGTAGTTAAAGTGGTCCTTTTTCGTACACTTCGACAAAGGATTCATACTAACAAATGGCGACTCCACACGGGTTTTAAATTACGACCGCTGTCATTTTTCATATTCCTGCATATCCAGCTACTTTAGACCCTAGGGCTTCTTTTCAGCCGTTTATTTTTCCTATTTTTATGTTGTTTTTCTCACATAAAACCCTAAAACATTAAAATTTCTAACTTCCGTGTGTTTCTCGTCCCATTGCGTGTAAGCGACACCAGCCTACTAACCGAGACTCGCAACTTTTCTGAAAATCTACCGCCGAGACATCCGGAACGGGGGGTCGCACTTTTTGGCCCATAACCTGCGACCTGGACCTCCAAGTCGCACTTTTCTGCCCCTTTTCTGCGACCTGCACTGAAAACAGGTCAGAAACTGCGACCTGCCATTTTTTCAGTGATTTTTCTGCAATTTTTTTGGGTTCTGCTGCAGCTTCTGTCAGGGTCTTCCAGCCTCTGTCTCAGCCTGCTTTGACCAAGTTCTGATCGGTTTTTACTCATCTAAGTGGGAACCTAGCCCCCTAAGGCTTTAGTACCCTCCACTTTTTGTGGAAGAGTTTTAGCTGTTTCAGCCATCTGTTTTTTAGAGCTTCAGCCTCCTTTTTTTCCAGATCTGTTACCTCCCTTTCAGATCCATTGAAATTAGCTCTTCTACCTCTCAAAACACCTCCTGAAGATTTTATTGGATCTACTTTTAGGGCCTCCACCTTGCCCCCTCCGTTTTTACTGATTTCCTTCCTTTTTCCAGCCACCTTGCCTCTGTCTTTTGGCTGTGATCTGCACCTCTTTTCAGCAGCTTTATCCTTTAGATCCCTGTCCCTTTTGACCTTAGATCTATTGGCCTCTTTTTCGTGTGTTTTGCCTCGATTTTTCCCTTTCTTTTCAGATTAGTTTTCAGAGACCCGCCTTCTTGGGTTAGATAGATGCACAAGTAGCTGTTATTTTTCTATTATTTCAGCATTATATACTGTTCTCTGTAGGTTTATTTTCAGTTACACAACACACTTTTTTCTTTCTCTCAAAATGGAAAGGGTTTAAAAATTAAAATTAACGCATGCCACACACTGACCCTAAGTGAAGAAGCGCCTGGTTAACACCGCCTGGCAAAGACTCTAAAATCAATTGTCACTGCACCTTTTCTGCCCTTGACCTCACTTGATTATGTCCCTTTCTGCCCCTGTCGGTTTCCTTCTTCCTATCGTCATTGTGCCCCCAAGGCACCTTTCCCGGAGACTTCTTGGCCTTCATCCTCAATTTCCGGTCGATCGACCTGCTCCGACCCGCCGTCGTCGAGCCAGTCCTCCTCCGAGTCTGCACTCTGACTCCTCTCCTGATTCATCGGGTTCCCCTTCTCCTCCTGTTTCTCCCCCTACCACCATCACTATGTCTGGTCCAGGGCCTAATGCTAGCGGTTCTCCCAGCCCTAATGCTAGCCCGACTACTAGCGGAACTGCCACAGGAACTACCCCGACCACCCCCTTGCTGTCGTACATTGTAGGCCTCAGCCTCCCCGATTTCAATCAGTTGATCAATGACCCTATCCGCCATGATGTTGGTTGGCCTGCCATGCCAACCAAGCTCCCTTCCGACATCCCTAAGTTTGAAGGCCAAGCTGGAGAAGATCCAACCAATCATGTCCGATCTTTCCACATGTGGTGCTCCTCCAATTCCATTACCGATGACTCCATCCGTCTTCGTTTGTTCCAACGCACGCTTACTGGCGAAGCTTCTAAGTGGTATGTTGAACAAGCCACCTCTTCCCATACCACCTTTGCGACCCTTGCCCAAGCCTTTTTGTCCTACTTCCAGCTCCCTCTCCGATACGACACTGGCACGGAGCTCTTGACTTCCTTTAAGCAATCCTCTTCAACCCGCCTTTCCGCCCATGTTCAGGAATGGCGAAGAAGACGGAGCTTATTTCGAGCCCCTCCCTTCGAAGATCGGGTTTATATGGATTGGTTCCTCCGCACCCTTCCAGCTCCCATCAGCAAAGATGTCACCTCTCATTTTCCTCAAACTGAAGAAGCCGCCCTCCAAATAGCCTTGAAATATGACCTGATCTACGCTCAATCTGGTTATGTTTATACCGTTCTCCCTGACCTCCCCAGGCCCGGCAGCGCTAACGCCCCGGGGGCATCTCATTCCACCGACGGTATCGTTGGAGCCCTTTCCCACCCATACGCTCAACCTTCTATGGGCTATGGTCTCCCTCAGGGAGGGGCCAGCACCTCTAGCACTCTCCCCCCTCCTGGTAGCATGTATCCAGGATACGGCATGCCTCCTCCTTTTGCCCAACCTCCTGCTTACCTCAATGTTGCCCAACCCCACCATTACCCTTATCCGCAGCCTGGTGCACCAGCTCCTCCAGCATACGCGCTTCCGTCTCCCTTGCCTCTTCAAAACCCACAATAGCATTTACAGCCCCCTCCAGGGCAAGTATTTGCACAGCAGGGCGCGAATAATCCCCCTTCTTCTCAACGAAGGCGGAGAGGCAATCAAAACCAATCTGCCCCTGGTACCCGTGGACCCAATCCTGGTGTGGACCCTAACACTGCCAACCAGCAACAGGGCACTCAGCCCAAGCCGGACAGGCCGCTTCGCACAAATAAGCCTTGTTCGTGTTGCGGTGTTTATGGTCATTACACCCACGATTGTCCCCTCTTACCCCAGATGCGGAAGATGTGGGAGTCTCAAGCCACATTGCGCGGACAACACGCCTCCCCTCATGCTCCTCCTAATGTGGCCACTACCCAACCAGCTGTGTTTACTGATCCCTTCCCTTAGCAAGGATTCGTGGCTAACCAACCGCCTGACAGCCAGGTCGCCACTCCCCCTTCCCTTTCTGGTTCCTCTGATTACCAGATCCTTATGATGCACTCTGATCCTAACCTTCCCGTCGATATTCACCTTCAAACTCGGTCTCGCCAGTACCCCGAGCCTCCTTCTTCAGGTTCTACAAAGCCTCTTTCGACTTCCAGTGGCCCCTTACATATCCCTTAACCCAAAGTTGAGGTTCATACCAAGATTCCTAAGGGACCCTTACGTCGAAATTCTGCTTCCGGTCGAGCTGCTCATTCGTATAGCATAGTAGATGATTTGGCGCAATCTCCTACTGCCATTTCCACACTGGAACTCCTCCAGTCGTGCCCTTCCCAAAAGAAGGCTCTACTATCTGCTGTGGGTGCTGTAGATCCTGCTAATGACCAAATGATTGTTTTCGACGCCTCTCAATCGGACCATCCTCCTCTTCCTGCTTCCGTCGCCTTCCAAATCCCAGTCAAAATCTGGCACGCCAACGTTTCCCAGTGTATAATTGATGAGGGGGCATCAACCTGTGTGATGTCCACTTCGGTTTGGAAGCAACTCAGATCTCCTGAGCTGGCCCCTTCCACGATCACCCTTCGAGCGTGGGACGGCCATGCCTCCCAGCCCATTGGCCTGTTTCGTAATTGTCCTATCACCCTCGCCGGTAAGACTGTTTGCGTTGACGTTGAAGTCATCGACACCCCGCTATATTACAACATTCTATTGGGGCGAAGCTACACCTATACTATGTCTGCTGTCCCATCCGCGATTTTTCGCAAGATGTCTTTCCCCCATAATGGAAAGATAGTCACCATTGACCAGTTGACATATCATGAGCCAAAATCTCAGACCTCACCTGAGACGACCATCTCTTCTGTAGCCAACAAGCAAACTGTCGATTCCTTGACCAGTGTCTCCCTCGGCGTTTACAAAGATTCCTCCCTGCTTGGAACTTTCCATAACCTTCCCCCTGCTCCTATCACTGAACCCAGCTTATCGAATGTTTGCATGATGTAATCGTCTCAGGCTGCCCGTAAGTGGCCTGCCTCGGCTAGTCAGCAACCTCCCCCTCGCCCTCCGCAGCCCGCTCCTAGCCATTCATCTCAGCCAGTCGGACCTCCTCCTTCTGGCCCTCCCCCTACAGCTGGTATCCCTGAACCCCTTTATCCGCTTGGATCGGTTCCTCCTGGCCTTAACCATCTCGAAGTCGTCCCTCCTGGTCATTACCCTGCTGGGCAGATCCCTTTCCTGGCTCCCCCTCCCGGAGTATTTTCTTTCCTCGTCATGGCCACCCTCTCTCTCCCTAACTTGACCTTGGGCATACCGGTCTGGTACCTTGATCCCCCAGCCGCCACCCCTCCTGGTCATCCCAAACCCTACATGGCTTTGACACTGGTTCAACCGGTCCCCCTCGCTTCCTCCGTTGCCACTGTGCCCCCAGCACCTCCACAGGACCCTTCTCCTGTCGTGATGGCTCCCGGGAATAAAGGCAAAGCCCGCAATGGGGCACCCAAAGACAAGACCACCACGACCGACCTGGCCCCTCCTCCGCCCGCAAAGCCTTGTGCCTTATGTGATGTCACCGGTCATGCCACCCATGCTTGTCCCGAGTTGCCCCGTATTCAGCCCATGGTTAAAGTCGCATTCCCCGAGTCTACGATCCCTGAAGCCTCCATTCCTTCTTTGTCCGTAACCAAGAACCCCAAGACTCTTCGCACCAACAAACCCTGTGCTTTGTGCGACGTTCATGGCCATTACTCCCACCATTTTCCTCACCTGACACATTACTACGCCTCTTTAGAGGTGGTCCGAGAGTATGAGGTTGAACAAAACCAATCCGCCTCTCCCATCCTCGCGCAGTATGTTTCAGGTCAGTCTGAGGATCCCCCCGCTCCCATTGACATTCCCCCCCCTGATGTTCAGATGACGGAGTCTATTGTAACCATTCTTTACCTATCCTCCTCTGCGAGACACTTGGAGCCTAGCCCCCCTGCCTCCTCCCCTGTTGTGTCCCCTGACCACCCCTTTTATACCCATACACGAGATCACCCCACCTGTGTCTCTGTTGACCTCCGCAGCCCGAGTCCTCTCCATACTTCCGATAGCCCTCATATACCACCCTCCGGTTTGTATATGAGTCACAATCATCCTGCTCCTTGCACTCCCTCCCGCAGTTGCCGCCCGATGTCTTCTGTGCACTCACGCTGCCGTCATTGCCTCTCCTCCCCTCATTTGTTGTCTTGTAACACCATTCCGCAGGACCCCCCGTCCACACCCTTTATCGGTTACGCCGATGGTGCAAGTCGTTACTCCCGGAATCTAGCCTCGGCAGGTTGGGCCATATTCACCCCCTTGCATACCCTTGTTCTTTCTAATGGGGTCTGCATTGGTTCTACCACCAACAATCAGGCCGAATATGATGCAGTGCGTGGTCTCTTAGCCGATGCCCTTTTTCATTGCATCCTCCATCTGCACGTTCGTTTGGATTCCCTACTTCTTGTAATGCAACTAAATGGTGTTTATCGTGTGCATAACCATGTGCTGTTTAGACGCTATTTACGAGTGAAACTCTTGATACGTGCATTTGAAACCATAACTTTCAACCATGTACCTTGAGAACAGAATCACTATGTAGATAGTATTGCAAACCATGTTCTAGATTGGCATTTATCACACACATTTCATACAAGACAATAACATTCATAACCATCAAAAAACGATGCATATCCATAATATGTGTCGCAAAACATGTGTTTAGAGTCCATCTACTCTGATACATATGACATGCCCATAGCATGTTACAAAAAACTCAAAACTGGGGGCACCACCTACCCCTACATACATAATAGGGGGCACCACATGCCCCACCCCTAATCACTATCTGGAGGATCCCGGGCCAATGGCTTTGCCCCTGCAGCATGTAGATCGCGCATCGCCTGACCGGCCATCGCCATGCGCCACATGACACCTCGCCATTCCGAGGGTAGACCAACACATGGCTCTATGAACTGGTCGTCTAAGTCCTGCCACCCGCGCTCTGATACTCCGGTCAACAACCTTTCGCATCTACGGCGGATGTCCTCCAGCAGGGCGGCTGCATCCTCATTATGCGCCACTCTCGACCCACTTGGACCTGTAGCTCCAGACGCTGCCGGTCGTCCCATATATCCGGCCGGTTTTACCGGTGCTATATCTGCATACCAAAAGTACATGAATCAGTACCATCAATTACTATTCAAAAAATTTAACATGCCCACACAAGAATAGCAATTTTTCACTTACCATCGGGCCCCCAGACTCGACCAGGCGGAAGTGGCAGATCCGGATCTCCACAGTAGCTCATCCCACTATAGGGATAGTCGTCTATGTACAATGGCATCTGATCCCAATGGGCAAAAAACTCTGGTCGAAACACCCGCCCGACCGCCCCTCCTCCTCCTCTGCACAGTAGCCGTCCCCAACGGCGCATCCTGGGCTCTCTCGGGCCCCCATCTGGAAGCTGTACACGAGGCCTCAAGGTCAGGATCTTCTCAAAGAAGAAGGCACACAACAAAGTCCCATATGAGCAATCATGGTTCACCTGCCACCTGCATAGCGACAACTGTCGCTTTAGCGACACCAACATCATTTGGGCCCACCCATAGTAGGTCCCCCCCAGCACACTCTCCACTATCATCATCTGCCCCCCAGTGATGTGATGGAGCGCCTGGTTGCCCAGGATACGCAGCACAGCTGCGGCCACTGCACGGGTTTCTAGCCTCTCTAGATCCCCGATCGGTATTCGAGTCCCCTTGACTTGGAGACCCGGTCAACAATGACGCTCCACAAACTCCATGATATGCCGCCCCCGCGGCAATACTGGCTGTGTGTTTCCCACCATCCCCAGTGGTGGGAGACTAGTCAGGAAATACACGTCCTGGACTGTCAGTTCGATCCTATGCCCCTGCACTACAAAGACCTCCTGATCTAGATCCCAGTAATTGATAATCCAGGCCAATAATGGTTCTCTTGCTCTCATCAAAGGGTTCTCCAAAAACTTGAGAACCCCAAATCTGGCCAATACACGACGGACACCCTGACCCGCCTGGATCTCTGCCCGTAGTGTCCCCAGGTTTCTCTCTCTCCAGTTAACCCGTAAATCTTCCATACCTGCACAAACACATCATTTTTGTCAGCTTACAGATCAGGAAAACCATAACCAAACACCAAAACCCAACTTCCAGCCATAAAACAACACCAAAACCCCCTCATCTCCCAGGTCGCAGTTTTCTACCCATTTCTGGGACAGGTCGCACTTTTTTGCCTGAAACCTGCTTCCCAGGTCGCACTTTTTGGTCCAAAAAGTACGACCCGGCTGTAGAGATGAAGGAGGGGCTGTTTCTGGGATTCTGGGCCCTAAACTGAAAATGTAATCCATCAAAATGCAAGAGAAAGGTTAGGCCTCTTACCTGCAACTGACGGATCTCGATTCCAATGGTCGGTTTGTCCGCTACGTTCACCGCAAGATTTAGGGCCTTCTCTCCTCTCTACATTCACCACAGCAACAATAGAAAATGAGTGATTTTGGAGGGAAAACTGCCTTATTAAAAGAGAACCCTTGTTTCTTCTTTCAACTGCTGCGACCACACCGTAGCCCCGTTTGATGAACCGTCTGCACTGTTGGAAAGCTCTCATCGAGCCCTCAAATGGGTATCTGTTAGTTTTTTGTGATCTGATACTTCACCAGGACACATTTTGTCCAAGAAGGTTCACTTCACCTCTCCTTAAAATCGAATTTCCTCACTTACGACACTTGTACTTGAGGCACCATCTTGCCTCCTTACTTGTCTTTGTTCATGTCGATTTTCGTCATGAGTTCCCATCTTGTACTCATGTTTCCACCGTCCCCCATTGGGGCCTTTACTGCATGGTAGCACCATCGAGTCGCCCTTGTTTAGAGCATCCAAGTTGAGTCACCATTCCCTCCATGGAGTCTATACCGAGTCCCTTTGTACCCCACTATAGCCCTCCATCCTTCATTGCTTGGTCTCTCTCTTGTGTCGCACATTATGACCTTCAGTTCCACTGTCCCCTATCCCTTATGATATCGTGTCAGTTGCTTCCATGTCATTCATGCCCTTTATGCTCTAACAAGGGAAGTCGTCCATTCGCTACTCAGTCCCTCCCATTTTCACTATCGTCATTAGTGTCAGCCTGTCCGTCGCTCTACTATTTCCTCTCGTGCCTTAGTTGAGGATCTCTCATTGCCTCACCTATGGCAGACCTCCTTCTGTCGACATCAGCACATTCATTCCAGAAGCCAGGTCTAGAGGGCGGTGTACCTTGGTTCCAGCTTCCACTCTTGTTCGGTGCCTCGGATCAGGCCAAGGGATCTCTCATTTCCCTTTGACTTGATTGTTTCTCCAACTCCTTTCAGCATGATCGAGATTCGTATACTTGATGGTCCAGTGATCCAGCAGCAGCTCTTGATGATTCTCGGGTGTGTGTGAGATGTCTCAACCCTCATGAGGGGGTGGCCCTGCAGGTAGCCCCCCACATGCCCGGATGACCTCTTCATTGCAGCCTTCGATGCAGCTCCATATATTTGATGATGTTGGCCTTAGCCGCTTGCAGCGCCTCTTTGATTTGCATGTATCAGTCAGATTTTGTGAGCCCTTCCCCGCTTATAGGGGGCATTTGGGTTGTATTTGTATCTCATGTACTCAGATATTATTGTATAAGTCCTGGCTGTTATCCCAGGCACAACATGTATGTGGGATCCCTCATTGTATTTTTATCCGGCTCATGTTTATGCCGGTTGTACTTTATGGTTCGGTCCCTTGTTTACTGGACACACTATTCTTTTGTACTTTGTCTCGGCGGGCATAGGTATGCCTCCCCCGCCGCCTTTAGCACATGTACCCTCTCATAAAAAGAGACTTGTTGCACCTGCGAGTCTCGTCTCCTCAGGGTCTAGTCCTTCAGCACACTATCTACCTCACATTTCTCTCTCTGACATCCCTTTTGTTGTCTAGTGATTGTGTTCTTACAACGTACTTCGGTCATATGATTTTCTCCTGACACTCGCACGCTGGGGGGCAATCTGTTACACCATTTTTTGGTCATCTAACCTATTATCATTAGATGGACCAAAGTACACCATGTAAGACCAATTTTACCCTAAGTAAAATTGCCTTCACTATGTTAAAACAGGAAACCCCAAAAGGAAATATTAAACAAACCTATATTTGTTTGATTTTCCTCATGGAATAATTAATTAAACCATAATTTAATTATTATTCCCAGCCATGTTTAACCCAAAATCAAAGAAATTAATTAGATAAACCTTTATTTATCTTATTATTTTCTAGGAATAATCATTTAAACCTTATTTAGATGATATTCCTTGTTAAATATGACCAAATCACCCACAAATAATTAAATAAATCACTATTTATTTAATTATCTTTCAACCATTTCCTTAAATAATTAAATAAATCGTTATTTATTTGATTATCTTCTAACCGCTTCCTTAAAAAGATAAATAAATCATTTATTTATTTATTTTTGACAAATTAAGGGATTTGACCCAAGTCAAATACCTTTTCCCTCCAACAAATATAATAAAATATTCCATAAAAAGTGGATCTAGATCTGGCTAACCCATGCACCAAGATCTAGAATGACCCAATATTTTGTTATAAATAGGAGGGTTTTTCCTATCATTCTTCACCTTTTGTTGCCTATTAGATCACTCTGGATCTATACACTTGGTCACCATTTTCTGCCATTTGTTGTGTGAGCTCCCTTTGAGTTCCATTCTTTGTGAGGGTTTTCTACACCAACAAGAGAGAGAAATCTTAGATCTGAAGCGCTGAGGACTTCCAAGAACCCATCCCACTGAGGAGAATTGGATACACCTTCTTGTTTTCCTCCCAGGTGCCCCATTAATATAAAAATTCTTTCAAAAATTGTTCTTGTCTTGTCTATTGGTATATGGAGAAAACCCTTATTTTTTCTTCTTAATGTCTTTCCATGCATAGATCTGGTTTTTGCAGCTCTTTTATGTCCAACTAACCGCAGATATGAAGATATTGGCAGCCACTTTTGTTGTTAGGGCTATTAGTTATGCGTAGCTAAAGTGGTCCTTTTTCGTACACTTCGACAAAGGATTCATACTAACAGTATCAAACCCGGCGCGATATCGTTGTACGCCGTCTGATCTGGGGCGGGCCATCCGACGGCGATCGCCCAACAAAGATGCCCGATAGATAACCAGGCTACGACGCGGTCATTAAAGATCTCCACCTTTGATCTGATCTGCTGATCGACGGCCCACATTTCATCACCTCGATTCTCCATTTTGAATTTTCGCCTCCGCTCCCGAACATCGATCTCAACGTGATCGATGGATCTGATTTAAAATATTCTTCCACCTTCCCTATGACTTCTCTTGATTAATCCTGACCGTTGGATGATACCATCCAACGACCACGCTTCCCCCACACGTACTTCGTAGCAATAAACCTATGTATGCATGGATTTTATAATATTTTTTGTATTGTGCAGGGCTTCAAGTGATTTTTTCGCCACGACTGAATAAACTTCAAAGGCAGAGGATGACGGTCTTCCTGCCTTCGATTCACCAAATAAAATCATCACAGGGTTTAAAATCCACGTTTTATCGATGATTCGCGAGGCATTGATGCCATTCGGCCCCTGCGTAGCCCTGCACACCAGCAGAAAACCATGAATTAAGCACAGTCAAAGAGTATCAGTGCAGAAAATCAGAAATACGCCAGAGAAAAGGATTGAAGAAAGGTTGTGTGGGGATTACGACTAAGAATTATTATCAAAAGCCTAATCCCCCAAATTAAAACACAGTCAAAAGAAAATCATAAGTGTTTAACTGAAAGAAAGGCCTCCACCGCCTCAATTGAGGTGAATTGATTCCTCCCAGCTACCAAAATGCCACCTGTGCCTCAAAGTATTCAATCAGAGGCCAAAGTTATTGATCAAATGAAGATATTCACCTCAGCGCGGAAAGAGAGTTACTTCTACAGGGAAAATTAATGCAAACAATATCTGCGGAGCAACCCCGACATCACACAAAACCTCCAAGGTCAACAAAAGCTCCCACCGAGCTTAAAACTTTATGTAAATCATTTAATACATAAGACACCTATTGTAAGTTTCTTCATTGAGCCCCCCAAAGGCCAAGAAGCCATTAAATCTGTATTAATTTTAATTGGAGATCTTTTATCAGATCTCACCTCCTCATTCTTCTATATATACTTCTGTAGAAGATGAGAGAGGGGTTGGTTGCTGAATTTTGAAATACATTTGAGCTTAAACTTCTAATTGTAAATAGTGTTCACTGGCCCTTGGAGCTTTGCTTGTGTTAAATTTGTTAGGCTGAAAAGTGAAGATGATTGTTGAACTGAAACATTGGACCTGAAGATTGTAACTGGTTTGACCTCAATAACAAGTTGTTTCTTGGGATCCTGGTCTATATCACTAGTGAAGTGCCTCTTTCTTTGTTATTGTTTTTCCTTCTATGTATGTCATATTGTCCACCTTTCTCTGATAAAGAACAACATTTATAGAGTTAGGATTTACTGTTTACCAGTACCCTTCTCTGACTGATAAGCTTTATCTCAATGTTTTCCTCGAATTTGTTTATTTGAGAATGATTCAATACAGTTTAAGTAGTTAGGAATGTTGGTGTTCCCTCATCCTACTGTTGCTTTAAACATTGTTCTTGAAAGTTATTTTCATTATTTGCTTATTAAAGTTAGACTAGAAAAGTGGTGGTTTGCCCTGTTTATAGTTTCTATTCTCCAAAGGCAGATTCTGAAGGTTTCCCTTGGTGTTGGCTGAAAGCAGACTAGGTTTAAAAGTACCTTATCTGATCTTAGGTTACACTTTGTTTCTCTTATGTGTTTTTCATACTTTCTGAAGGTAATTATGTGGATTACTGGATTGTTTGTCAATTAAGCTGCTTTAATACAGACTTGCCCAAGAAGTTTATGGTTAGCCCTGTTCTTAGTTGGTTTTAAACAGTTACTTAAGAGGCTTTTCTTGTTAGGACTGACTATAAATCCTTTGTGAAATTATTATCTGTTTCCACCCCTCCAACACTTTATTGTTTCCATCCCATCACTCTAATCTCAATAATCTTGTGATATAGATGACTTGCCCCTTGGATCACTCTTGATGTTGTTGCTCAATTAAAGCCCTAATATGACTCCATAGCCCAATGGACTAAAAACCAGCGTTATATCTATCTTTTAGCCAAATTTGTTCTATTCACTTGCAACTTCTCACCTTTGAAACGTTTTGCAGTTAGAACTTTCTCCTCAAAAAATAATCATGCTCAACCATCCAAAAAACAAAACAAACCCTTGGCCTTCATAACTAGCCTAATATCATTACCCAAAACTTCAAAGACAAATCTATCTTTGCACTTATTGGAGAGATCCCTCTCCAGATTCAAGAGGGCTAGATCCTAGAATCCCAAAGTGGTTGAAACGATGTTGTTTCTGTGATAGGACTTTGCCAATCTTGCTAATTACAGATTCCTAACATTTCTGGCGCCTCCGCTAGGGACTTGAGTTATTATCTTGTTGAATACTTTATACATCTTTGAAATCCCTTGATTTAATGACATTTGTTCAGTTATTTGGTTGAAATGTTAGGCATAACATATCTGGCCAACAAACATTGTTTAGTAAGTAAAAAGCAGCCTTTTCAAGCACTACAAAATAATGGTAATCATGGATGAAACTTGTTTGTATCAGTGACAAACTAGGTAAACCCTAGGATTCTCATAAGATTTTATCTAACCTTGAAAGATCAGCTGGCTTAGCCATAAGAATAGACTATCTTTGTCTCATAACCGTAGCTAAGTTTTGAAACAAAGTTAGGACATTCTTAGAAACCACACAACTGAAAAATAACTCAGAAAACACCAAACATATTTTAGATTGGTATTTAATAAACATGGTAGTGGACCATAAAGCCTTTTACCTCCAAAAGAGCTAAAAACCTTCCACTTGGCGACTCCACAATCCTTAACAGATCTTAAGACTCCACTGGGAAGAACCCTTATCATTATAATACCATTCAAACTCAGTCAGAGGACTGTAGGATTAAAATTGTGTAAACATATTAGTTAACCTTTTAAAGAATGTCATACCTGGTTGAAATTTTATTTTTTATTTGGGTCTAAAAAACATAGCATAGTGGTTCCTAGAAAGATTCACACTAGAGCCTATCCTGACCCTGATCCACCTGAGTTAGTTGATAACCCAAAAATTACCCTTAGGAAGTCTCCTAGGATTCAATTATCAATTGTTTTCATATCACCCTTGAGAGCTAATTCAGTCCCTGAAAATCTTTCAGCTCTACAACAATCACAAGTTGACTTAGTAAATCCATTTAGAACTACGTCTCTTGGTGATTTAGATCAGTTAGATTCCGAGTCTTCACTTCCATCTCCTAAAACAAGTGAACATCCTCGTAGTAGAGAAACAACACCTACTGATTTACATTTCCTTCACAATTTAGGTGTCTCTCATCCAAGATCAGCTCAGCAATCTACTGTTGTTCCATCTGCATCCCTTCATCCTTCATTCACTGTCCAAACCACTTCACTTCAGCCCACTTTCCATTTTGTTAATCCACCTCTTGTAAATCCACCTCCACCTCCTACCATGGCTACATGGTATGCTCCCCTAGTCCTTCCTGCACCATTAGTCAATCTTCCACAGGACTATCAGTCCAAAATTTTGTTATATGATGCTAGCAATGCTACAACTGCATCACAAAATATGGATAAAATGAATGACTACTTTGCCAAAAATGAAATTGATGATGATTCTATCAAACTTAGAATTTTTGCTCAGAGTCTGGGGGGAGAAGTAAGAAAATGGTTTAAAGGCTTAACCCCCCATAGTATAAATGATCTCCAAGCCTTCCATCATACTTTCTTAAACAAATGGGAAGTGAATAAGAATCCTCTCCAAGTCCTTTCTGATTACAAGAACCTCCATAGAAACACTGGGGAAAGTGTGCAAGTTTATTGTACTAGATTTAACAGTGTGTATAATGCCCTTTTTCCAGATCTAAAACCTCCACAAGGCTCAGCTTTAAACAAGTTCCCTGAAGGGTTTGACCTCGAGATGGCCTATCAGCTAAGGGAAAGATATTTTGCAACTCTTGAAGAGATGCAAAAGGGTGCTCTTTCTGTGGAAGTCAACCTGATGGAGAAGAGAGCAAGAATGAAAAATGAAAAGAGAGTATATTTTAGAGAGGAATCCACACCTTCTACTTCCAATTCAAAAATGGAGAAAATGATGGAAGAGATGATGAAAGAAATGAGCATAATTAAGAGAGCACAAGCAAGCCAAAATCAAACTGCTCCTCAAAATAGAAACCAGAACCAAAACCAGAATTTTAGAAGGAATCAACCTCCAAACAGACCTAGGGTAGATGATCAATAGATCGCTCCTCCCTTTCATCAAAACTCTGCAAGTGAGGTTGAGGAAACGGATGAAATAACAGAGGAAGATGATATCAACATGATTGGGGTAGAGGATGATGAATTTGAAGCTCATTATGATAGAAAACAAGGTCTTTATACACCTTATGATGACAGAAGAGATGATGATGAAAATCATTATCAAGACATGGAAAATGCCATCATAGAGCCTCAAAGAGAATATGACCTCAGAAGCAAAACTAGTCAGCAAACTCCCAACAATAAAACCTTTGAAAAATCTTCACAAAACAGCACTGCAAACAAGCCTAAAGTTGTCAAACAAAAGGATAAAATAGTGGCTGTAAATTTTGATAATGGTAAAGAGAAAGACACTCAAAACGATGAAAAATAGAGTGCAGGCATTAGTAGTACTAACACTTCAGCTAGTACTCCTATGAAAACAATTTTGTCAAGTATAAATAGAACAAATCAGCAAACCCATGTTGCTGATACAATGACAGCTAATAAGGCTGAAACTAGCACTTTAAAAAGTCAAATTCCTTTCAACCTGGAGTAGGAAATTTCAAAGATCAAAATCTCTGTTCTCTTGACTGAGTTAGCTGCCCAACATGTATATAAGACCCAAATTTTGAAGGCTTTAAAAATAGAATAAAATGAGGACACAGTCAATCTTAATGATGACCAACTAGAGCTGATTTTTGGTCCTAATATTGAAGGTAGATATCAAGAGGGATTTGTTCCTCCCTTTTATGTGAGTTTAAACGTTCATGACAAGATTTTTCACAACGCTGTGCATGACTCAGGAGCTTCTCATAATTTAATGCCAAAAGCTGTAATGGAGAGCCTGGGTCTAGAAATCACCAGACCTTACAAAGACCTTTACTCTTTTGATTCCAGCAGAGTAAAATGTTTAGGATTAATCAAAGACCTCTGTGTTAACTTAGCCCAAATTCTAGCCAAATGTGTAGTCATGGATATTGTTGTGGCTGATGTGCCCCCAAAGTATGGAATTCTATTATCAAGATCTTGGGGGTATAAGTTACAAGGGTATATGCAAATTGACATTACCTATGTGACTATTCCTGTTTTCAATCATAATAGAAGACTTTACAGGGAGTCCCATATGAAATTCACAGTTACAAGTCAAGACAGACCACAAAACTCTCCCCTGTATTCTGTAAATACGGGCCTTGATTATTTTATTATGTTTAATGATGAAACACTTGGTGAACAAGTCACTTTAATAGGATTAATGGCTGATAGGGAGGAAGAGGAACACAACATAGAAGTGTCAAAACAGTTTGTTGCATTTGAAGGCATTAGCAAACTAAACAAAGGTTTTGAGCTATAGGGCAGGTGTCCATTTCTTTTAAACATTCACAATCAAGAGAACAACCCTCAAATAAATGAAAATATTGGGGAATCAAAACAAATACAACTAAGTGTTGAGATTCCACAACAACCCTTGAGCACGTTAGTTAAAGAGGACCCTAACCAAGGAGAAACCAAAAATAGTCCTCTGTGGAGTATGTATTTTGATGGGTCATGCACTAAGAACAATGCTGGTGCAGGTGTCTAGATTACTAACACTGAAAACAACCACATAGAAATCATTTCCTGCAAACTAAACTTTCAGTGTTCCAATAACATAACAGAATATGAATCCCTTCTCTTAGGCTTACATTTATTGAAAAAGTTAGGAGCCACAAGAATCAATGTCTATGGGGATTCAGAGTTAGTCATTAGGAAAGTCAATGGGGAGTATAACGCAAATCATCCTAGACTTAGGGCCTACCGAAACAATGTCATGGAACTTTTGAAAGCATTCGAGGAGCCCAAAATGTTTTTTGTCCTAAGAAAAAGAAATATTGCGGCCCACAATTTAGCCTTTGTAGCTAGAACATGCTTAACGCCATATAACACCAAATACTGCACAACTCATATAAAATTTAGACCAGATGTGCCTGATAATGAGAAGTATTGGCAGGTGTTTGACAATGACAAAAAAATAGAAGACTTCATGCAATTCAGAAATGAATTCGAACTAAACAGTTCAGACTCAGACTATGAAATAGACTGCAAGGAAGAAAATTTTCTTGGTGAAGAAGAGCCGTCTCCTGAACTTGCTAATATAAACCTGTTATCTAGAAAACTTGAAAACGAAACAGAAATGAATGCAGAGTTTGAAACAAAGGAGTTAGAAACTCTGCACTCTAAAGATGAAAGTTTGCCTAAGGGTCTGGTCCCTTTAGAAGAGTTGTTCGATTTTAACGATGTGGCAACTAAACCAAAACTGGAACCTATAGAGACTGAAGTGGAAGAGTTCAATATAGGCAGTGAAATTAAACCTATGATGATTAAACTGTCTAAGACCTTACCAGCTCACATTAAACTCAAATACATAGAGCTGTTCAGAGAATTATCTGATGTTTTTGCATGGAGTTACAAAGATCTTAAATCCTATGACACTGAAATAATACAGCACAAAATCCCTCTCAAGGAAAACCAAAAACCATTCAAACAGAAGCTGCGCAGAATAAACCCTGTCCAGTTACCATTGGTTCAGAAGGAAATCATGAAAATGTATGATGCTGGTATTATTGTCCCTATTAGATATTCTGAATGGGTATCTAATCTGGTGTCTGTTAGGAAGAAAAATGGAGAGATCAGGCTTTGTATAGACTTTATAGACTTAAACAAAGCTTCATTGAAAGATAACTACCCTTTACCCAAGATGGATCATATTTTACAAAGGGTGGTAGGGTCTAGAATAATTTCTTTGCTGGATGGCTATTCAGGGTACAATCAGATATTAGTTCACCTTGCTGATCAATTAAAGATAGCCTTTACTGCACCATGGGGCACTTTCATGTATGTGAAAATGCCCTTTGGTCTAATGAAAGATGGAGCAAATTTTCAAAGAGCCATGGACATAGCATTCTCGGAAGAATTGGGCTTCTTCATCATTATATATCTTGATGATGTTACTGTGTTTTCAAAAATAGATGAAGAGCACTTAGAACATTTGAGAAAAGTTTTCGAGAAATGCAGAAAGTTTGGGATATCTTTAAACCCTAAGAAGACACTATTCGGTCTCCAAGAAGGTAAAATTCTTGGGCACATCATTTCAGAAGAGGGTATTAAGATAGATCCAAAGAGGATTGAGGCCATTTTGCAAATCTCTCATCCTCAGAACATCAAGGAGTTGCAATATTTCATTGGAAAGATTAACTTTTTGAGAAGGTTCATCCTTAACTTGGTTGAGCTCCTTAGGAATATCACAAACATGTTGAAGAAGGAGCAAGGGGTGAAATGGACCTTGGAAGCAAAGAATTCCTTTGAGCTGGTGAAACAAGCGTTAACCAAAACACCAGTTCTTATAAGTCCTGATTTTTCAAAAGATTTTTATATTTTTTCATTTGCATCAGAACACACCATAGCTGTTGTCCTTCTACAGAAAAATCCACAAGGAAAAGAAAAACCTATTGCATTCTTTAGTAAGGCATTGAGGGATGCCCCTTTGAAGTATAACATTATGGAGAAGCAAGATTTTTCTTTGGTTAAAGCTTTGAAAGACTTCAGAGTGTACATCCTTCACTCACACATCATTGCCTTTGTCCCAAACTCAGTTGTTAAAGACATTCTAACACAGGACCCAGATGGTAAGAGAGGTAGGTGGATTGCTGTTATCCTTGAATATGATTTAGAGATAAAACCCACTAAACTCATCAAAGGCCAAGGTCTAGCTAGATTAATGGCTGAATCCAATTTTGAAGTTCTTGATATTAATATGATTGATGCTTTGGATGACCAAGAAGGATTCTCAACTCCTATTGTTGAAAACCATTTTATGAATTATCCTTGGTATGTTGATATTATTTATGTTTTTCTTAATTTAAATACACCTCCTGGTTTGACAAAGACAAAGGAAAGATTCCTAAAGTTAAAAGCTGTAAACTATTGCATTATAGATAAATGTATTTATTGGAAAAATTCAAGTGGTCTATTGCTTAAATGTTTGCCTGAGTTGGATGCAGAGAAGGTTAAGCACGAATTCCACGAAGGAGAGTGTGGAGGTCATTTATACTGGAAGACAATAGCCAACAAAATTTTGAGGGTTGGTTTCTATTGGCCTACTCTTTTTCCTGATATACATAAAATGATCATTGCTTGTCATAAATGTCAACTTTTTGAAGGCAAAATAAAACTGCTACCCCTGCCTCTGCATCCAATTACTGTTGAAGCCCCTTTTCAACAATGGGGACTTGACTTCATAGGATAAATCCATCCACCATCTTCTGCTCAACATAGATGGATTCTCACTACCACAGACTATTTCACTATGTGGATAGAAGCCATACCTTGTAGACAGGCTAGTGATTCAGTTATTATAAAATTCATGGAGATTAACATTCTCTCCAGATTTGGCTGTCCTACCAAGATCATCACTGATAATGCAGTAGAATTTGAATCTAAGAGGATGGTTGAGTTCTGTCATAGATATCAGATAAAATTGGGGCATTCCACGGCCTATTAACCTCAAGGTAATGGACTTGTAGAATCCTCAAACAAAAGTTTAGTGAACATAATTAAGAAACTGTTGGAGGACAACAAAAATTCTTGGCACACAAAGCTGGTTCACGCACTTTGGACTGACAGATTGACTTTGAAGAAATCTATTGGTATGTCACCTTTCCAGCTTGTATATGGTACTGATGAAATTTTTCCAAACAGCCTTGGTGTACCAGTTATGAAGTTGATTCAAGAGTTGCAAACTGAATAAAATGACATAACTAGAAGAATAAATCAGACCATTCATCTTCAGCCCAGGAGGAGGTGTATAATAGAGTATTGTAGAAACAAGAAAACATTAAAAAGCCTTTTGACAAAAGAACAAAGGCCAAAAATTTCCATATTGGGGAAAAAGTTTTAAAGTGGGACTCAAGGAGGGAGGACAAGGGCAAGCACGAGAAATTTGACAATTTATGGCTCGACCCTTACTCTATTCATTCAGCTGCTGGTAACAATGCCTATTTATTACAAGAGTTGAATGGAGCATAATTGTTTGGAGGTCTTGTCAATGGCAGGATTCTTAAACATTACTTCTCTTGATCCATGATATGTTTTGAAGCCTTTTATCTTTTTTCCATTATAAATATTTCATCCACCATTGCATTCAAAGTTAGAAAAATCAAAATACAAAAACAAAAGAAAGAAAGAAAAGAGGGCAGATTGTGAAAACAAGAAAGGTATAGCTCCATACCAAAAAAGAGAAAAAAATTCTGAAAGTGTGCAAGCTTAAATGCCACTCCTGAAAACACACTTCTAGTTAGTCAAACAGCCTAATCTTGACTAATTAGCTTTTAAATTGACTGCTGATAGGATAGTGAATTCGATTTGCCAAACTGTTTAATCTTGGCTTATCAGTAGATAGTTTAGGATAGAAATTAAAGGTTCAAACAAGATCAAAATCTGAACCTAAGGTTTCAAAAAGAAAATGACTCAAATCTGCTTCAAATTCTGAGTCAATAGATGTAAAAATCTGGTTCCAATTAGCTCAAAATACGAACCAGTTGATAAAGACAAGACAGCTCAAAGAAAGATTCATAACAGAGCTGTAGAAAAGAGGAAGGAAATGCTTTCAAGTTCAGATATCAAAGCCTTCCATTTTGTTTTAAATTTTGTGAAAATAAGATCTATGTGCAATTTGTTTTTCATGCCATAGATTAGCATCGAGTTAGACTGTTCAATCCTG
Organism: Pinus albicaulis; assembly: GCA_034641835.2. Lineage (NCBI taxonomy): Eukaryota > Viridiplantae > Streptophyta > Pinopsida > Pinales > Pinaceae > Pinus > Pinus albicaulis. Next base: position 170,432,653 of record CM076576.1, read on the forward strand.
ACTTGTATGCTTTTAAATTTCTGTTGTAGAATTTAGATAATAAAATCTATTAGACTGTTTAATCCTAACAGATTAGTAGATTAGGTAGAGAATCATATGGGCTCAACTGTTTAATCTGAGTCCATGGAGAAATAAGGAGTAGAAATAGATTAGTTTTCTTGCTTTCAAAAGAATAAAATGTCGTAAAAGAGTTTGCCGATCCAAGTGCACTCTAATGAAGAAAAAAATGTTAGATCTATAGGATTGGGTAGGTAGAAAGCTTGTTGATGAAAGAACCATTGTTTTTATGGCTACTAATATGTTTTCAAAGGAACATCATCCACAGAAAGAAAGGCAGCCAATAGATGTGGCACAGGTCAACCTCCCAGAGAATGCAAGTCTGAAGTTCTTGATGCCTTCAAGAGGGCACCATCCCCAAGTGCAGCCACTATTAGCCACCTATAAATTTTTTATAGCAAAAGGTGGCTAAATTTTTTTTGAGCCTTCAAGGAAAAAATTTTATTGCTAAAAAATGTTGGCTCTTGAAGACTCTTGAAGGCCTCATGCCTCTGTCCATAATCTTCACTACTGTGCCTATTCTACATTCAAAAATCCTGCAGATTTCCAAGACAAATTACTGCTGCAAAAACCGTTTTTCTCCCTTCCCCTATTCCAAAACTAACCTCATCTTTGTCTTTCCTTCTCCAATGAAAGCCTTCATTTTCATGTCTTTCCCCTTCCCCATTCATCAAAACCCCTTTGATAAGGTTTAAAGACTCCTTCTTTGCCTTATAGAAACCCTCAAAACCTTTGAAAATCATTGAAAATCCATGAAAATCATGTTTTTTTTATGTATTGTAGACTTAAGCCTCCTTGGGCTAAGTCTTTAACCCTTCCCTTCCATACGCCCTGGTGCTAAAACCAGGCGCTGGCCCTCCAAATGCTTATCTCTTCACCCCGTTGCTGATTAGCCCTCATTTCTATCTCCCTCGGTCATATTATTTTCCATGCGCCCAAAGGCCCTGCAAACGGGCGCCAAACCATATCAAAAAATAAATATTTCTGCCCAAAGTATAAACCTTCATTTATATTAATTTGAAATTTTTATTATGACCTAAGGTTTTTCCCCAGTTCAAAGTTCAAGTCAATCTCCACCGTCGATCTGATCTGCAGATCAACGGCACGCATTTCATCGCCCTCTGGTCCTCGCCATCCACTCATCGATTCCAAAACCGTGCGGTATTCATCGCACCGCCTTTGGGGCAAGGGTGTTTTTTTCCCGATCAGTAGCAATGCCATTCACCGCATGACATGCGTCCCATGCATTATTTGAAAACTACCCCCCCATCGCACATTAAAGTTCGGCAGCAAACCCAACGCGATATTGCTGTACGCCGTCTGATCTGGGGCGGGCCATTCGATGGCGATTGCCCACCAAAGATGCCCGACAGATAACCAGGCTACGGTGCGGTCATTAAATATCTCCGCCGTCGATTTGATCTGCAGATCGACGACCCACGTTTCATCGCCCCGATTCTCCGTTTTGACTTTTCGCCTCCACTCCTGACCATCGATCTCAGCGCGATCGATGGCTCTGATTTAAACGATTCTTCCACCTTCCCTATGACCTCTCCCGATTAATCCTGACCGTTGGATGATGCTATCCAACGACCACACTTCCCCCACACATCCTTTGCAGCAATAAACCTATGTATGCATGGATTTTATAATATTTTTTGTATTGTGCAGGGCTTCAAGTGATTTTTCCGCCACGACTGAAGAAATTTCAAAGGCAGAGGATGACGGTCTTCATGCCTTCGATTCACCAAAGAAAATCATCACAGGGTTTAAAATCCATGTTTTATCGATGATTCGTGAGGCATTGATGCCATTCAGCCCCTGCGTAGCCCTGCACACGAGCAGAAAACCATGAATTAAGCACAGTCAAAGAGTATCAGTGCAGAAAATCAGAAATACGCCAGAGCAAAGGATTGAAGACAGGTTGTGTGGGGATTACGGCTAAGAATGATTATCAAAAGCCTAATCCCCCAAATTAAAACAAAGTCAAAAGAAAATCATAAGTGTTTAACTAACAGAAAGGCCTCCACTGCCTCAATTGAGGCGAATTGATTCCTCCCAGCTACCGAAATGCCACCTGTGCCTCAAATTATTCACTCAGAGGCCAAAGTTATTGATCAAATGAAGATATTCGCCTCAGCGCAGCCAGAGAGTTACTTCTGCAGGGAAAATTAATGCAAACAATATCTGTGGAGTAACCCCGACATCACACAAAACCTCCAAGGTCAACAAAAGCTCCCACCGAGCTTAAAACTTTATCTAAATCATTTAATACAGAAGACACCTATTGTAAGTTTCTTCATTGAGCCCCCCAAAGGCCAAGAAGCCATTAAATCTGTATTAAATGTAATTGGAGATATTTTATCAGATCTCACCTCCTCATTCTTCTATATATACTCTTGCAGAAGATGAGAGAGGGGTTGGTTGCTGAAATTTGAAATACATTTGAGCTTAAACTTCTAATTGTAAATAGTGTTCACTGGCCCTTGGAGCTCTTCTTGTGTTAGATTTTTTAGGCTGAAAAGTGAAGATGATTGTTGAACTGAAACATTGGACCTGAAGATTGTAACTGGTTTGACCTCAATAACAAGCTGTTTCTTGGGATCCTGGTCTATATCACTGGTGAAGTGCCCTTTTCTTTGTTATTGTTTTTCCTTCTATGTATGTCATATTGTCCACCTTTATTTGATAAAGAACATCATTTATATAGTTAGGATTTACTGTTTACCAATACCCTTCACTAACTGATAAGCTTTATCTCAATGTTTTCCTCCAATTTTTTTATTTGAGAATGATTCAATACAGTTTAAGTAGTTAGGAATGTTGGCGTTCCCTCATCCTACTGTTGCTTTAAACATTGTTCTTGAAAGTTATTTTCATTATTTTCTTATTAAAGTTAGACTAGAAAAGTGATGGTTTGCCATGTTTCTAGTTTCTATTCTCCAAAGGCAGATTCTGAAGGTTTCCCTTGGTGTTCGCTGAAATCAGACTAGGTTTAAAAGTACCTTATCTGATCTTAGGTTACACTTTGTTTCTCTTATGTGTTTTTCATACTTTCTGAAGGTAATTATGCGGATTACTGGATTGTTTGTCAATTAAGCTGCTTTAATACAGACTTGCCCAAGAAGTTTATGGTTAGCCCTGTTCTTGGTTGGTTTTAAACAGTTACTTAAGAGGATTTTCTTGTTAGGACTGACTATAAATCCTTTGTGAAATTATTATCAGTTTCCACCCCTCCAACACTTTATTGTTTCCATCCCATCACTCTAATCTCAATAATCTTGTGATATAGATGACTTGCCCCTTGGATCACTCTTGATTTTGTTGCTCAATTAAAGCCCTGATATGACTCCATAGCTCAATGGACTAAAAACCAGCGTTATATCTATCTTTTAGCTAAAGCTGTTCTATTCACTTGCAACTTTTCACCTTTGAAATTTTTTTCACTTAGAACTTTCTCCTCAAAAAATAATCATGCTCAACCATCCAAAAACAAAAAAAACCCTTGGCCTTCATAACTAGCCTAATATCATTACCCAAAACTTCAAAGACAAATCCATATTTGCACATATTGGAGAGATCCCTCTCCGGATTCAGGAGGGCTAGATCCTAGAATCCCAAAGTGGTTGAAATGGTGTTGTTTTTGTGATTGGAATTTACCAATATTTCTAATTACAGATTCCTAACATGCTGCACCTTGCTTTGCTTTGCTGCCCTAGAAAATCTAGTCCTTTGCAGCCCTTGACAACACATGAACTAGATTTTTCTTGCCTTCTAGGAGCTCGATATTGAATCTGGTTTATCTCTGTTATTTTAGATCCCCAATATGTGATTTTTGGCCCTGTAGTATTCCTCCGAGTATTCTTTCCAATGCCATAGGTCTAACCCAATTTGGATTCTTCAAGGGATATTTATGCCTAATCTCTCACAATACCCTAATTATGGACTATTTCAGTAGAGTGAACTTGTATGGTGTGCCACGTGTCATTGTTTCTTCATTCGGCTTTGAAATTGGTACAAAAAAAACTATAGTCCATGAAATATCTTCCACTTTCTATAGAATTTCAATCCGATACTCAGAGAGAGAGTTATGAAGATTTTACCAAGGTCACTTCTTTGAGATGAATTTTAGGAGCTTGCAAAAACACTGACTTCCACAGATCATATCTCCGAAAATTTTCCGTACCTTGATCTAAAATTTTTACAGGATATTCCAGAGGATTTCAGATTCAACTCATAAATATTTCAGCTTTTTAATTTTCATAGAAAAAAAGTTAGAGCGAAAGTTCCACGATGACCTGTTTCAGATATCGAAATCCCTGCATAAGGAGGATATGAGGATCACAATTTATATAAATGCTTAGGTTGAGAGGGGCTTCAACAAGTGAACATGGGAGGGATTTTAGGAGCTTAAAAATTATTAATTATTGAATTTTAAATGACCCAAGCCACAACCTTATGGGGTTTTAGCCCACTAACTGGGGTTACAAACTTCAAACATGAATATCTCTCAAACCATGAAGAATTACGTGGCATGCCATATATCAACGGAAACATCTTGACAAGTAGAAACCTTTAAAATAATTCTTGACCAAGAATATGGTAATTTGGTAGGTAAAAATTCCCATGCAATATTGGGGTAGCCCTTGGTGCTGTTTGGGTTGACATCAATGACAATCATTGATCAACAAAAGAAGATGGTGCTCTAATATAGGTATCGGAAATGTTTCTCACTTCACCATGGTATTCAGATATAGTGTATTTTCTTCAGCACTTATGTCATCCTCCTAGAATATCAAAAACTAAGGGTAGGACTTTGAAATTGAAATATGCTAAATTCTGCGTTTTAGGTAGTGCCCTTTATTGGAAAGGTCCAAGAGGTGTTCTTTTAAATTGTTTGGTTGAAGATGAAGCTAAGATGGTAATGGATGAATTCCATAAGGGAGATTGTGGAGGCCACTTGTTTTGGAAAAAAACAGCTAATAAAGTTTTGAGAGCAGGGTATTATTGGCTGACTCTATTTTCAAATTTAGACAAAACAGTCACAAGCTGCCATGAATGCCAAGTTTTTCAAGGAAGAAGGAAGCTCCTTCCTCTTCTGCTGAAACCTATTGTAGTAAATGCTCCTTTTCAATATTGGGGACTCGATTTTATTCGAGAAATTCATCCTACATCATCATCACAACATAGATGGATTCCAACAGCGACCGACTGCTTTACCAAGTGGATTGAGGCTATTCCTACAAGACAAGCTATAGACATGGTAATTATTCAGTTTTTAGAGACCAATATTTTGTCTTGTTTTGGTTGTCCTCACAAGATTATTACAGATAATGCAGCGGCATTCAATTCAAAGAAAATGATTGAGTTTTGTAATAAGTATAACATCAGGTTGGGCCATTCGACTGCATACTATCCACAGGGAAATGGATTAGCTGAGTCCTCTAATAAATCCTTGGTTAATATCATTAAGAAAATATTGGAGGAGTGTTAGGGTCCTGTGATTTGGCTGATTGGTAAACCAAATGAAAAGGTAACATTAGACCAGTCTTTAGAGTCCTAGGACCTAGCCTTTCTAGACTTAGAGAGGGCTCTCTCTATTATGCGAAGGATGTGAACTTGTTCGCTTTAAGTGTTTGACTTTAGGCTAGTTGTTAAGTGTAGGTTTGTTGTTTGTTCTGGTTGGGGTAAGATGATCAAGTAGGATAGGTGGAGTGAGAGGTTATCAAATCAATGGGGATATGGAGTCTATGAAGTCATTGATATCTCGATAATGAATCGGGCTACATCACAGGGAAAATCTAGTGTATTTAATGGATCTTTAATGTTTATGTATGAGGTGAAATGGACATTAAGTTTGGGAACCAAGGTAGGGCAAAGGGCAGTTAAGAATCCGTTTTCAAATACCTATGAATAGAGAGGTCTTGAATACTGATAAGCAAAAGATACTAGTCATGAGGTAGGGCACACCATTTACTCAATAACAATACTTTTAAACAAATACACATTCAAGATATACAATCCAGTGGAGCAAATGAAGTAAGACAACTTATCTAACTTCAATGATTCTACTTTCAAGATTTGAAAACATATAAGAGACAAATAGCATTAATAAATGAAGAGGGAACGCCTAAACATCAATCATTAAACTATAAAGAACTTTGAGGCAAAATGATAAGCATATACAAAGGACAAGATCGAAACAAGGCCTCTTTGGCTTAACCTAATCAATCAATAAATCAAAGGGAGATTTCAAGATAGAGATTAGATAACATAAAACAAGTAGGGCTTACCATGAATTATGTTTGTAAACTAGCATATTAATCCAATAACGAAATAGACAAACTTAGGTGGGCCTAAGGAGCAACTAAGAATTCCTTAAACTAACCCAGCAGAAGAAAACATAAAGACAATAGCAAGCAGGAGGACTGAGGTGCCTCAAACAACGTTTCTCATCCTATACTCTTTTGAGCTATTGCAATATAGAAATATGGAAATATTAAAAACAAGAAAAACATGAAAAAATAAGAGATAATTCACCATTAACTAAACTTAGGAATCCTGCAAGCAAGCCTTCATCATTATCAACCAAGCCAAATCATCCACAAGCTCCACAACACTAGATTGTTCATCAACTTCTGAAAACCATGTATTGCTCTTAAACACATCAAAGCCTCTGTTTACAATGAATGCTCATGCTATATATAATAAGTAGGGAGGAGGAAAGCCTAATAGATCATCTAGAAGTCTATTGGCTAATAAAAAATATCTATATTGTCCTTCAGGCCTTGCAAGGCCCAAGGCACAAAAATATCTAAAAAAATATATTTTTCAGCCATATATAGCAATTAATTTGACTTTTAGGCCCTGAAAAACATATAAAAACTTGATAAACGTGCATTCTACCTTGTCAACCATAGGAGCGCAGCACACTATGTCAAAATTTGAATTTATGCAAGGAGCGCAACACAAAGATAGGAAAAATAGGTCTTCTTGTAGCAGTGTTTTGGAGACCTTACCGATGTCAGAAAAGGCTCCGTGATGGCTCGTTGGAAATCCCTTGAAGTCTATTTTCTAGATATACCTTTAGATATTCAATACGAGCTCTAAAATCTATCCAGAAAGTGAAAATGGAAAGACTGCTAGGAGAGGAACACATGTCTTGAAAAGCAGGCAGAATGGTGAAAAATGGGTGTTTTTGACCCTTTTGTGGGACCAAAATAACTCCAATTGGGCTAAAAATTTCTGAGAATTCTATATGGATGATGAGGAACCCAAAAATTCAAATCTTTCCTCCTGAATATGCCTTGGGAAAAATCACAACACAGGGTGTGCTGCACTCGTAGCCTCAAAATTTGTAAAAAACAAAAACTTGTTCAATTTCTCCCAAATTTGGTGGATCAGTGCCTCATGGGTCCTGGGATACCTATAGCTTGGGCCAAAATATCAAGGCTATCTTGGTCCTTTTCCCCCAAGTAGGGCTCCAAACCCTTCACTGCAACTACACCCAGAAATAACGCAGTTCCTTCAGAAAACTACGCTGTAACTAATAGCAGCACCTTAGCCTGATGTTGGATGATGAAATAAAGCTCAGGGGTTCTCCTCACTGGTCTCCAAATGGAAGGGAACCTTCCTCCAACTGAAATCAAGCAAGGAAGTGACCCAAGTCAACTCTCCACTACTGCACCCTACAACACAACACAATACTCTAAAAACCTGCGCTGTACAAAAAGATGTAGCTTGGCCTAATGCCAGATAGTGGACAAGGTAGTGCAATACTCTCCCAAGAGGCCTATCAAGGAAAAATGTGAGATTCTTGATCAGGAACACCGTATGCTAAACAACATTGCAATCTTAGCTAAACAACTGAAGAAAGCTATATGTCTAAACAGACCATATATTCAAAAATATAATAACATCAACATAATGAAATATGGCTGCCATCCTCTTCCTTATATAATTGATGAGCTTTATAACCCTAAGCCCCATTCATTTATGACACTACTTCCATGCAAAGAGTCTCCATCTAAAAATATTCTATGAGAGAGTTATGATGATACTCATAGAGAGAGAGTTATGATGATTTTCCCAAGGTCACATCTTTGAGATGAAGTTCAGGAGCCTACAAAAACACTGATTTACACAAATCATATCTCCGAAAATATTGTGGACCTTGATCTAAAATTTCTACAGGAGCTTCCTTAGGATTTTGGCTTTGCCTCATAAAAATTTCCACTTTTGAACCTTCATAGAAAAAATGTTAGAGCACAAATTCCACGATGACCTATTTCAGGTAACGAAATCCCTACATGAGGAGGATATGAGGAACACAATTTATATAAATGCTTAGGTTGAGAGGGTCTTCAACAAGTGAACATGGGAGGGATTTTAGGAGCTTAAAAATTATTAATTATTGACTTTTCAATGACTCATGCCACAACCCCATGGGGTTTTAGCCCACTAATTGGGGTTACAAACTTCAAACATGAAGATCTCTCAAACTATGAAGAATTACATGGTGTGCCATATATCAACAGAAACATCTCGACAAGTAGAAGCCATAAAAAAACATTCTTGACCCAGAATATATTAATTTGGTAGGTCAAAATTACCATGTAAGATCGGGGTAACCCCTGGTGCTGCTTGGGTTGACATCAATGACAACCACTGATCAACAATCTCCCCCTTTGGCATTGATGGAAACACAAGTACTCCCCCTGTGATCATGACACCTCTTCCTACAACATTATCTCCCCCTTTGGCATGAATGGAAAAGGGTAAATCCCCCTGACACACAACCATCCTGTGGACCTGTACACAGTTCCACTCCCCCTTTATATTCTGAATAAGGAAAATTTAATGAGAAATTGGGAGAATCCCAAGATTTTGGAGAAGATATTCAAATGATTCATAAGTACTATTATGATTATTAACACTTCCTACCCAATCCGCATCTGTAAAGGCTTGAATAATGAGATTGTTACCCTTGCTTTACCACAAGCCATATTCTATTGTTCCCTTTAGATATCGAAGAATTTTTTTGACGACAATAATATGTGATTCTTTTGGTGCTGCTTAGAATCTTGCTACTTGTCCAACTGCTTGCATAACATCTGGCTGGGAGGCTATTACATATAGAATATTACCAATCATAAATATGTACAACCTTTGATCCACATCCTTAGATGAGTTGTTTATGCTCAATTTGCAACCTGTTACCATCAGAGTAAGGATGGGTTTGCAATCTTCCATTTTGAATTTCTTGAATATTTTCTTGATGTACTTGGCTTGAAATATAAATATTCCTTTCTCTTGCTGAGATATTGAAGCCCTAAGAAGTATGTCAGCTCACTAAGTAAAAACATCTCGAACTCACTTTGCATCTTTGTAGAAAAGTTCTTACTTAGTCGATCATCATTGCTACCAAATATTATATCATCCTCTTTAGCTATTAGACGTGCTTTAATTGCTTCATCCAGAACATATATGTCGTTTGGAGCTCGACTTGTTGTAGCCACAATTTCACCATACCTTCCTTTCCTGATTTCACATTTTGTGGATTTGAATAGTATTGTGTGTCCTTGATCACACATTTTTCCAACATTGAGTAGATTGTGATTCATGTTTTCAACCAATAGAACATTCCTTGCTAGAGCATCTTTGCTTCCGAGAGTGATGGTACCTGATCCTATAAAATTTGAAGATCCATCATTTCCAAAGGACACGGTTCCATCCTTCTTCTCTTTTAGAGATACAAATTTCTTTCTATCTCCAGTCACATGCATTGAGCAACCACTATAAACATACCACACATCTTTTTTGTTTTGAGCCTTGAGATCGAGAGCACAATTATCAGTCTTCTTCTTCCTCCATGTTCGTTCATTCTGTGGCTTTGAAGATTCTTTTGGAGGATTTTCAAGTATACAGTCTTTGGTTATGTGTCCAAAGTTTCGACATTTGTAACATTAAGTATTACTTATTAAATGTTCAAATTTATTGATGTTTCATTGAGCCCTCGGAGGTTCATATTTGATAGATCTCTTGGAATTGTATTGGTTCCTAGGATACGTGCGACATTCTACAGCTTTATGACCAAATTTTCCACATGAATAACAATAGCCATAAAAAATATGTTGGTACATGGATGGAAAACTTCATTGAGGAATTTTCTTCCAAGGCTGTTCTTGCGAATCTTGTCCAATGAAGTCTACATGCATGTCTGATCTCATAGGTTCATTGTATTTTGTTGTAGAAAGTCTTGCTTCTTCTTATTTGTAACCGAGGCTAGTTCTGTCGTTCTAAGATCATTATTGTTGATGAGTTCTTCTAATGCCCTTGTGTTGTTGGCATAGTTTTGGACATTTTTTCCCTTCTTCACTTCCTTACGCAGTGAGACTACTTCAGCTTCTAATGCTTCCCTTTCTTGTTTGATTTCTTCCAACTTATTTTGAAGTGACTCTTCAATACATTTGTGATCTTAAACTTAAATTTTGAGACCTTGAACTTTTTCTTCAAGAGTATTGGAACGAATCTTCTCAACCTTGAGCTCTTTTATAAGCTTGATTGCCTCCTTAGAAAATTTTTCTATGGTAACCCCTTCTTCTTCATTGTTTGATACCTCTTGTTTAATGTGCTTGACCATAAACAATACTCTCTCATTGGCTTCTTCGTCACTGTCATTGTCTTCATCGGATGATGAGCTATCTTCTTTAGAGATAAAGTTCCTTTTGAATCCTTTATTTTTTCTTTGCTTGTTGAATTTCTTAAAGCCTTTCTTTTCTTTTGATTTTCCTTCGTTTATGTTCAGAAATTTTGTTGCAAAATGCCCAACCTCACCACAGCCAAAACATATCAATGGAAGTTTACCCTTGAATTTTCCCTTACCAATTTTTAGTTTTCTCGTAAAGGAAGAATATTATTCATCTGAAAGACCTTCTTCATCATCTTCTTTTTCTTCACACTTGTAGGTGCAGGTCTGTGCGTTTAAAGGTTGTTTCTCCTTATTGGTTTTCTTACATGTAGCAAACACAATTTATAGATGCGAAGTACCCTCTTCTTCATCAAGTCTCATTTCATATGCTATGAGAACTCCATGTAATTACTCTTTGCTGATTTTTTCCAGATTTGAAATATATTCTAATATTGATACCTTTGGGTTGAATCTCCCTGGTAACATTCTCAGAATCTTTCGTATAATAGTCTTCTCGTCAATAGGCTCTCCCAATCCTTCCAGAGCGTTGGTAATTTCATCAACGTGTTGGAAGTATGTAGCAATTTTGTTATCTTCTTTCATTCTAAGTTGCTCAAATTTTTCTCTGTAGATTTGAAGCTTTTCTTCTTTGACATTTGAGTCACCTTCATATATATTCTCAAGCTTTTCCCATACATTTTTGGTGGTTTTACAACCCAACACCTTATATAAGTAGATTCAATAAGTCCGGTGATAATAATATTCTTTTCTTTTGCATAATTTACCAAATTCTTCTTACCTTCTTCATTCGTGGTTGATGTAAATCCATTTTGAACAGTGTCCCATACTTCGTAACCGTGCACCAATCCATTCTTCCTTTCCAGAGTGCATAATTATTTTCATTGAACAAAGGTACACCATTCTTGGTATGCTCCATGAACTCCTTCCAACTATTAAAATTCTATTTAAGGTACCAAGCTCTGATACCAATTATTGGAAATACTAAGAGGGGGGAGGGGGGGGGGGGGGGTTGGGTGAATCAATATTCCTTTTAATTAATATTGTTATTAATCTTTCAGAGCATTAGTTAATCTTCAATTATTATCAGTGTTTGTACAATGATAGTTGTAAACAAAAGGAACAAAATTGCACACGGTTTTTTAAGGTGGAAACCCTCTCTGGGACAAAAATAAAGCTCCAACTTCCTAAAATCTAGAAAAGCACTTTTCTCCAGCTCCCACTCGATGGATGCTCCAATGCCTGAGATTCTTTAGTAGTCAATTGAACGGATGCCCCAACACCCAATGAGCTACAACACACCCTAGAACCACCCTACCACCCTGACATTTTCACAGTCTTGAACTTGTTGGTGACTTCATGCACCAGCCTAGCACGAGCCTACCACCCTATAGAATAATAAAAGAAGAATTGACTCCTATACCAGGGAAAATGGTCCACTTTACAGTGATATAGAATGATGTAGAAGAATAATACACATTATACCATAACCCAAACTATGACACAACCACCTAATGATGATCCTAGACCTCTCAACACTGCCTCTTCAACTCTTGGCAGATAGACACTTGTACAAATTTTACAATGATACGCTTACAATGACTTAGTACAATGATACCTTTATAATGACAATATGCAGTGCTGCCCAATTGAAGACTTCATGTGGTGAAATTATTGTTGTTGTTCTTAACCTTGATTAATGCTCTTGTCATGCTACCCTCTGCTACACCTTGCTTTTCTTTGCTGCCCTAGAAAGTATGGTCCTTTGCAGCCCTTGAAAACACATGATCTAGCTTTTTCTTGCCTTCTAGGATCTCGATATTGAATCTAGTGTTTCTCTATTATTTTAGATCCCGAATATGTGATTTTGGTTCTATATTAGTCCTCTGAGTCTTCTTTCCAATGCCATAGCTCTAATCCAATTTGGATTCTTCAAGGGAATGTTATGCCTAATCTCTCACAATGACCTAATTATTTACTGGTTCAGTAGAGAAAACTTGTACGACATGCCACGTGTCACTGTTTCTTCATTCAGCTTTGAAATTGATATAGAGAAAACTTCATTCCATTAAAAATCTACTACGTTTTACATAATTCCAATATGATACTTAGAGAGAGAGTTATGATGATTTTCCCAAGGTCACTTATTTGAGATGAAGTTCAGAAGCCTACAAAAACACTGACTTCCACAATCATATCTCCAAAAATATTGTGTACCTTGATCTGAAATTTTTACAGGAGCTTCCTTAGGATTTCGGTTTCACCTCATAAAAATTTCAGCTTCTGAATATTTTTAGAAAAAAATTTAGAGCACAAATTCCACGATGACCTATTTCAGGTAGAAAAATCCCTACGTGAGGAGGATATGAGGATCACAATTTATATAAATGCTTAGGTTGAGAGGGTCTTCAACAAGTGAACGTGGGAGGGATTTTAGGAGCTTAAAAATTATTAATTATTGACTTTTCAATGACCCATGACACAATCTGATGGGGTTTTAGCCCACTAACTGGGGTTACAAACTTCAAACATGAATATCTCTCAAACTGTGAAGAATTACATAGCGTGCCATATATCAACAGAAACATCTCAACAAGTAGAAGCCATCAAAAATATATTTGACCCATGTAAGATTGGGGTAGCCCATGGTGCTTCTTGGGTTGACATTAATGACAACCATTAATCAACAAAATCTGCATGCTATTTCTCTATCTAGTATGCTTATGTTTTAGCATGTTCCACTAACTTGCTTAACTCCATATATTTTATTTCTGTGAACAATAAATTTATAGGGAAAAACCACCCCTCTTAAGCAAGTGTGATTAGGTACATTCGTGTGCCAAACACACTAACACATGATTGGCGATTCCAATAAATTTTATTTCGAAGTTTATGTGAATGTTCCTTTTTGCAGAGACCTCCATCTTTGTTGTGGAGTTGGGTTGGAACTGCCCCCTTTCTCTCCTTCACTATCTGGTTCATCCCTAGTGACAGGCCGAAGCTGAAGATCTCCCAAAAATTTAATTTTCAGGAAAATTGCACGGCTTTCTTATAGACAGACGTGCCCCAGTGTGCGTGTTTAGAGGTGACTTGCATGCGGCCTTCGCGCCTATTTTAGCTTTTTCCACGTGGAAACCAGAAGTTGGATTTTTTTCACTATTTCCATCTTTTCTTGCTTGTAAAAGTGACTGTCAGCCCATAATACATCTACCAACACTAGTTGAGGTGGCTCACAACTTGTTAAAGCTCACTTTTAGCTTCTCTTAGTTGTTTAGGTGTTAGTTTTATTTCAAGTTGATTTTCGCAAAGTTAGCACATAGTTTAAGTAGGAGGCAAATCAACTTGCATTCCAAAATAATTTTTGTTTTGCGAACTTAGGTACCAAAACACCTAGTTAATTGGCCAAATTAAGTGGCCATGTCCACACATGATTAGCTAGTTCTCTTTCATTTTTCTAGTGTAAAAGCCATTAGTTTAGTTAAATTTTTGCACTAGGATTTCGGGACCAGGATCAAATTGACGGTAGAAGAGCGATTAATCTCTGTTGCCTTTGCACCCTTCAGTGATCCTAGGCAAGCATATGAACAATCTCTTTTGGCAACTCACCATCTCCATATAGTTGATCATATAGATTAACTAGGAAAAATTGAAAGCGACCCATATCCACGCATGTTTTTCTTTTGAGAAAGGAATAATGAAACATAGTTTAAATAGGGGATTTTGAAAAGGATCATCACATATCCACAAGTTAAAACTATGTTCGTTTTCACCTTTTTTTCACACACATCCACACCCTAAATAAATAAAATACACCTAAAACTAACTTAACAAAACTCACTAAATTCTCCCCACAGGGGCCACAAAAGAATTTATAGTCTAAGTTAGGACCAAGGGGATAGGCGTCCAATAAGCCATCTTGGTTAGTATTCATCTTGAAACATAGAATTTGACTATTTAGGGAACTTTCAAATCTGCCTATCTGCTCACGACAAAGAAAACCTAAGCACAACAGAGACTTGATTCAGAGGGGGTTAGGCTTAGGCCCAGTGCGTGCGGTATCATTTGGGGCTACCTGACCTGTCTGATACTTGGTGCTGGTAATTGAACTACCAAGAAGCCCAAGACTTGAACACTCATGTGGGATGGTGGTGCTTTGTTGAAAAAATTAGGGCATCCTTTCCCTATAGGTGATGGTGCAGGCATCACTGGATCCTCTACCCTTACCTTGGTGGATTTTCTTCGGTTGACTGGGGGCATCACCAATTCTTTCGGGACGTTGTGCCAACATTCACAAGATATATTATCAAGGCCTAGTTACATTTGAGTGTGTGAAGACGATTAGGTATTCTAGGATTTGAGTATCATACGAAAACAATGAAAAACCATATTTTTTTATTGAATGATGACATATAATTAATTTAAAGGGAAAATTTATTTTATTTGCACTTTGTTTTAGGTATGTGATCTTTGATTATAATATCTATCCTCTCAAATCTTTCCAAAATCATACCTATTCGACAAAAAAACAGATCCAATGGGACCTCATCGATCTAGACACCTTTTGGGACTCCCCCCATTACCGGGAGGGGTTCCAGGTATTTCGCCATTTAGGCATCAAAGATGGAACACTGCCACCCTTATTGGTTCATCCTTTATCAGGGCATATTTAGTTGGGAACCCTAGTAGGTCTCCCAATGCCACACCGGTGAACACCCCCATAGGGTCACCACACACCACTCCTCCCACAACCCATAGCGGGCAGAGGAGTTCTACCCATTCAAGAAGCCAGGTGAACACACAATTGGGTACATCACAGAAAAACCCTATTCCTAAATAGAAATTTTTTTTTTCACAATTCGCCGTGGTTTCAACCTCGCAGTCACCTTTTCTAGCTTCGTTAAATCTACCAGATTTAACCAAGTTGACAAATGAACCCATTGCACACAACCCCATATGGCCTCCCATGCTCACAAATCTCCCTTCGGACATTCCAAAATTTGAAGGGAAGCAAACGGAAGACCCTGGAAATCATGTTATGAATTTCCACCTATGCTGTTTGTCTAACAACATCTTTGATGGTACTATTCGACTAAGATTGTTTCAACACACTCTAACCGGAGTAACAACGAATGGTATGTAGAGCAACCCTCTACTACACATGTAACCTTTAGCGCCCTCGCCACTATGTTCCTAACCTATTTTCAATTACTCATCCACCACGATTTCGGAATGGAGTTACTGACCCACTTTAGGCAAACCCCTGCCATCCATATCTCGGATCATCTCCACGAATGGCGGCGACATCATACTTTGTGCAAAGTAAAACTCGACGATCGAGTTCTATTACACCTTTTCTTGAAAACTCTCACCACAGAGATTTGAAAGGATGTGGCACAGCAAAGCCCATATCCAAATAGGACACCATCAGTAAGGCCCAACAAATCGAGTTGATCTATATGCAGTCGGGTATATTTACAATATCCTGTCGAACACCCTGCGCCTGCAAACTTACAAAGAATTTCCAGGCGCGTCAAACTCTGCGGACTGTTTAATTGGGTCGCTGACCCAAAATTACCTAAGCAGCAATGTTAAATACCCCAGTTAAATGTATGATTGTACCCAAAACATACCACAACTCGGATACCAAATTCATCACATGCCTCTACAAAATTTGACCAATAGGGAGTCATCATACCACCATCAACATGGAGGAACCTATCCTATGACTCAAGGGACCCAATACGAAGATAGACATGTTGATAAAAGATCTCCCCCCCAATAGTCATTTACAAACCAGGGACCACAATATGCCCAATCTCCAGCACAAGACCCGTCCATGCAGAATAATGCACAGGTGAGCTTTGTGCAACCCTGCCAAAACCAACCACGCCAACCAAAAAACTAGGAGAATCTAAATTATCCTCCTAACGCAGTTAGGAAAAAAGGAAAAAACAAACCTAAAGGAAATCCTGGAGAGGGGGGAAACAATCAACAACGCCCTCCGCTATCTCAGACTGGAGGCAACTCCAACCAAAATCAAAACTAGGAGCCAAGTAACCCCCAAAGGCAGAACAAGAGGGAAATTCTTCAGAAAAACCACTCTTGTTTGATATGTGGTTAGTACGGCCATTACACTCACCACTTTCCCGACCTCCCTAAGTTAAAGAAGTTACAGAGTAACTGCGTACAGGGGGGATCCTCCCAACAGGCAATAGTCATGCATGAGCCCTTCCCCCATCAAGGGACAGATAGCACACAACAAAAAACTCCTGACAATTCTGGGAAAAAAAAGCACAAAATCTACATGACTGGAAAAAAGATTTTTTTTAAGGCACGGAATTGAAATTACAACACCCCACCAAACACCAATTCATCAGAGGCTAGTACTAGTGCAGCAACAACACCTTTGACCATATCAAATATGCCTATTGAACCTTTGCCAAAAATGGCTAAGGGACCAACTAGGTGAGCAGGAAACTATTCCAAAATGATCCATAACTGTAACATTATGGATGATATAGCTCAATCTCCCACTGCTATGTCAACTTTGGAGGTGTTATAATCATTCCCAAAGTATTGGAAAGCCTTAATTTCCACATTAGGAGCGATCGACCCTGCTGATTCGTGCCTGATGGATTTTGATTTAGATAAAGCCACCCCTAGGCTTCCTTCAATGGTCGCCTTTCAGATACCAGTATCGGTCCAAAACATTACCATTCACCAATGTATGATTGACGAAGGCACATCCACATGAATACTGTCAAATTATTTTTGGTAGAATTTAGGGTCTCTCGAACTAAAGCTATTAGACATCATGCTTAGAGCATACGATGGTCACCCTTCAGCCCTCGTCGATCTCTACCAAAATGTCCCATTCTGCTTAGCTGGAAAGACAGTCTTATAGAAATTGAAGTCTTGGATGCCCAATTGGACTAAAATATACTTCTTGGCCAGAGCTATATGTATGCCATGTCAGCCATCGCCTCCTCCATCTTCCAAACTATGATGTTCCCCCATGAGGACCACATTGTTACTGTTGATCAATTGACACATAGCGAAAAGAGGCCCCTAAAAAATGTCGATTTCATTCTACCCTATGTAGACACATCTATTGACACACTTACGTGGTACCAGGAATATGGCCCCGACCAGTTCAAACCGTCGTGCATCCTAGGGTCATTCCTAGGTGACCCACCTGTTATCCCAGAGCCACCATCTGGCATCACATAAGCCCCAGTGTGCATGATATCCACATCAAGCACCAAAGCTAGTTAGGATACAGAGACAAGCAGTAATGAGACCGAGTCCTCGACCACGACAGCCTCTCTAGCCTACGCTGCATCCCAAACCCCTTTCCTCTTCCCCCTAGCTGGTTTTGTGTCACAGCTGGTCACGGCCATGGTGGTCCTACCAAAATTATCATTTGCAATACCAGTTTGGTACCTAGTCCCACCCACTCCAACAAGATTCATGCACATCAGCTCTACCAGGTTAATCTCTATCAATCCTGAACTGGCCCTAGCCGTTCAGGAGATAGTCGCAAACATCCCTGCAAAGGAAATTCCCATTGAAAAATCGATGATTATGAATAAGAAAAATGAGAGAAGAGGAAAGAAGGTGGAGAGTCCCACCATGCAACAAGAATCACCATTTTGTGCCATATGTGACGTAGTAGGACACCCTACCCACATCTGCCTAGAGCTGGATGAATTGAAACCACACCTTAGCTCTGTGGTAGGCATCGTGGCTCCAAGTTCCGATAAAAAGGAACCTGCCACTAAAAGCCCAGGAAAAGAATTGTGTACCAACCACTCATGTAGTATCTACAACAATTATGGACACTATACCCATCATTTACAAGAGATCTCATGATATAGGGACGCCTTACATGCCATCGAGTGATCCTACCAAGAGGATCCCTCCATCGAGTTGCCTGGAAATGAACCTCGTGCTATTCTACACCTGCAAGAGGAACGATAGTCACCAGAAAGACTCACATTCATATTCCTCCCTCCTATCATATGTTGCACACTATGTGATGAACATGGTCACTTCATTGAGGAATGTGCAACCCTAGAGCTCATCCACAGATAGTATCCTATCGAGCGTGTTTATTATGTTGGTTTGCGGGTAACACAATTCACATGTCCTTTCTGTGCCAACAACCACATTTTAGAAAATTGCCACTATATCCCATGATTCCACTTAGTGCTAGATTTTTTTCTCTCATCCATAGTCCACCTCTCCCAAGAATATGGATTTGACTCGGAATCTATGAAAAGCTCGACAACCCAAGAAGATGTGATGAGTAGATCCATACTCTTTCTGTCAACTAAAAAGTGACCATTCAAGAAACCCATAGTTACCCCCAACCGCTCTCTGTAGAGAGGACCAACATGTGCGTTATGTAAAAATCACCCAATAATGTGGTCGCCACTTTCCATGACTTAGAAGCGTTACGTCGCTGGTACCCAGTCACGCCACTAAGCGAGCAGGATGAAAACCCATATCTAGGCTATTTTGCCTAGTGTATCAGGGCAATCACCATGAACAATATTGTACCTATATCCCGATAGTTCATCATCTAATTGATATGATACATACATTAGAAAATAAACATGATGATCTCCTCAACCGATATAGAAGGTATATCACCCCTAGGCCAGCAACCCCATACCCACCTCGGCGTAATGGGAAAACAAGGACGATGCACCAACCAAGCATGACCCAGGTCCAACCTAGGATAACATGTAGACTATGCGACCTAATTGGCCATCGAGTTAATCAGTGCAAAGAAATGAAGCACCTCGCAACCCGTTTTTGCACAGTCTCTTCTCTCCCACAGAGACTTCTCTCTAACCAAGAGAGAATCATGCACACTTATTGCCAGATTTGTTCACACTTTCATCATACAATGAAATGTGAACATCTCCCGAAGCTTAGAGTGACAAGAGTAGCGTTAAGTCTACACTCCCAAAAAGAGTTAGATACACCCAAGCCAAAAACCTAGAAATGGAAGCAGAGCTCTCGATTACTACAAAATATCCTTTCCAAGCGTCCACATCTGGGATGAAGAGAAGTGTTGATTCCCATAAAATATACTCAGTCGGTGCAATGGTACCATGCACCATCTTCATTGGCCCTAACCATGAACCAGAGGCATGCCTAATAATGGAAACATCAGACACCTCTGCACCGGGAACAATTTCCACTGACAAGAAATTGACCATCCTATCAAGGGACCCAACCTTGCACTCACGCAAGCTCCCATCATGGCGATTCTCCCCCCACCAAATGCCGACAACACGATACACCATATCTCATTCATATCATCATGTGTTATAATGAGGACTTGGGCAGCCCACATGTCTTGGGTCCCTAACCCTGTTCCCGTTGTCAAAAACTAGGGTACCCTACGCTTTTGCATTGATTTCTGCAAGATCCTGAATTTACATGCTCCCATCGAACTCCTCAATGATAACCAGCCTTTAGAAAAATGTCTAGTACAACTAGAACTCGTCAGAAAAATCTGATGACAGTCACTACAACACAAAAATGCCCACAAAAAATGGGTAAAAGCATCGTTCGACTACCACATCAACCCTCGCTCATTCACCGAGGGAGAACTAGTCCTCCACTACGATGTCACAAAAAAGCCCTAGGGCCAGGAAAGTTTGAAAACCTTGTGGAAAGGACCCTACATCATAAAAAAATTCCTTCTCAAGGGGGCATACATCTTGACTGAGCCAGATGGAACATGCCTTAGCAACCCCATCAATGGCCTTTACCTCAAGAAATTCTACCCATAAGGGCCGAGAAGGCCATTCCTTAGAGTCAGCGTACACAGACCCAAACACTGTAAATTTTTGACCAAAAGGCTTGATACAAAATGTGCTCGAGTGTCATAATGGATTACCAACCTGGCCCTTACTTCCAATTTACTGATGGAGTATCACGATGGTATCAAAGTTTCGTAGCAGCCGCCTGGGTTATCTATCACCTTGATCGATCACCACTCTGCACCAATGGTGTTTGTATCGGTTCAACAACAAAAAATAAGGCAAAATATGACGCCATCATCAGAATTATTTGTGACACCCTCAATCAGGGCATATGCCATATAAACATCTACCTTGATTCCCAGTTAGTAATGTCATAGTTAAACTAAACATTTAAGATAAGAGATTCACATCTATTTAGAAAATACTTGCATGCAAAAAGATTAAGCAGATAATTTGACTACATTACATTTACACAAGTACCAAGGAGTCAAAACCAAATAGCTGACCACACAGGTAACATTATTATAAAATAGAATGCATCTCGGGTAAACCATCATACATAAAAAACAAAAACATAGAAACCATAGATATCCATTAGCATAACATAATCCATAAACAAAAACATGGGGCACACCACGTAGAGCCGAAGAAAACATCTCTTGCATATATATACTAAAAATGTATGTGTCTAAGTACAAAAATAGAGTCTTTGAAAAAAATATGGGAATCATCCTCATAATGGGTGCTTTCCCCGTGTAAAAAAAAACTCTAGGGCGGTGCTCCCCTAGGTGCGGCACCTAGACCCACTTCCTCTCCTAGTTTAAGTATTGGAGCCACTGTCAACACGAAGATCACCAATCAACGTAAAACCGACCAATAGCCCCTCTCCTGGGCCATCAAGATATCCATCCATACATCCTCAAGGTCATGCACAAAGCCTCAAGTAGGCATCCCCTGGGTCAAGTGGTCCACTCAACCCCAGGCATCCTCTAGAGCTGCCACTTGCTTGGTTAGCTCAGCAACATAAGCCTCTGCTACATCAGAACGAGCTTGCAGCAATCTTGGCAGTGGCCAAGTTGCTACCCTCCCCTGAACGGCCAACCTCATCACCGGTGCTCCACCCAGAGGATGTGCAGGAGCTCCTCCCTATCCCCCATGAGCTCCTCGAGGTTACTGACTCAGATGGTGTCCCACCAACCAAGCCATAGGATGACCGACCTCGCCAACATCTGCAAGAGTAACCAAAACTATGTCAGTGTCATCATAATACACATATAAAAATATATACTCAAGAAAAACACAAAAAACACAAAAGCATATCTGCAGGCCCCCAAGCATATCCACAGGGTAGACCCATATCTGGATCTCCTTGGAAGTCCATCCCTACGTAAGGGAAAGGCAGGAACATATGAGGGTTGGCCTCAAACCAAGCCTCTGTGGTGGTGTTCCAATAATGCCCCACCCTACCCCCACCTCCTCGGGGCATCACAGGGGCCCACCTCCTCATGCAAGGCTCCTATGGCCTTCCTAGTAGGCACTATCATCGTAGGTCTCAGCAGCACCACCCACTCATACATGATGCTACATAATATGCTGGCATAAGTAAACAACTTCGATCCATCTCAGACCTTAGAAAGTTGTGCCAACATCCCGTCGTAACAAAAACATGCAAAATCAAAGAAGTGCCTGACCATCAACTGGCGTAGGACACCAATCTACGGACCCAATGCTCGATGAGGAGCATATGACCCCGCCAGTCGCATAATGGCTGCTAGAGCACACTGCTCAGCCAAATATGTCACTGTCGCAATAGCTATACACCCCTCTGTAAGGGGTGCCCTACCACAGTGATGTGCTGAAAATGCCTCAAAATCCACCCTCCCAGAGGGAAGTGGATATCGAAGTGCCTCAGCTTGAGGTAACAGGTCAGTCATAAAATAGATATCCATCTTAGGACAAATAGTAATGTCACACCCATGTAGAACCATCACCTTGCGGTGCCTATTCCAACATCGAATCAGGTAGCGCAAAAGTCGATCCTGTGATTGAAGTAGGTCATTCTCCATAAATTTGAGAAGACCCCATCCTGCCAACTATTGGAGTGCGTGACTATCAGAAAATAGGGTAGCACGGAGATCAGGCCAATCCCTCACCCTCCACAACATCCTATCATCAAAACAGGAACACATCAGGCACACTGAAAATACTAAAAATAGAAAAAATTTCTAATTTTTTTTGACAAAAATAGGTTCGGCTCTCCGCGCACATGTTCCTCAGATAGGCGTGAGGAGGGTGCACCCATCCTTCTCACAAATGCACCAAATTTGTGCCTAAATCTAGGACAGGTGCGCTAAATGTGTGCAAAACCTAGTTTTCACGCGCAAGATGCGCGCATGTACCTTGATTTCTCGTGCGGTCAAGGTAAAACTTGACCTAGATTCCATACAAACCCATATTGTACAAACCCCATCATGATTACACTGGAAAAATTAAAATTTAGGACATCATGGAGCTTACCTGGCTAAAAAATCGCTAGTCTCGAGTGCTCAAGCTAACCGCAGTGATA
>CM076576.1:170455865-170499864 GCA_034641835.2 Pinus albicaulis
ATTTTCACATATTTGGCATCAGGGCAACCATCTACCATCCCTCACGGTGCAGTCACATTTCTAAACTGCGTTATTTTTGGGGGTAATTGCTAGGAGGGTTCATTGAGCTCACCAGGAGGGTCTATTTCTAAGTAGAGGGATCAGCCTTATATTTAGAAATACAATTGGAGGAGGAAATAATAATTTCAGATCTGTCATAGCCTCATTCTTTTCAGATCCAGTTTGCAGTGACATCTCAACCCCAGGGTTATTTGTCACATTGTATATTTCTTGGTATTTCTAGCAATATTTTCTGGGTTGGCTAGAAATCATGTATTAGAGCCCACATCTTCTTTCTTGCGAATTTATTTGATTTCTATCAGCCATATTTCATCCATGTATTCTTACAGTAGCAGCTACACTGATATAGACAGTGCTATCACTGCTCTCCGACATTCTATACAGTTGCATCAACTCATGTGCTGATTATTCCTATCATTGGAGGCTTGTTCTTATTGCTTGAGTGACTTGTCCCTCATGATATTTTTGTATATTGTTGCTGATATATTAATAAAATTATGGCTGCATATTGATCCCTCTCATGTCATGTTAATATTTTTTGTGTTTTACATTATTATGTCTTGTATTGTTTCTATTTCCAATTTGGAATATTACAGTGGTATCAGAGCATAATCTTGGCTCAACCTGTGCATTCAAGACATTATGCCATTATAAGGAGAAGCTTATTCTCACATAAAAGAGAAGTTTTATAGAAGAAACAAAGGCATGACCCCATTATTTGGAGAAATGAAGGAAGAGAGGATCTCCCAGCTTCTTTTCCAAACTGTGAAGAATATCAAAGAAGATCTTAAGGAGATGAAAGGGGAGAGGTGCAGGAAAAATTCAAGAGGGTTTGAAAGTGAAGCAAGCCCTAGAAATTCACATGATGGGTGTGGAAATTCAGCCACACATGTATATCCATAGCGTAGTTTATTTCCCACATTCACTGCAAGAAGGATGGAGGAAGAATATGCACCAAGGGAGGATACCTTGAGTGACTATCTTCAGGAGTATGAGTCCCAATCATGGAGATTCAAAGAGCACTTTAACTTCCAAGGGTTTTTCCAACTCAAGGAAGACAGAAGATCCAAAAACCATCATAGAAGAAAGAGAGGTAGAATCTTTCTATCTAACTTTGATGGATCAGCAAAGAGCACAGCCAAAGCTTGGGTGAAGGAGCTAGATTCCTATTTCCAACTACACCAAGTTCTAGAAAAGGAGGCCATTAGAGTAGCAGTGCTGCATGTCAAAGGTATGGCCCATGATTGGTGGTTTTGTAGTTTTTATTTATATAATCATGCAAATGTAAACACTTATGCAGGTTTCACTAAGAAATTAGTGAGAATATTTGATATTAAACATTGTAAAACATCATTTGTTGAATCCAGAAACTCAAAGCCTTTCCATGAGTTGGAGAGATCTATTCTGCCAACTCCACTCCTTATTTCTGTTGAAGGGGATAAAAACATGCATGATGCCTTGCCAAGGGCATTATCCCCACTTCTTGAAGAGTGTAATATTCCTAATTAGCCCAAGCTAATAGGAATATTCAATTGTGTTTTGTTTCCTGTTTTCATGAATAAATGTGTAAAAGAGGATCCATATGTTGGAACACCTAATCCTACATGGGTAGATGTGGAATATGAAAAGTCACAATCGAGTCCAAGTGACCTTGGAATATGAAACCAAGAGTCACACCATTGTACTATAAATGTACATCTTTGTATAATGGAAAATAAGAAAGCCTCACGCTTATCTTTCATTGTGTGTTGAGTCTCTTGTGTGTGTGCATTCTTCTTCTCATACACCATGTGTGTGCTTCAACATGGTGTTTAACATGGTATCAGAGCGGGCGATTTCTGGCCCTGCTCCACTTTGAGTGAGCCATTTGTGTTTATGGCCTATGCATATCTGCAAAAAAAAATTGTTGGTTTTTTTGCAGCACTCAAGTGTTTGTAGCATTTTTTTTGCCACATTCAGAAAGTGGTTTTGGAGAAGGAGCAGCATTCAGAATTTGTTTTGAAGAAAAGCAGCAGTGGTTTTGAAGAAAGGCATCACTGCCCATATGAAGGTTTTCATTCTAATTTTTCTCTGCAATTTCTGCTCATTAAAATCTGCATCATTTTGAAAGAGCTGTTGAAAAGTGTTTAAATTGAGTTTCTGAAGAAGAAGAAGTTTCTGGATTTTATTGCAAAAGAAATCTGAATTTTTTCCGCTGGAAAATTCTTCATCTCTGCATTTTCCTGTTGCTGGGCTACTGGAAAGATTTCTAGATTTTCACTGAAAGAAATCTGAGTTTTTCTGCTATCTACATTTTCTGCTGCTTAAATTAAATCTGCTCTATATTTGGAAGAAAAGAAAAGTCTGTTGTTGCCATCATTTTTGCAATCTCTGCGAACTGTTTTACTCCTCTCTCTGCGGTTTTAAATTTAAAAAATAAAAAATAAAAATTAAAAAAAAGCCTCCTGCAAATCTCTCCACTTACCATCCTTCCCCAACTCACAATCTGCGCCCTCAAATCTAATGCTCACACCTCCACATACAAACTCCGCCCTTACAGCTTTTTTACTACACTCCCTGCACTATTCACTACGCCACTCGCACCCTAATCTATACGCCTCTTCCCTACGCTACTGGTATCTCAATAGTTCTACGCCCCCTCACTGTTCAAACTCCCCAACTCCGATTTCTCACATTCCTTTAACCCCACGCCTACGCACAGTATTACTGCAACCCCGCCATTCTCTGCATCGGCCCTACTCCCCCTCACCGTGGCCTACGGCCCTCTCCTCTGCGTCTCTCACACACACTCCTCACCACCGAACGCGCCTCTGCTACCCAACTTCCATTTACCTCACGCGCTCTGCAAACATTCCATATGCTCATACGCACTGCCGTCCCATTTCTCTCACGGCAGCCACCCTCCTTTGCAACCGTCGCCTCTCCCCTGGTCACACGGCGTCCACTCTGCCATACACCTATCCCATCTCCAAACAAATGCTCAACCCATTTCATTTACAATACACTGCCCTAACTCCCATATCCCATTACTCCGCCCTCCTTACCTGCCTCCCTCTCGGCTTCACGCTCCCCTTTTTTCACAATTTCGTTTTTAATATTTTTTAAATTAAATACCGCCCCCATTTTTAAATACTGCCATTGTTTATACCGCCATACAACGCTCACACCTGCGCTATCTCCTCCACGGCCTTTCGGCCTCCCTCCACTTAGTTTCTAATTTGACTTTTTCAAATTTTTTAAATACCACCCCTCCCTATGTATTTATCCATCAATACCGCCCATATAAATTGTATATAATACTGCCCTTGTTTTTAAAAATCGATTTTTATATTTGATTCACCTCCCATTCCATATAAAAATTCGCTCTCCCTTTTTTATATTCCCATTCATATAATAACTATTTCTATTCCCTTACCATTCCTCCCAATAAATTTCCCTTTCCCATTTTTAAATTCGATTTTTGATTCCCCTCATTTTTTAAAATTCCAAATAATATTTTTTTTAATAAATTTTTAATTAATTAAAAAAAAAAAAAACAGCACAGAGAGAGAGGAAGAAGAGAAATGAACAGCAGTAAAAGAAGAAAGCGCATATGAAGAAAATGGACTAAAATTGCAGATTTACATTCTATGATTTGTGGCATTGACAAGAGGGTGATTTTTTTGAAGAAATTGATATTTGAAGACAAGATTGCCATCATTGAAAACAGCTTTTTGAAGGAAATTTCAGCTGCCTTAAAGGCCCCTTGCACTAGTGTTTCAGCTGCACATATTTTGCAGAAATATTGTATTGAGTTGACATTGTATTGCTTCTTCATAGTTGCAATCAGTATTTGAGTTTTTGGATTGTTGATTGCCCTCCATCATTTGAGGAGCACACTTTGTACTTTGAGAATTTCTTGAGTCATTTGTATTTGTTGTTGAGTCACATTGTAAACGGGTGCATTTTCGGTTGAAGCCGACACCCTTTCATTTTTGAGCCTAAGTTGTTGAAATGGCCAAAATCAATGAGGCATTAATGTTGTTGAATAACCTCATTCATTCAAATGTTGATGATGTGATAAAAATGAGCAAGGATGCTCTTTGTAAAATTCAAAGTTGTTTGCAAGATGCACATGAAAAGATTGAGTTTTTGCAGTTGGAAACTCAGCTTCAGCAAGACGAACTTCAGCAAAAGAGTCACCATTCTGAACCTGTTTCTGTTCAAAAGATTGTGAAGGACTCTCATCAGAAGAAAGAAGATAAAGTTGCAGTTGATTCACATTCAGTTCCTTGTACTAGAGCAGATTTTCATGTAGATGCAGCAGCTCAGCCTGCACTTCCTAAGCCCATCATCAGACCTTGGGAAGAGCTTGTCCACAACAAGCACCGAACTGGTCTTGGATATGACAAGGATGTGTCCTTTCATATTCCGGATTACACCAAGCCCATCACATTTCAGAGTGCCGGATTCATGTATGACAGTTCACCTGCAGCTATTCCAGATCCTGCTCCACAACAACAACATCAGATTGAGAAATGCCAACACTGTGATCGAGTTGGCCATATGAAAGATCATTGTTTTGATCTTCATCCATGCAAGCACTGTGGTCGGCACACTCATTCTTCAGACAGATGCTTCAGACACAAGCCTCCTGCAAGAACAAAGATTCACCTTGGATGGATCGCTTCTTGGCAATGGGCATCAGCAGCCAAGAAGATGTTTACGACACATGTTAGAATTTGTTCACGGATATTGAGCAAACTTGCAGTTGATTTTTTGCCATCATCTCACCTTGTCCCTGACAGGGGGGAAAATGGTGGTCATGTACAAGCTTCGACGACAGATCAAGCGAGCCTGAGCCACAATCTCTCATTCCATGTTCAAAGTTGTAGCCAGCAGTTCAAGCGAGCCTGAGCCACAATTCGTCATTTCGGATTCAGAGATGTAGCCAGAGACACGGATGCCCATGAGCATACCTTCGGTTGGTGGATAACCTAAAACCATCCTCTTCGGTTGGTGGATAACCTAAAACCATCATCTTTGGTTGGTGGACAACCTAAAACCACCACAGGTAGTAGACCTCCCTTCTTTTAGGTTGAAGGTCTCCCTTTTTTATGAGGGACAATTCCTCTAGCAGGTTTTTCCTTAGCTTTCTCGCGCCTTGAAGAGTCTCGAACTCACAGAAATAAGTTTTGTTGCCTGTTTATGGTCATCCTAAAACCACCTCTTTTTTTCCAACATTTCAGAGAGCTGATTCAGCCCAAGTGCTGCCATGTATACTTTGCAGATTTGTATTACAACTCTTTTCTTGGACTCACACATACCCCTTCGGATTAAGGGGGGATGTTGGAACACCTAATCCTACATGGGTAGGTGTGGAATATGAAAAGTCACAATGGAGTCCAAGTGACCTTGGAATATGAAACCAAGAGTCACACCATTATACTATAAATGTGCATCTTTGTATAATGGAAAATAAGAAAGCCTCACGCTTATCTTTCATTGTGTGTTGAGTCTCTTGTGTGTGTGCATTCTTCTTCTCATACACCATGTGTGTGCTTCAACATGGTGTTTAACACCATAAAACTCCTAAATCAGCAAAATAAGTCCATGCCCCATGTGAACAAGGCTAAATATGGCCTGCCTTAGTAAAACACCCTTATGTGTGAAAGGGATTAAGTCATTTGACTGGATCAACTAGACCAAATCAACAGTGCTGTCTAGATACATTGAATCACCTATATGCACAATGCAGTTTTATTTGGAGGTTAATCATGTGAATGCAACTAAATAATTGAGATGGTTTAGGGTTTGGAAAGGTTTCCATCTTATTTAAGGAGGAGGAGGACAACATGAGAGGGTTTTTGAACCTATTGTTTTGGAAGAATATGTCTTTATAGACATTTCTCATTCTCTTGGCTGTTTAGCAGAGAATAGTGTTGTTTACCACTAGGTGTTCCTGATTGGGAATCCCACCTCCTTCTTTGAGTAGCTCTTGAGGGAGTCTTGCATTTCTTGTCCACTATCAGGAATTTGGCCATGCTCTTCTTCCAACTACAACGTAGATCCTTTTGAGGGTTTGGTTGTCTTTGTAAGCTGCAGCAAGTGGAGGTTAGATCTATTCAGATCTAAGTCATTCTAGTGCCTCTTTTCAGTGGGAAAGCCTTCTATCCCCCTGGCAAGAGTGTATTGGATCATTGGAGATTCAGATCCATACCTTGGCATCATGCCAAAATTTTCATCAAGTCTACGTCACATTTTATCTTCCAGGACTGCGTTATCTGCAAGAGGAAAGTTGCAGGGAGTTTTGGAAAAATTTGAGGAGAGATCTTTAGTGATGAGAATCTGCCTCTCACTGTGGTGATCCATGGATTTATGTTCTTATCCATGTCATATTTAGATCTGATTTGAATACTCCTATATAAGCTTCAAAAATTCTGAACAAATCTATAGATCTGCTGCATGAGATCTCAGATCTACTCCATATGCTTCATGTTTTGCTGAAAACCCCAAGGGGTATGTAAAATAGAGACGGTCTAGTGTACAGATCTGATATATATCTAATATTTTGTACACAGATCTATTCTAGATCTGATTTTTAACCTACAGCTACTGTATGCTCTAAAAAATAACGTTGTCAAGGCTTTTACAGTGAAATACATTGTTGCAACACCTCTTTTAGAGGGTTTTTCTCATAAAAGTCTTCCATCTTTCTCTTGTACATTGAATGGACCACATTGTAAATCTGATTTACTATTGTATAATATATTTTTGAGCTATCATATTGGTATTCTACTGATGTTCATTGAAACTGCATTATTTATGAAGCAGTGTTGTTAAGGATTGTTGTAGTCCCTTCCTTGGGCAATTTCCAAGCCATACTATGTGTGGGAGGTCTGTTTAACCCACCTAGTTTGATTTTTTTCTTCTCTCCTCTTGGATTTGGGTCTTATATTATCATATATAAGGGATACAAGGGCCGATCTTGGTTGCTATAGCACACATTCCTAAAAAATTCATTTTTCAGACATGTCTTACTAGCAATCCCAATTTGGGGATATTAAAGTGGTATCAGAGCAAATATCTTGGCACAGCCTGTGCTTACTGAAGAGCCAATATGTATTTTAATGGAAATAAAAGAATGATGAAGAAGTGTGGTTACACTGAAGACACAGAAGTAAAGGGTCCAAACCCTTTATCTAGAAGATTGAAAGGGAAAGAGTTCTCAAAAACTCTGTCCCAAACTATGCACGAGTTGAAGAATGAAATCAAGGGAATGAGGAATGAAAGCCAAGCAGATATTTTGGAGAGTTTTTCACATGAAGGAAGCCCCACTAATTCATATGATGTGTGTGAGCATTTACCCACACAATCTAAACTACAACAATGTAACATGCCTACATTCCTTGCAAGAGGAGAAGAGGAAGGAGAGACACCAAAAGAGGAGACTCTTGGTGACTATCTCCAAGAATATGAATCTCAGTCTGAAAGATTCAAAGAGAATCTAAGCTTCCTAGAGTTTTGTCAACTCAAAGAAGAAAGAATATCCAACAGAAATATGAGAAGAAGAGGGTGCATGCAGCACACCTTAGGTAGAACTTTTCTACCTACTTTTGATGGGTCACCTGAGAGCTCAACCAAGTCTTGGGTAAAGAATCTGGACACATATTTTTAGCCGCATCAAGTTTTTGAAGAAGAAGCCATAAGAGTAGCAGCGCTGCACCTCCAAGGTAAAGCATATGCCTAGTGGTTATTTGAGTCTTCTTCATTGAAAATGTAAACATCTCTACTTATGCAAATTTCACTAGGAGGTTAGTGAAAATATTTGATTCTATGCCATCTGGAATTTCTTTGGGTAAGAAAAATAAGCCTAAGAAATCATAACATTTTCATGAGGTGGGAAGATCCATGAAGATAAATCCATTTCAGAACATTGTTAAAGGGGTTAAATATCTGTTACATGATTTGCCAAGGGCAAATGCCCCACTTCAGCAAGAACAATCTTCTCAAGAAGAAGACTTGAGTGTTCCTTTTTCAAGGGGAGATCAAGAGAAAGGATCTCTTATTGATGAGGCATACTCCATTGATGAGGATAAGAAAGAAGAAGAGCTGAAAGGTTCCTCCAGCACTGTGACAATAGGAGGAGATATAATTTCATTGAGAGATGGAGATGAAGCCATTACTTCCACTAAGAGGGCTCTTGTATCCTTGCAAGAAGGCCCCAAGGATCCTATACATGAAGAGGATACGCATCATGTGTCTATGATGATAGAAAAAGAGACAAAACAATGGAGGAAATGTGTTCCAACATTGCATCTAATTTTTGGAACACACACTATGATAGATCAGTCCTTTGTGATCAAGACTCTTGAAACCAAGGAGATGATGGGTGTTCATGAGTTAACTGCATCTAAAGGGAGCACCTCAGATGTGAAATATTGTAGAAGGTGGGTGATGAAGAAGAAGATGGGGGAGTTGCTCCAATTTCTCGTTATCATGATACTTCCACACAGTAATAAAAGATGGATTTGCGCAGTGGAAGCAGTAGTAATATGTTCCCATTTGTTTTTCACATCGGAATGAGCCATGAGACATCATTATCTTGTGGTATACCACCTAGAAGACCACCTGATTAAGATTTGATGACAGATGTTTCATGCATTGATGCTCCTTTCATAGATCCAAGGAGGAAGGGAGCACTAGAAGACCATGCTACATCGCTGAGAGTATGGGAAAGGTACAAGGAGAGGGAAAGCATTTTTCCCTTAAAATAACTATCCATTCTCTCATCTCATACTGTGCTGAGAAAATATGTTGTAAGAATAAAGGATGACACCATCATGAAGCAAGGAAGGGAATCCTTGAATCAAAAGACAAACTTGTTTGGAGTATCCTCTTCCATACATGATGAGAGATGGTGGTCACACATGCATACTTTGGCAAAACCAAGGAGGTTTTGGATAGATGATAGCCTTCCATGGGAGAATAACTTCCAAGAACTCCCATTTTCTTTTGAGCATGTGCATGTGCAAGGAGTGCAGCAAGGAAGGACTGGAAACCTTCCACCTTGTACCTTTGGCATGGGATATGTCAAGGAGGAGAAAAATAGGAAGCTTGGCTTTCAAACATACACCTTTGACATGGGAGATGTCAAGGATAAGAAAAAAAACATGGAATACACTTCAGATGACTCATTATCAGCACTGTCATTGTTGGGCATGTTAGATCCCTATTGGAAATCCCAACTGTTGGTGGAATATTCCAAGGATCATCATACTTGCATGATTCTTGATGACTGGTTGCATGAAGAGAGCTATTCAATCCTTGATGAAGTCATCTATAATCATGGTAGGATATCCTTGTCTAGAGCTTCCAGGCTCAAGGAGAAGTTACTATAGAGGGATTATGAAGAGCTTTGTTTCAGCCACACATATTCTATGAAGCTCAACAACATCATTTTGAGGAGCTATTATTGGGAGGGCTTTGAAAGAGAACTATATCAGCATTGTCATAGATTTATGGACCTTGTGGAGTTGTAGCAACAACATGACTCTAAGGAAGAGTTAAATCAGCCCTCTCTTTCTTCCTTTGAAGGAGAGAGTAGATCTATGCACCACTCTATTGATAGGAGGAGGATTGTTGGTGAAGAGCATGCTCTTAGTACATATGTTTTATATTCTGATTTCATGCATTATTACACCATGTTTTTGTAGGCCATGACTCCAAGGAGGACTAATATATTTTGTAAGCCTCATGGCCAATATTGGGTCCCAAAAATTTCTGAATTGGGCCACTCCCTTGGAAGAAAAAGGGATATTTTTCATCATGATGGGTGCTTCCCAAAGACACCAAATATATTTTACACTTTCTGCTATGGTGAGATGGCATGGGAAAAAAGTAAGTGGTGGGAAAACCACTTACCACATCTTGGTTTGATACAGGCATGGGATGATCTACTCTGGTTCCACATGTGGGACTATGATCCACCTCCATGTGCACAAATTTCTGTTGGTTTGTACATTGTTTTGATCCCCTATATTGATGATGTACTTGTACTTTTTATGGGGATGTATGGAGGAAGGAGGGAAGGCATGCATGTGCCCTATGGGATGACTACACCCCCTGTACTTTCTGTCTTGTATTTTAGGGAGGGCATTGGGAAAACCATGATTGCTTCATGTGATTTATTTTTTCCTCATGGGATGAGCTATTTGCATCTCATGAGAACATTGTTGGAACAAGTCATGGATGGATGGATTGGTGATCACTTAGCTTATGGAAGAAGCTTATCATTTAATTGTGTCACCAATGGAGGAGGAGATGAGTTGCAACACTCACCTTATCACTTACTTGAGGAAAAGAAACATTTTGGAGGGGAGGACTATAATATTCCTAATTAGCCCAGGCTAATAGGAATATTCAATTTTGTTTTGTTTCCTATTTTCATGAATAAATGTGTAAAGGAGGATCCATAAAACTGCTAAATCAACAAAATAAATCAATGTCCCATGTGAACAAGGCTAAATCTGGGCTGCCTTGTAAAACACCCTTATGTGTGAAAGGGATTAAGTCATTTAACTTGGTCAACTGGACCAAATCAACAGCGCTGTCTAGATACATTGAATCACCTAGATACACAACGCAGTTTTAGTTGGAGGCTAATCATGTGAATGAAGCTAAATCATTGAGATGGTTTAAGGTTTGACAAGTTTTCCATCTTATTTAAGGAGGAAGAGAACAACATGAGAGGGTTTTTGAACCTATTATTTTGGAAGAAAATGTCTATTTAGACATTTCTCATTCTCTTGGTTGTTTAGCAGAGAATAGTGTTGTTTAGCATTGGGTGTTCCTGACCGGGAATACCACCTCCTTCTTTGAGTATCTCTTGAGAGATTCTTGCGTTTCTTGTCCACTATCAGGCATTTGGCCAAGCTCTTCTTCCAACTACAACGCAGATCCTGTTGAGGTTTTGGTTGTATTTGTAAGCTGCAACAAATGGAGGCTAGATCTATTCAGATGTAAGCCATTATAGTGCCTCATGTCAGTAGGAAAGCCTTCTATCCCCCTGGAAAGAGTGTATTGGATCATTGGAGCTTCACATCCATACTTTGGCATTAGGCCAAAATGTTCATCAAGTCTACAACACAGTTTTTCTTCCAGGACTACGTTATCTACAAGAGGAAAGTTGCAGGGAGTTTTGGCAAACTTTGAGGAGAGATCTCTAGTGATGAGAATCTGCCTCTCACTATGGTGATCCATGGATTTATATTATTATCCATGTCATATTCAGATATTATTTGAATACTCTTGTATAAGCTTCATAAATTATGAAAAAATCTCTAGATCTGCTGCATGAGATCTCAGATCTACTCCATCTGCTTCATGTTTTGCCGAAAACCCTAAGGGGTATGTAAAATAGAGACAATCTAGTGTACATATCTGATATAGATCTAATATTTTGTACACAGATCTATTCTAGATCTGAGTTGTAACCTATAGCTATTGTATGCTCTTAAAAGTAATGTTGTCAAGGCTTTTACAGTGAAATACATTGTTGCAGCACCTCTTTTAAAGGGTTTTTCTCATAAAAGTCTTCCATATTTTTCTTGTACATTGAATGGGCCACATTGTAAACCTAATTTACTATTGTATAAGATATTTTTGAGCTATCATATTGGTATTATACTACTTTTCATTGAAACAACGTTATTTCTGAAGCAGTGTTGTTAAGGATTGCTACAGTCCCTTCCTTGGGCAATTTCCAAGCCATACTAGGTGTGGGAGGTCTGTTTAACCCACCTAGTTTGATTTGTTTCTGATCTCCTCTTGAATTTGGGTCTTAGATTATCATATATAAGGGATCCAAGGGCTGATCTTGGTTTCTGTAGCACACATTCCTAAAAAATGCATTTTTCAGGCATGTCTTGCTAGCAATCCCAATTTGGGGATATTACAAAGAGCCCTCTTCTATAGATGAAGACATGGAGGTTCCTCCTTCAAAGGAAGGCCAAGATAAAGGGTCTCTCATTAAGGATGGGGCCTTCTCAAATATTGATGAAGAGGATGAAAAAATAAGAGCTAACAACGCTGTACAATCAAGAGGAGATCCATCACCACATGGAGATGGGAAGGGAGCCATTGCTTCTATTAGAGGAGCCCTTGTGTCTTTGCAAGGAGTTCCAAATGATTCAACAAGTGGGAATAAAAACACAATTCCCAAGCAGCATGCACTGGCTTTTGTGGATTGTGAGATGGAAAGGGAAGAAAGGAAGGATCAACATCAAGGGATGATGAGCATTCACCCTTATATATTTTGAGAGGTTTCTGCAAAAAAGGAGGAGACTTTATTGCACAGTGAAGAGAGGGAAAAATCAGTCCACTCATATATACAGTCCACTTCAGATTTTGATGTCTCATTACATGGGGGCATTCCACCCGGGAGGCCACAAGATCTAGAGTTGGTGAGAGACATCTTGCTATTTGGTCCACCACTCTTAGATTCTAGAGGGGTGAAGACCTTGGAGGAGTCTAGTACAACACAAAGAGTTTGGGGTAGACTCAAGGAGGAGGGAGACATTCTCACATTTTCAGCATCACCCACTCTCACTACATATTTTGCGCTGACAGAAGTTGCTGCAGTGATGGAGGATGGCACCACCATGGTGCAAGGGAGTTGCACCATGGATTTGGAGAAACAAAGGGTACTTCATTTGAGGAAGGGATCCTCCATACATTGGAGTAGATGGAGGCCACTCATGCTTACATTGGCCAAGATCAGGAGGTTCTTTTTGGATGGTAGCTTCTCATGGGAGGTCAACTTCCAAAGGTCACCACTTCTATTTGAGCATGAGCAGCTACATGATGGGCATGGAAGCATTTTGGAGGATGACTTTGGCATGGGGGATGTCAAAGGAGCAGAAAATAGCATGTGGGGAGCTTCACATTTTAGATCTTCAGCACTGTCTCTTAGGAGGGTTGATCCATATTGGAGGTCTCAACTTTTGGTAGAGTGCTCCAAGGATCTTGGTTCTTGCATGATTATTGATGACCTAGAGGGAGATGATAGATGCATGGTGGTTGATGAGGTGATATATTCTCATGGCAGAGTATTCTTGACTAGAGTTTATGAGCTCAACAGGAAGCTACTACATGAAGCACATGTGGACTTTATTTCCATGCACTTTGATGCATTTCATTCTTTGATGGAGGAGTTCAGTTGGGAGGGCATCCAACAAGATATATATCAGAATATGGAGAGATGCATAGCCCAGATGGTGATGGAGAGTTTGTCCCAATCACTTCCCTACTCATTGAGAGTGAGGGAGAACTTTCAGTTGAGCCATTTCAACTCAATGACCAAAGTACATAGTAGAGAAGATACATTTTTTCATTTTGATTTGTACTCCTTTACTTGATATGAGTAGCATGTTGTACCAAGGATAATTATCCTTTATTTTATATTATATTTTTATATACTTGAGGCCATTTGTAGCATTGATGTTGGCCATGCTATTAGTGGTTTGTGGGGGAGGCCACATGATTCTTGGTGTGCACCATTGGCACCACATTTTACTTTCATAATCCTATCTTACAAGATGATTATCGCAGCAAATAAGTGGTTGGAAATATGCTTGCTATTATTTGTTTTGAGGCAGGCAAGGGATGCACTGCGCTGGTTCCATGTGAGGAACTATGATCCACTTTCCAGTTGTCATATGGTAACTTGTTTTCATTGGTTTTTGCTTCCATATATTGATGATGTTCTTATGTTTATGGGAAGCTTTGTTTGGAGGGTGGCACAAGATTTGGAGGTGCCCATTGGGAGTATGATTCTCCCTATTTTATATGTTGTATGTTTTAGGAGAAACAATGGGAAAACCATGCTTGTCACACTACATCTCTTGTCTTCATGTGGGAGGAGCCATTTGGAGAAATTGAGTTCTTGGAAGAGGCACTTCATGGTTGATTTGTTTGGTGGGGTAACTTGGGCCATTCTTGGAGGCCATGAGATTTCAACCCAAGATCAGCAACAACCCCATAATTACCATAAATGGAGAGAGAAACAACTTGGATGGAAAAATTTAATCCCTCCATGCAGCCCCAATACATTGCATAAATCGGGGGTTGAGGATTTCTTTGATGAGCTACCTAGAATGCCTCATTTCATTTAGATGATAGCATAGGTAGGGGAAACTCTCATTGGGGATGATATTCCAACGTTTATCATCACTCCTACCTTGAGGAGGCCATTGGACAACAAGGAGGTTTCCACTTACACCTTCCACTTTTTCACGATGTGAACCATTTGGGTTTGCATACTTGGGAGGAACCATTGGAGGGTAGATTTATTGCAGATTATGTTGAGCTGTGGTGGAAGCTATTGATGAGAAAGCCACAAGAAGAGAAAGGGAGGAATTTTTCTCCACCTTTATAGTTGCTTGAGGACAAGCAACATTTTGGAGGGGAGGATTGTAATATTCCAAAATTTAGGCCTCATCAAAATGGAATATTATAGTTCGTTTGATCACTATGTAGGAGAATAAAAGGGTGGGGTGGCCCATAAAACCCCTTTATAAGGAATAATAACACTCCTAATGTGAAGGAGGAAGAATAAGCATCTGGATTAAGCACATTTGGGTGTGAACAGGGATTGGATCATGTTGATTCAGTCAACTTTGACCAAGTCAATAACGCTGCCATGGAGGAGTGGCCTTTATGATGAGTCAATGAAATTTTAGTGGAGGACAACTTGCATGAGATTGGTGGCAAGTATGGATGGGAACTAATGTGAGAGGGGTCACATGCTATATATGGAGGGGAGGGCAGAAATTTTTATTCATGTTTTAGATTATTATTGATATTCATTTGCTTAGACTTTGCATTCCTTTGCTATTTAGTAGGGTTGTTGTGCTGTTTAGCACAAGGGTGTTGCTGATTAGGAATACATACCTCATCCTCAGGGAAGGAGAGGTTCTTTGGGTTGCATTTCCTCACTCCAAATTTTTTTCCAAGCTACCTCCTTCAACTACAATGCAGTTTCTATTTAGAGCTCAGGTGTGTTGCAGGGTGCAGCAAAGGAGGATCACATAGATCCATTTCTGGGCTTGTTTTTCATTGGAGAGGTAGCCTATCCATTGGAGGATCAGAAAGGAGGGATCCTGGGAATATTTTCACATCTTTGGCATCAGGCCAACCATCTACCATCCCTCATGGTGTAGCCACATTTCTTAACTATGTTATTTTTGGAGGCAATTGTTGGGAGGGTTCATTGAGCTCATCAGGAGGGTCTATTTCTGAGTAGAGGGATCAACCTTCTATTTATAAATACTATTAGAGGAAATCATCATTTCAGATTTGTCATAGCCTCATTCTTTTCATATCTATTTTGCAGTGACATCTCAACCCCAGGGTTATTTGTCACATTGTATATTTCTTGGTATTTCTAGCAATCTTTTCCGAGTTGGATAGAAATCATGTATTAGAGCCCACATCTTCTTTCTTGGGAATTTCTTTGGTTTCTATCAGCCATATTTCATCCATGTATGTTTAAAATAGAATCTACACTGATATAGATGGTGCTGTCACTGCTCTCCGGCATTCTATACAGTTGCAACAACTCATGTGCTGATTATTCCTATCATTGGAGGCTTGTTCTTATTGATTGAGTGGCTTGTCCCTCATGATATTTTTGTATATTGTTGCTGAGCTGATATATTAATAAAATTATGGCTTCATATTGATCCCTCTCATGTCATGTTCATATTTTATGTGTTTTACATTATTATGTCTTTTATTGCTGCTATTTCCAATTTGGAATATTACAATTTGTTTAACTAGCCAAAGCATGATGAGCATGGGACATGCCCGCCTCTTAGAAAATTTGTATATATATTGTATTACCCCATTGCTTGTAGGGGTCCCACAGGACATGGTCACTCTTTAACCTAGTGCAGGGTGTCTCCAACTCCGAGCTACATGCAGGTCTCTATCTCTCTCCACAAAGTTAACAAAAAATAAACTATAATGTATTTCGGCTATACAGTTCTTCCTAGACCTCACACATTAGGGGGAAACTCTTATCACCAGAAAATTGGATAAGAAAAGATGACATTATTTAATGTCAGGCGGAAGGATTTACAGGGTTGAGAAACATTAGGGACTCTAAATTATTTAAAAATCTCTAAGGTATAAAAGGAAAAATCAAGTTTCACACTAAAGGAACCAATGAAATGCACCTTTGTGCGCATAATTCTTCGATAAGCGCGCCTTGTGCGAATTTTCCTCAAAAATCCACGCGACCCTGAAAGTGGCTGAAGTCACTTTCCGAGACCACAAGGCACACTCCAGGACATTGATCCCACACTTGAGGTTGCCTAAGTACAACCGCCCAAGCCTCCTTAGGACCTTAAGGGAGCACAAAATGGAATAAATGTGGCACACAATGGAATCACCCTCTTCTCTTGGGTCACCATCCACAATGTACCAAGAGAGGGAAGGAAAATTTGAATTATCCTATAAAAATCCACCACGAGATGAACAATATGAGAACACATTGTTATGCTAGCCAGAATTTTCCCAAGTAATACCAGCAGTGTGTGATCCAGAGAAGAGATAGAGGGGACTCAATTGTTGGACATCCAACAAATCTAGTCCACCATAGTAGAGAGAGGGAGACTTTGCCCAAGGAAGCTCAGAAGCAAAGACATCCTTGCATCGGGACTTGGAGCTCCATAGTTCCAAGGGCCCCTTGGCAAGTGGGTAAAAGTTTCATCCTCATTTCCTACTAGCACTCAATAAGAGGGGGCGTAAGCGTCGCCATTTGGATTATTGAAGTTTTTTGACTCTATTTAGAGCTTTTGTGTTATTTGCTTTAGTTTTAGTTTAGTTTTTATGTTTGAATATGCATGCTATTTATCTATCTAGAATGTTTATGTTTTAGCATGTTCCACTAACTTGCTTAACTCCATCTATTTTCTGCTTGTGACCAATAACTTAAGAGGGAAAAACCATCCCTCTTAAGCAAGTGTGATTTGGTACATTCGTGCGTCAAACACACTAACACAACATTTAATAGATATAAATATAGATAAATTGAGTCTAGTAAGATATTTCATTGTTGATATTGAAGTAAGTGATTCATGCTTAAGTGATACTATTTTGTAAGGGTTTTCATTTTGGGTTAGGTATAAAGGCTCCTACTGGCTGCGTGTGCGGAGACATAGTCCTGACTGTGTGTGGACACCGTTGGCTATGTGAGCGAAATGGTAATTGTAAGGGGAAAGTCTTGCTGTACTAAACTGCTTGGATCTAATATAAGGATTGTTTTTGAGAACCAAATGTGTTATATCTTTGATATATGAGTTTTCCGATTACTGTTTATTTCTTTGAGATCGCTTTACTTATGTTATGATCAAGTGTATATGGCGAGTAACTCTATACTTTATGACAGTTAAGTATATGAATAGCTCTGGTTAAGTTATTACACACGGATGTATACTCTGTGAATTGTGAAGATTTGATTCTATTATATCTATCTGTGATGAAGTTGATATGTGATGTTGTTTATCTGTTATGCACATTATCTGTGTTTGCGACTGAGCTAATCTGATATGTATTGAGCTATACATGTTTATAGTCTACAATAAGTTTTTTTATAAACCTGTTTTGGTTACACCACATCAATTTCTTCCCCAAGGTGCTGAAAAATGGTTCCAGCAATCCCCATACTACTTCGGGTGAGACTTTGATTTGTGCAAGTAGGTCATTGCCAAAAAGGCCAATAGTTGGAGGGTTTTTCGGTTGTACGATAAAACCTGTACCTGGGTTGGGACCCCTTTATTAGTTTCATTATTTGCATACTTCCACTAGGGACCAAAACACATTTTGCATGTGCATATTAGGTGTCCCATTCTAAATAATTTTCATCATTCCATTAGGTCATGATATAAAATTGTTCCATTGGTGATTTTCCTTGTTAAATGTCCCATTTTCCTTCACAAGTATATGCCTGCTGACCCTCTTCCATGTCTTCATCATGCTGAGAACAAGTATCATCTCATTTCACTTTTAGTCAAAATCACACATTGAGTCAGTTTCTTTCATTTCTCATTAGGTCACTAGGGTTTCATTAGGTCAAATCATTGCATTGTCTCATTTTCAATAATGGGCAACAGAAGGTGTGAAGGTGACCCATAATAAATTCATGATTTTCTTCAGTCAGGTTTGCCATGTAAAGTTACATTTCATCTTTGTAAGTTTTCATCTCAAAAATCACATTTTTGAGATACAAACAAAGATATTTTTATTTTCTAGTTTTATGTAATTTTAAAGTCACTATATGTAATAAATTATAAAAAATTTGTTTATTCCTAGCTAAAGACTTTTGATGAAAAATACAAAGGCCATGCCAGTCATCCAAAGCATCAAAAATTATTTTGAAAGGTTAATGAGAAGAAAGAAGTGTGGGTCCCAATCATTTAAAATCCAAAAGTCATTCAAAGTAAAAAGCCCATTTTCCAAAAGAGATCCTCATTTTTTCATGTGTCAAGTAGAAAAATGCGATTTTGGAGCATAATTGGTTCGAGAAAGGAAAAAAGTGTAGAAATTGGGCAGTGCTGTGCATAGAGCATTGGTGCTGCGCATAGAGCTCTGGCACTGTGCATAGTGTTGGGGTTCCCATGTTTTGGCCAGGTTGACAAAGACCAAAAGATGAGACAACATAGAACCACTTTCAGACCTTAGATCTAGCCCTCCTAGGTCCAGAGAGGGATCTCTCTATGAAGTCAAAGGATATGTCTTTGAGGCTCAAAGTGTAAGATTTTAGGCTAGTTATAGGCTCGAGGTTGTTGGTTTGATTGTTTGTGTTTGGTTGGAGGGAATCAGGAAAAGAAGGACCAACGTGTGACAAGGATGAGTAAAGAGGAAGCTTTAGGCAGAGACAGATAACTCAAATAACATCAAATCCATTGGGCTATGGAGTCAAGAAAGGATTTACTGGTAATCAATGTGCAAGCTTTCAGTTGGGCTAGTCATCTAGAGCATTTGAATCTTAGAGATGATTGTTGGAATGGAACATTAAGGATAGAAAATGAGAGGAAGGGAACCAACCAACTTTGTCTATAGATCAGGCCAGAGGTCATTTAACTCCAGGCCTGCTTGGACAAAATCAAAGGTGTAACAAGGGATCTAGGAAAGGTTTAATTGGGATGGAAAGCTCCTAGTGGGGCAGATGCAGGATTCTAGACCTCACAGGTTCTCAACACATTCAACTAAATCCTAACAAGAACATCTGAACATAAACTTCATCAATTCATACATCAGAGAGAAGGCAATTTCATCCACTACACTGGTTAAATCAATTGAAATCAACATTCGGATACATATATAAGCAGAAAACATTGAGGTAGGGAGAGCAGGAAACATAAGGCACCTATCAAGGGTGAATCTTACATTATACTTATGTTTCCTACCAGTAGAAACATGATGAAATGAAAGCAAGTCAATCAAAAATACAGAGAAAGGAAAACATCACCAGCTGCTTTAGATCAGGATCCAAAGAAACATGCTTGTCATATTAAAAGCAACACCAATCAGGTACATCATAGCCCATAGCTTGAACATTCAGTCTGAATACATCATATCTCAGCCTATCTTACAGTATACACAGAGAACTTGTCTCAAGAGGAAAACACTGCTTGCGTTTCACTGATTTCTCATCAACAACCATTGCAATATTTTTTCTGTGCTTTATAGCAAAGGATAAACCTAAGATCGACTGAGAAGGTAGGTGAAAATTAAATGTATCTTTAAACACAACCATGAATGCAGGGCCGAAACCCATTCTGCTTGACATGCTGTATATTTAATCTCTGTCACCTTCCTAGTAAGAGAATGATCTGCTCCAGATTTGATCTTGACATTTTGGCTTGTTGTACTCCAGGTGATTTGAAAAGAAATGAAATAAACTGTAAGGAAGGTTTGTCTCATAAATGCCTGACCATTTTTCGGACTGTAGTTAGGGTGGAATTTCCTTCCGGGATGTTATGCATAATAAAAGTGTTATGGGCATCCTGTACCTTGATAAAGAGAAACATTCTGCTGACGAAAACCCTGATATTACCCTTTGCTCGCACTCAGGGTCCTTTGACCGGTTATCGGGGTCCGTAATCTGCTGTTTTGCCTCTGAACACACTGATTTAGAGCCCCAGATCTTCATTAACACGCCCTAATCTCTTTTGATTGTACTGAATGAATCTACCTTCTCATTTTGCTTCTGACAGTGGTAGCTCAGGCTTTTAATAGTGCTGAAAGATTTTCACTGATCTCGAACCCTGTTCTTTGAATAAACGACCTGTATTCACCTTTCCGGGCCTTCATTAAATGTACCAAGGTACAAATATTTCCTGCATCTCTTGGTCGCTGCATAGGAAATTGGGCGATGATGGCGGCCATTTCTTTCAAATATCCCTACAAAAACACGAAGACTGTGAAGAAAACCATGGATATGAATGATGGAGGCGGCGAGGACGAAAGGTGGATGCAGAAAATAGCCGTGCAGATGGGGGACTAGGGAGAAATCGTGGAAAACCATGAACGATTGCTCAGGTGAAGGCTTAGCGGGACGCAGAGCCAATACTTCAGAAAAAACGAATAGAAACATTAAAACACCTGAACAGAACAATTGTATGCAATAGAATGGGCGGGTGTATGGAGAATATGCGGGGGGAATGTGGCGTACGGGGAAAACACGTGGAGCTTACGTGGAGGCCAGGGGGCAACGGAATCGGTCAATGATGCATGGACAGATCTGGGCCGTCGATCGGGCGGAGATCGACGGCAGGGAATGACGGGAGGCGGGCCCGTGGGTACGACGGACGGGTGATAAACGGTGTGCGGCTTCGGCTGGTGACAGCCATTGGATGAGGGCTCCAGGATCCAACGACGATCATGGATTCCGCTGCCCGGCTTTCGTCCGGGGGATAACACGTGAAATAGTGGTTTTCAGAACAGTACCGGAGGACGCGTGGCAGGGGATGAATGGGATCGCTGGGTTTCGGATGAATACCGCTAGTTGCAGATGGGCGGTGCAAAATTTACCGGCGGGTTTGGGCGGATGACGTGTGCAGGAGGGGTCCACCATTTCGGGCGTGCTCTGCGCCGTTGGATCTGGAATTTAACGGATGGCGGAGATCCATCGATCCAAAACTAAGTAAAAAACCCAAAAATGTGCTTTTCCAAAGGTTTTTGAATGATTTTCTAGCATGGAAATGGTTTGAGAGGATTTAAGTGCCCGGAGGATTAATAGATGGTCACAGCACTTGGTCCCAATGGGAGGGAAAGGAGCGGGGAGCTACTGTAAAAGGGGCTTGGCTCAAATATAATGAAATACATG
This sequence comes from Pinus albicaulis, assembly GCA_034641835.2. Lineage (NCBI taxonomy): Eukaryota > Viridiplantae > Streptophyta > Pinopsida > Pinales > Pinaceae > Pinus > Pinus albicaulis. The sequence continues at coordinate 170,477,299 of CM076576.1, forward strand.
GATTTTATACATTGTTAACGCAATTTAAGGCCAGCCAATGGTAACAGGAGGGAAATAGAGGGAGATATGGAGAAACAAAAGGTAATGGTGTGGTTTGGGATAGGATTTAGGGGAAATTTAAAGGGGGTAATGGGGGAGATTAAAGGTGAGCTTTGCCGAAGGGAAAACATAAGTTGAAATGGGAAAACTTGCAGGAGATAAGGATAAAAGGGCCCTTTTTTGAGGAATGGATCAGTAGAGGGACTACATTTTAGGCACAGTACAGAAGGACTCCAAGGAGGATGAATTTTCAGGGGAAAGGCATTCCTTGGAGGCTCCTGAACAATTCTAGCCCCCAGCTTGCTTGCCAAGAATTTCATAGGGGGGCTAACAGTGGCTCCACATGGGGATGGCTGCTCCTTGGAGGAGTCAAGAAACCATATATGATCTTTGGAGTAGGCCAGATGCCTGCTATCATAAGCCATCTTTCTTCTTCAATTTTAGCTGCCACAAACATGATATATCAGCAGAAACATTTTCCCAACCAATCTACCTACCCAAACTACAGTTCTACAATTTTCCCTTGGGTGCACTTGAGCTAGCCGACCCTTTACATTTATTTTGCAAAACAAAAACAAAACTATTCTAAATCTACCCTATTGCTCCATGAGGCCAGATTAGACAGTTGACCTCATCTATTTCTCTACCTAATCTACTACCTGTTGGGATTAAACTGTCCAGCAGGTTTCTCCACCTACATTCTAAGACAGGAAATTTAAACACAGCCAAGTTAGGATTAGACTGTCTGACTCACTGAACAGAAACTTGTAGAAAACAAAACTGTGAAGGCATGAAATTATGCAACTGTGAAACATCCTTCTTTCTTTCTTGTGACTCAAGTTTTGAGCATATTTGAGTCACCTATTTTCTTTGCTTCAGCTCTGTTTTTGGACATATTAGAGCTGGTTTCTCTTTCACTGCTGATCCAGGTTTTGAGCATGTTTGGATCGGCTATTCTGCTTCCTTTTTGGCTCAGATTTTGAGTTTAATAGAGCCAATCTTTTTACCTCAGAGGTTCATGTTTTGAGCATGTCTGAACCTCTCCTTTCATTCTATTTTTCGGAACATTTTCTCTTTTTTTCTTGAAAACAAAAATAAAAGCTGCAATGATATGTACAATGGACATGAAACTGAAACTGGAAAATCAATAGAAGTAATGTTTGAGCATCCTGTCATTGACAGGACCCCCAAACAATTCTGTGCCATCAAGTTCTTGCAGAAAAAACGCATTAGGACCCACAGTGGCTTGTATGATATATGGACCTTGCCATAAACTGTCAAATTTTCCATGTTTTCCTTTGTCCTCTCTTCTCGAATCCCATTTCAAAACTTTGTCTCCAACCTTGAAATATGAAGCTTTGGTTCTTTTGTCGAACTGTCTCTTTATACCTTCCTGTACTCTGACAGCTCTATCATAAACCTGCTCTCTTGTTTGCTGAAGATGGATTGTTTCATTGATTCTCCTTACCATACTATTTTCTTCTGATTGGATCTCCTGCACAAGCTTGATCACTGGAACTCCAAGACTAGTAGGAAACATTGCTTCAGTCCCATAAACCAGCTGAAAGGGTGACATGCCAATAGATTTCTTTGTAGTGAGCCTGTCTGCCCACAAGGCATGTATCAACCTTTTATGCCATGACCTTTTGTTCCCTTCCAGCAGCTTCGTAATGATAGTAACCAGGCTTTTGTTTGATGATTCCACCAATCCATTACCCTGGGGGTAATAGGCAGTTGAATTTCCAAGTGTTATTTCGTATCTGTGACAGAAGTCAACCATTCTTTTGGATCCGAAAGTAGCAGCGTTGTCAGTGATTATTTTCCTTGGACAACCAAAGCGGGATAGGATGAAGTCTTCTAGGAACCTAATGATGACAGAATCAGTGGCATTCCTAGTGGGTATAGCTTCTATCCATTTCGTGAAGTAATCAGTGGCTGTTAAAATCCATTTATGCTGTCCAAAGGAGGCAGGATGAATTTCTCCTATAAAGTCTAGGCCCCATTGCATGAAGGGACCTTCTATCGTGATAGGTTGCAGAGGGAGGGGAAGGAGCTTTCTTTTACCCTCAAAGATTTGGCATTTGTGGCAAGTGGTTATCATCTTATGGACATCACTAAAGAGTGTAGGCCAATAATAACCAGCCCTGAGTATCTTATTTGCAGTGGTTTTCCAACTCAGGTGGCCTCCACACTCTCCAGCATGAAATTCTTGTTTGATTTTTCAGCTTCAGTTTCAGACAAACATTTCAGCAAAAGGCCATTCGGATTTTTCCAATATAGGTTCTCATTCAAAATACAATAATTTCTAGCTTTGAGTTTAATAAATCTGGCCTTTGTTTTGGATAGTTCTGGAGGGGCATTGAGGTTAGTGAGCACATAAAGGATATCAGTATACCAAGGAGAGTTCTGAAACTGCTCCTCGACAGTTGGATGGGGCAATCCTTCCTGCTCATCTAAGGCATTCATCATGTTAATGTCCAAGGCCTGCAAATTAGATTCAGCCATTAATCGGGCCAGGCCTTGACCTTTGATCATCTTGGTGGGTTTTATTTCAAGGTCGTATTCTAAGATTGTAGCAATCCATTTGCCCCTTTTTCCATCAGGGTCTTGGGACAAGATGTCTTTGACCACTGTATTTGGCACATAGGCTATGGTGTGAGAATGCAGAATGTACACCCTAAAGTCTTTTAAGGCCTTAATCAGAGCATAGGCCTGCTTTTCCATGATGTTGTACTTTAAGGGTGCATCTCTCAAGGCTTTACTGAAGAAGGCTATAGGCTGTTCATTACCTTCTGAATTTTTCTGCAGCAAAACTGCAGCTATTGTGTGTTGGGAGGCAAATGAAAAAATCAGAAAATATTTTGAGAAGTCAGGGTTGATAAGTACAGGGGCCTGAGTGAGTGCAAGTTTTACTGACTCAAAAGATTTCTTGGCTTCAACAGTCCACTTAATTCTTGCATCTTTCTTTAGCATTTCAGTCATTTTCCTAAGATGTTCAGCAAGATTGGGGATAAATATTCTAAGGAAATTGATCTTCCCTATGAAGGACTGCAATTCCTTGATGTTTCGTGGATGTGTAATTTGAAGTATTCCCTCAACTCCCTGTGGGTCTATCCTAATCCCTTTCTCAGATATAATGTGGCCCAGAAGTTTACCTTCTTGCAGCCCAAAGACAGTTTTCTTAGGATTTAGGGACAGACCATACCTTCTACATTTTTCAAAAACTTTCCTCAGATGTTTCAGATGTTCTTCTTCAGTTTTAGAAAAGACAGTCAAGTCATCCAAGTAGATAACTAAAAAGTGTCCACTCTCCTCTGAGAAAGCTATGTCCATCGCTCTCTGGAAGGTAGCTCCAGCATTCATCAATCCAAAGGGCATTTTCACATACATGAAGGTGCTCCATGGAGTGGTAAAAGTTGTTTTGAGTTGATCTTCTGGGAGTACCAGAACTTTGTTGTATCCTGAAAAACCATCAAGCAGGGAGATTATCTTAGAGCCCACTACCTTTTGTAGGATATGTTCCATTCTGGGCAAAGGGTAGTTGTCTTTCAGGGAGGCTCTGTTGAGGTTTCTAAAGTCTATGCATAGTCTGATCTCTCCTGTTTTCTTCCTTACAGCTACTAAGTTTGATACCCAATCAGAAAACCTTACAGGGACTATTATGCCTGCTTCATACATCTTTTTAATTTCTTTTTCTACTGCAGGAAATTGTTTTGGGTTGATTCTTCGAAGTTTTTGTCTGAAAGGCTTCTGATTTTCTTTTAGTGGTATCTTGTGTTGTATGATGTTGGTGTCATAGGCCTTTAAGTCTTCATAGCTCCATGCAAACACATCAATGAATTCCTTAAACAGGTCAATGTATTTTTTCTTCATGTTTGCAGGTATAGACTTAGCTAGTTTTATCATTTTGGGCTTATCTTCAGTGCCCATGTTGCATTCTTCTATATCTGATTCTGCATGTTCAATTGTGGGATTTTTTGCTACGTCGCAAAGTCAAAAAGGTCTTCTAAGGGTGCCAGGCCTCTGGGTATGTTCTTATCTTTGGCCTGCAGCACTTCGACCTCTTCATTTTCTGCGTTTTCACTATTTTCGTTAAAATTTCCAGTTTGTTCAGAAAAGAATTTATTTCTAGGTTACAGGGTGTTTCTTGTTCATCCGGGGGATCTTCATCTAGGCAGAAGCTATCATATTTGGAGTCTGAATCAGAAAATTCAAACTCATTTCTGCCTATCAGGAAATCCTTGATCTGTTTGTCTCCTTCAAAGACCTACCAATATTTTTCATTGTCTGGCACTGCAGGCCTGAATTTGGTCTGAATGATAATTTGTTGGCCAACTGTGGCTTTAGGATACGAGCTAGCTAGACATGCTAATCCATTTGCAATTGCATTTTGGCCCCTGGGAACAAACACTAATTCATATTCAACAAACGTTTTCAGCAAATCTAGAGTGTCATTCCTATATGCCCTAAGCCTGGGGTGTTTTGCTGAATACTCACCATTCACCTGTTTGATAACTAACTCTGAGTCTCCTTTCACGGCTATCCTACGGGCTCCTAAATTTTTCAACAGATTTAAGCCCAAGATGAGAGCCTCATATTCTGCAATGTTGTTTGTGCATTTGAAATGCAGATTGACAGCGTGGCTTTCTGCATGATTGCTTTCTATGTTTCGTAGCCACACTCCTGCTCCAGTGTTTTGCCTAGTACAGGACCCATCAAAATTCATTTCCCACAGGGGTTCTTTGTCCAATTCATTTTCATCCCCTACCCTACAGCTGGATTCGTCATTATGTTCAGTTGTGAGGCTTGTGCTAGGAGGGGGGTCGTTTTGGTCATGGAGATCAGGGAGGTGTCTAACCTGCTATTCTTGTTCTATCTCTGTTTCATTCAGAGTTATATTTTCAGCAGTTTTCCCATGGTATTCCTCTTCGTATTCTTCTAGAGTAGCCATTATGTTGAAATCCATGGGTTGTATGTTACTGTTCTCTAAGACTGATTCTTCTAAGGATTGTTCATTGTAAAGGATGAAATAATCCAAGTCTGTGTGCAAAGAATACAATGGTGAATTTTCAGGCTTCTCAGGGCTACTGACTAAAAATTTCATCTGAGATTCTTTATACAGCCTTCTAAGTTGGAAAAATATAGGGATAGTGGCATATGAGCCATCCATCTGCATTGTTCCTTGAAGTTTGGCTCCCCATGATCTTGACAACAGCATGCCATACTTTGGTGGTACATCCGCCACCACAACATCCATGACCATACATTTAGCAGGAATCTGGGTCAGACTCACACATAAGTCTTTGATGAGGCCTAGGCATTTTACTCTACTAGAGTCAAATGAATATAAGTCTTTGTAAGGTCTGGTGATTTCTAGGCCTAGCCTCTCCATCACTACCTTAGGCATTAAGTTGTGTGATGCTCCAGAATCATGCATGGCATTGTGGAGTATTTTGTCATGAATGTTGAGACTGATATAAAAAGGTGGAACTACCCCTTCTTGAAACTTTCCTTCAATTTTTGGACCAAAGAGCAGGGCAGGTTGATCATCATTCAAATTTACAGAATCATTCATTTCTCCCAGATTTAATGCTTTCAAAATTTGGCCTTTATATACATCTTGAGTGGCCAGCTCAGATAATGGTATAGATATTTTGATTTTTTCAATCTCACTTTCTAAATTGAAAGTGGACTGTGGCTTGGAAATACTTGACTCCATTTTATTTGCCACTGTTTTGGTGGCTGAATCAACTTGCTGATTCCCGTTATGTACATGTGTATGAAAAGTTTTATCAGGAGTACTATCTGAAATGCTAGCACTGCTGGCTGGTTGACTTTGTTTTTCGGTGTCTTGGTTGTCTTTCTCCTTATGTTTACCAGAACTTTCAGTTGCTGTTTTGTTGTTTACAGAGGTTGCTTTAGAATTTTTGTCAGGTCTCTTCTTGATGGTTACCTCAGGAGTCTTTGTTTTGGAAGTATCTTGGCTTTTCTTTCTCCTAAGTTCGTATTGTTCCCTGACCTGTAGCATGGCATCTTCAAATCCTAATATGTAATTCTCAGTTTCCAACCATCCCTCATCCCAATATGAAGGTGAGGGTTGATCTTCTTCTGAGTCACAGTTAAGGACTGAGTCCTCTACTTCAAACATGTTTATTGTATTGCCTTCAAACTCTTCAATGATTCCCTTGTCTTCATCTAAAAATTTTTCTTGAAAAGGGGGAATGATCTGTTGATCTGACTCTCTTTGTCTGTTGGGAGCAACATTGTTTCTTCTCATATTTTGGTTCTGGTTTCTGTTTTGGTTGTTGTTTTGGAAAACCATCATCTTTATCATTTTTTGTAATTCTTCCACGATTTTGGACAGTCTGTCATATTTGGGATCAGATGTGGAAGCTATGTTGTCATCCCTATAGGTTACCCTTTTTTCAGCTTTTAATCTTGCCCTTTTTTCCATTAAGTTTGCTTCTGTGGTTATGGCTCCTTTCAGCATGTCTTCCAGGGTGGTGTACTCTTTGTCTCTAAGCTCATAGGCCATGTCAGCATCAAATCCATCAGGATATTTTGCTAGGGCCATGCCTTGTGGAGGGAGAGCATTATAAATGCTGTTGAATCTAGTGGTGTAATCATGAACACTCTCTCCTACATTCTTCTTAAGGGACATGTATTCTGTAAGGAGTTGGCGAGGGTTTGCTCTAACCTCCCACTTGTTTATGAAAGTCTGGTATAGTGCAGGGAGATCTTGAATACTGCGAGGAGGTATATTTTTAAACCACTTCTTTACCTCACCCCCTAAGCTTTGGGCAAAGATTCTCATTTTTATTGTTTCATCATCAATTTCCATATAATCAAAAGAGTCTTCAATTTTATCTACATGTTGCTGAGCTGTTATGGATTCTTTAGCAGTGAAGTGTGGGATTTTTGACTGATAATCATTTGGTAAGGGTAGCAAGGGTTGGGGTAGAACTAAAGGTGCATACCAAGCTGCCATGATGATATTCTGGTGAGGCAAAGGGTTAACTTGCGCAGCCGGTATTTGGATGACAGGGATGGTAGGACCAATAGAAGCCTGTTGAGTAGATCTAGGGTGAGAGAGCCCCAAGTTTTGAAGGAAGTGAAAATCAGGTGGTGTGGAAGGAGGAGTCTCACTGTCCCTAGTATTTGGCTAGTCTGAAACACTGAATGACCTAGTTCTAGGTAATCTGTTTCGAAGGTCTAGGTCGAAGAAAGGGTCTAATAGAGCTGCAAGATCTTCTGGTGTAGAATTAGCTCTATGAATGTTGCTGGAAATAGTTGGTCTTGTATGTATAAGAGTTCCTCTGAGGATATTCTCTGGATTGTCAACTATTTCCGGTGGGTCGGGGTTCGGATAAGCTCTCGTATGAATGGTTCTGAAAGCCAGAATGTTGTTTATAAGCCAAGAAACTTAACCCTACTTGTTACTTCTACTGTGGTTAATGTTGTCTCAGGGACTGATCTCCCAGTGGAGTCTGATTGTGAAACCAAGATAATCAGCAGGCCTACTGATCACCTGTGGAGTATTTTAACGTTTAGGAACAATGGAGTCGCCAGGTGGAGGGTTTAAGATGTTTCTAGGAGTACACTATCCACCACAGTGCTCAGGCACTATCACCTTCAGGAATCTCCTCTAAATTAGCAAGCTCCAACCAAAGATTGAGTGGGAGGGCATTTACCAGATATGTCACCTCTGAAAAGAGGGTGAGATCTGGAGGCTACCTGGCCCTTTCCAGGCTCTGTCTAAGAGTATGGTGGATATTAAATAATGGAGGTTGATTCAAGAAAGGGGTGACTTACTGTCAACCTAACCATATTTCTAAGTTTCTGAGGTTTTTACGAACGTTCAAGGTGAAATATACTCAGAAGTCCCCAGCGGAGTCGCCATTATGTTGGGGTTCCCATGTTTTGGCCAGGTTTACAAAGACCAAAAGATGAGACAACATAGAACCACTTTTAGACCTTAGGATCTAGCCCTCCTAGGTCCAGAGAGGGATCTCTCTATGAAGTCAAAGGATATGTATTTGAGGCTCAAAGTATAAGATTTTAGGCTAGTTATAGGCTCAAGGTTGTTGGTTTGATTGTTTGTGTTTGGTTGGAGGGAATTAGGAAAAGAAGGACCAACGTGTGACAAGGATGAGTAAAGAGGAAGCCTTAGGCAGAGACAGATAACTCAAAGAACATCAAAGCCATTGGGCTATGGAGTCAAGAAAGGATTTACTGGTAATCAATGTGCAAGCTTTCAGTTGGGCTAGTCATCTAGAGCATTTGGATCTTAGAGATGATAGTTGGAATGGAACATTAAGGATAGAAAATGAGAGGAAGGGAACCAACCAACTCTGTCTATAGATCAGGCCAGAGGTCATTTAACTCCAGGCCTGCTTGGACAAAATCAGAGGTGTAACAAGGTATCTAGGAAAGGTTTAATTGGGATGGGAAGCTCCTAGTGGGACAGATGCAGGATTCTAGACCTCACAGGTTCTCAACACATTCAACTAAATCCTAACAAGAACATCTGAACATAAACTTCATCAATTCATACATCAGAGAGCAGGAAATTTCATCCACTACACTGGTTAAATCAATTGAAATCAACATTCAGATACACATAGGTAAAGTGTGTAGGTGTTATCAGCATCATTTCTCACCACATGATTCACAATTGCTACATGGCTTTATGGGCACCCATTCCTACTGCATTCTTGGACAACAAATTCACTTAAAAACGGTGGAAAATCCTTCATACGCGACTATGCCCGTGTTTTTCCGCGTGTATACGCGAGTACAGCTAGACTTTTCCGCGTATGCCATTTTAATGATTAAAAAATATATAAAAAACCCTAATTTCGCGCTGGGTTGATGGTTACTCAGGTAGTTCAACCACCCCAGCCCGTGGCCAACTGTTTCCAACTGCTGAAACTACTTGGAGGGACTATAAAAAGACCTCATATGTATGGCCTAAAGGGAGAGAGAGAATTATTATTATTATACTCTGTTGGTTCCCTATCCAAGTCTGATTCCCCGTGCCTCCTGCACTTTCCCAGTTCATTTCAGAAAACCCTTGTTTCCTTGAGATACACATCCCTTTATATGTTATCTCGTATGCACTCATTTGGAAGGAGTCTTAGCGAGGCAAGGGCTGGACGGATCCGGACGACGGTCTGCGAAGGCCTTGGAAGGATCAGGTGATCTCTCCACTTACTTTTGTGCGTACTATTTTTATAATACAGAAGTATCATGTTGTTCCCGAAGTAAACGTGTTAGTGTATGCTTTAATGTATGAAGAATATTTGTTATACAAGCATTTATGATGATTTATTTAATGTTTTATATGAATCTCGCTAACATATAGAGTAGAAATATACTGTACAACTTGTCCTTTGTGCTAGTTTCTTCTTGTATTTCAGGTGAAAGAGGAAGGACGGTTGCAGGGAGTTTGAACTCCACGTGGATCTACTTCAAACGTAGGACCAACGGGTAAACCTCTCGTTCTGCTCTATTTCGTTTTTATGAATGTGCATGATTGTGTGAGTCTCTGTTAAGTAGTACGCCCCTGCTCTGTGGAGGTTGAATCCCAACCAACCTCTAGGGTGTTAAATCCCCGAAACAGAACTGGCGACTCTGCTGGGGATCACATTTTTGTGATTCTCCTGTTGGGTTGTTTCAGCTGTTTGGTAGGTTACCAACAGTTTTTTCTGTCTTTTACAGTCCAGTTTGCTTTCTTGCAGTCAGTTTGAAGCTTTTATACCTTTCCCAGGCTTGTACTTTTTATTTTTCATTATCTTTCTTTGTATACGCAGTTTTTCTTGCACACAGTCGCGTATACCCGCGATTTTGTGTAGAAGGATCCGCGTACACGCGGATTTCCCTCGACACAGACGCGTATACACGCCTGTTGCATAGCTGCAAGGTCGCGTATACCTAGGCTGAATTTGAAATTTCAAGATTCTGGTGTTTTTGGTCTTTTCTGGCTGTGGAAGCCTGTATTTGCAGAGTCTTTGTACTTACTGGAGTGTGACAGAAGTGGTTTTAAGTCTTGGTTCTCTTTCGTTTGCCCGAAAACTGATCTTTTTGGCGAAGGGTTCTTGTTGGTGCTAGCACTCCTGGATTGAGTTCCAAGATCGCTTTTTGAGCGTTCTTGGCTGTTCTGCTTTACCAGAACAGAGAGCTTTTGCTCATTGGCTCGCTCCTGTCTTTGTGTTGTGCTTTGCATTGCGTTCTTTTCTTTGTTTTCGATTGGTTTTCTTGAGTTTCATAAGCTAGGGTTTTGTTGCATTTTTCGAAGATCTTTTCTTGTTTCTTTGGAGTTTTGTATTGCAACGAATTTGCACTATTTATCTTGGCTGTTTGATTGAGTTTTTAGTCTTCCGTTGCCCTTATTAATCTTGCTATCATTAGTTTTATAAGGTTTAGGGGCATAGTTGGAGTTTATGCTTCAAATTCGGTCTCATTTTGGCTTGGATTGAGATAGTTGTTCTTGGTTTTCTTGAAGCTCTTGTTTTATAAAACTGAAAAGTCCAAAAACATTTGTTTTGCTTTTTGTTTTTTGCATATCAAAAACTCAAAAAACATTGTTGCTTGTTTTTGTTTTGTTGTTGCCTTTTTCATTTTCGTTTGGCTTCATCTTTTGGGACTTTAGTGAATTTTCTTGCTTCTAGTTTCCTGCTTGATTGTGAAGGGAAGTTGTCTTTTGATTTCTTCTTCTTCTTCTTGAGTATTTTGGTGTCTTATATTAAGAGTTCTTGTTTGCAAGAATTAGCTTTCTGGATATCAAAAGATTAGTTGAAACTGAAGGAGCCTTTTGGGAAATTTCACCTTGTTTCAAGGAACTTTCTGCATCTTAGAATTTACATGTTAGTGGTCATTTGCATTAGGTGCATTGAATCATTTAGTTAGCTTCTTAATTTTTGTGTGTGTGAGTTTGTAATTCGAAAAGAAAAATACATTTTTAGCCTCGTAGAACTTACATAGAAATTGCTCTTCATCGAAAGACTAAGAACTGCATGTGCATGTAGTCAGGTTTTTATTAATTTCTTTTGCGTCAGAACATCATTGGTTTCAACTCCATATCCTTGTGACTTAATACAACGGCCCTTAAAATAAGCGATTAAATCTAAAATCAACTAGCAAGTTTTATTTAGTGTCAATCACCAACTAGCTAGGTTGTAGGGCCTTGGAATAGGAGAGAGGAGAGTTAACTCTCCAAGGCCGCTCAAACAAACATAGAAGTTTACTAATTGAGCGAAATCCAACTCCGTGAAGTGGACTGGGAAAGCTCTCATCCGAGAGTCAAGCGCGAGGGGAAGTGAAGGTTAAGAAGAGGGATACCCCCCCTCCGATTAGCTGAATCTAACCTCAAGACCGTTCCGCCCAGCTTCCGATACGGATTGGTGTCCATAGTTGTTGTTCCTAGGTTCCACACAGGTGACTGCGGGGGGGAATACCCGTGGTACCTGAGGCAGACGTCGCATCACTTTCAGCAGTACTTCTGGGGGGTGCCCTTGCGAAGCTTGGGTGCTTGAGCCGGTAAAGGCTGTCGTTAGGAGGTCGGCGTAACTGTTTCTGATACCTTCGCTGGTTGTTCTGGGCCCTAATCATCCCAGACTGCTTTCGGAAGGCCCTATACTTCGCTTTCCTGTATTTTGGTGTCCGGTCCTCATCACCCGGAGCGGAAATACTTGAAGGCTGTTTGCTTGCTGTTTCTCAGGGATTTTGATTTTAGTGGGTGCTCTTTGCTCCTAGCTTGCCTAGCTTTTCACTTTTCTTGAGTCTAATATAATAAATTTGTAAAAGTGGCTGATCAAGCGCCTCGACGTTCGAGGAGAGTCCGGGGGTTATCTCCCGAGAGTGCAGAGCCTTCTTCAAGAAGGCGTAGGAGCAATCTAGCAGGTGGTTTTCACCCTGTAGAGTCTGACGCTGTGGAGAGAGATCCTCCACTAAGGTCTGAAGGTTTCGTTGCTGATTCCGGTGTCGGTTCCGAGAGGAGCGTTCCGCTCACCTCGAGGGTATTGTTTCCTCAGGAGGAAGATTTTCAGATAGAAGATATACCTGAGCCTGCAGCTACAGGTCCATCTCCTCTTCCTCTTGAACATCCGTTTGTTATAGAGTACATCGGACCGGAGTCTGAGAGACCGCCGGATCTTCCTTATCTTTCTTATCTTTCGATGGCCACGACTGGGAACGCGGCTTCTACCGTGAGTGCTGCGGGCATTCAGACCCCTGCTTCTGTCGAGGCAGGGGGCACTCTTGCTCTATCTTCGAGTGCTTCTAGCACTGCTATGTTTGGCTCTGGGTTCACCCAAGCATGTGCTTCTCAATCTGGTCCCTTTGTTTCAGGGATGTCCATTGCTGGAAATCCCTCTTTTTCCTTTACCGCCGGTGCAGCTGGATCTACGCCCATGTCCAACATGGCTAGTGGATCGGCTTCTTTTCAGGGTTTCCCCTTTGGGACTGGGCATATTCCTAGTCCCAATCCTTCTTTAGGGTCGTTTCCTTTTACGTCCCAGACCCAAAGTTTCAATCCTTGGGCTCAGGGGCCAAGTTCGACTACTTTTATGGGGTGGAATCCTATGTTTGCAACGTCGGGGGCAGGGAATCAGTTCATCGCGAGTCATCCAGGGAATGCTTCTTTCCCTGCATCGAGTGCTTATCAGTCTTTTTCTCCTCTACCTAATGCATGGAACCCCTACCAGGGGCTTACATCTTCAGTCAATACTTCAGCGGGGGGAACTAGTCTGGGTCTTGGTAGCTCGGCGTGGGGAGGAGGTTCTTCTCCGTTTTCTACGGGTCTTTTCTGGCAGCCTGGTGCCTCATCAAATCCAGGCTATTCTTTTCAGAATGTGGGAAATCCATCCCATCAAGGATGGAATTCTCAGGCTCCGCCGCGATTACCATTTCTGGCAACGTTAAGCTTGCCAGACTTGGCGAAGTTAACTAATGACCCGATTCAGTATAGTCCGGGTTGGCCTCCGGTTCCAACCAAACTTCCTTCAGACATTCCTAAGTTTGAAGGTAAGAATGGTGAAGATCCGGCAGACCATGTCACCACATTCCACTTATGGTGTTCATCCAACTCTCTGATCGACGATTCGATTAGACTGAGATTATTTCAGCGCACCTTAACTGGAAACGCCGCGAAGTGGTATATAGAGCTTACTGGGGGCAGTTTCGCCACATTTGGAGAACTGGCTGTCACTTTTCTTAACCATTTCCGGTTGCCTGTCAGATATGAGGCTGGGACCGAACTCCTGGCTAATTTTAAGCAGGATGAGGCAACTCACATTTCTGATCATATTCAGGAATGGAGGAGAAGGAAGAGGCTTATCAAAGCCCATATTCCCGGTGAGTTCCTTCTCGAGTGGTTTTTGAAATCGCTTCAGTCAGATATTTCAAAGGATGTATCCATGTCAGGGGTATATTCCGAGGAGCAGGCCATCTTTAGGGCCCAGCAGTTAGAGTTGATCTATTCTCAGTCTGGCATGCTTTATAAGTATTTGCCTAATGCTCCTCGCTCCAAATTGGATCTATCTAAACCCAAACCTGGTCCGCATGGTGACGGACTTGTCGGATCGGTCAGTAGTAGTGCAGCCAGCCTGCTTTCTCAATTGCAGCAGTTGTCTTTACAATCTGCTTCTTCTGGTCAGGCTGTGCCTGCTGATTCTTCACCTTCCCAGTCTTTGTCCATTAATGCTGTCCAATCTTCTGAACCCAAAGGAAATCAACAGTCCGATGAGAAGAAGAAGGGACGTAATAACAAGAAGAAGGGCAAGAATGGGAAGGGCAATGCAAATAAGACCAACGAGCGTGTTGGTGAAGGGCAAAAGGAGAAAAAGAAAGTTAAGTTTCCGTGCAAGCTTTGTGCTGGAGACCATCTCACGCATCTTTGCCCGAAAATTCAGGATGCTCAGCGCCTGTTATCTCAGCAGGGTTCTTCTAGTTCCCAGGCTGTGCTAACAAACCCTTTTCCCCAAGGGCAGCAATTAATTGCTGGCGCGAATCAAAATCCTGAGGCTTCCTCTGGAGGTCCTCAGGAAGGGGAAATTCCATCGAATATCTTTATGATGAGTGCTCACGTGGATGTCGCTACGAGATCCCGTGATTATGGCGGAGAGGAATCTTCGAAAGCTAAGGAAGTTCCTGATGCTACTGAGCCGCTTCATATCACGAAGCCAACTATCGAGTCTATGCCTCGGATACCGAAGGCATCCTCTAAGCGGTCAACGATTAATCCGAACATGAGGGCTGCCCAGAACTACTCGATTGTAGAAGATCTGGCGCAGAGTCCTTGTGCTATGTCAGCTTTAGAGGTACTCCAGTCTTGTCCGGCCCAGTGCAGTGCTCTGCTCACTGCCATTGGAGCTATAGATCCGAAAAATTCTCTTCTGATTACCTTTGATATGAAGAATTTTAAGAAGAGACTTCCTCATCATATGGCCTCCCATATTAAATCATCGTACCGGAAGACTAATATCTTTCGCACGGTCGTTGATGAGGGTGCTTCTACTTGCGTGATGTCTCTCGCATGTTGGAAGACACTAGGATCTCCCAAAGCTGTTCCATCTAGCACCATTCTTACTGCATTCGATGGCCATTCTCATAGGCCCCATGGTATTGTCCCGGCTTTGCCCATCTGTGTTGGGGGCAAAACCGTTAACATAGAGGTTGAAGTAGTAGATGCAGCCTTAGACTACAACCTTCTGTTGGGAAGAAACTGGATATATGATATGGATGCCATTGCATCTTCACTATTTCGGATAGTATGTTTCCCCCACGAAGGGAGGATAGTTACGGTGGATCAACTGGACTGTCCTCCTGTAGACCTGGATGCGCCTCCTGACTCATCTGTCCCTAAGTTGGACAATACTAAGGCACCTATCGAGAATCCGGGAGTTGGAATGTATTCTTCCCTGATGGGATCTTTTGATCTTCCTCCTCCTAAGGTGTCTATCAATGCTATTTCATCCTCCAAGGCTCCCCTTCGAAGAGAGTTCTTTTGAACTCATTATTTTTCGGACCCTTGGACCTTACCTTCCCCAACCGCCACTTTGGAGGAAGGGCAAGTGGGTGGAATGGCATTCCCGATTTCTGCAGCTGAGATTGCATATCAGTCTGTTGTTGACACTGCAGAGTCTGATCCAGCTCTTCTTTCGCCGGAAGAGTTGGATGGTGATGTGGCTCCGGCTTGGATGCTTACTTCTTCTTCTGCCCAGGATTGTCTAGATACCACTCTTCCATCTGAAGAGGCCATCCTGGAAGCAATGACAGGTATAGAGAGACCGTGGGATGACTTGCATCATCGGTCTTACTTCCTACCTAACTTGAGCGAAGTCGAAGCTAGTTTTCCAAGTCCTCAGTCTTCTGGACCTGTTCACCCAGTCTTGAGCCCCTTAGCACCAGAACAGGTTTATGCTGAAGGGAACATGGCTGTGATCTCTCCGACTATCCCGGTGAACATCTCCAGGAATCCCAACATTATTGAGAACGTTTTCATTGGAGGTGAATGTTCCCGTGAAGAAGTTCAAATCTATACCGAGCTCTTCAAAGAGTATAGGGATGTTTTTGCTTGGTCTTATGAGGAAATGCCTGGCATAGACCCATCTATCGTCCGGCATGAGATCAAGACGTATGAAAACGCTAAGCCGGTCAGGCAAAAACTTCGTCCGGTTAATCCTAGGAAGGCAGCAGCTATCAAAGCTGAAGTTGAAAAGCTGCTTAAGGCGGGATTCATTTTCCCGGTTCCTCTGACTGAATGGGTTTCAAACCCCGTTCCTGTTGATAAAAAGCAAGGAACAATTCGAGTGTGCATCGATTTCAGAGACCTGAATAAGGCGTGTCCTAAAGACAATTACCCCACACCTTTCATTGATCAGATTATTGATGAGTGTGCCGGTAACGAAATTTTTTCCTTCATAGACGGTTTTTCTGGTTACAATCAAATTACTATCCGTCCAGAAGATCAACATAAGACCGCATTTATTTGTCCCTGGGGTACGTTTGCATATAAGAAAATGCCTTTTGGTCTGAAAAATGCTGGAGCCACTTTTCAGCGGGCCATGTCCTACGCCTTCCACGACATCAAGAAAATTATCGAGGCATACTTAGATGATCTAGTTGCTCATTCTCGAAAGAGGATGGATCATCCAGGACACCTCCGGCAAATATTTGAGAGATGTCGGTTTTATAAAATTCGTTTGAATCCGAACAAGTGCGTTTTCGCGGTAACATCCGGTCGGTTGTTGGGATTTATCGTGTCTAATGAAGGGATAAGGGTAGATCCCTTCAAGGTTGAGGCAATACTTCGGTTGCCTCCCCCGTCTTCAATCCGTCAACTTCAAAGTCTCCAAGGGAAGTCTAACTTTCTTCGGAGGTTTATCGTTAACTATGCTAAGATTACAAAGGGATATATGAGATTGTTGAAGAAAGGAGTCCCTTTTCTTTGGGACGACTATGCTCAACGCTCATTCGATGCCTTGAAAAAGGCATTGACCTCTGCTCCTTTACTGAGTCCACCCGATTATAGCAGAGATTTTCTTTTGTATCTGGCTACAGCAGAATCTACCATTGGTATGGTTCTGGTTCAGGAGGATGATGCTCCGGCTGAGCATGTTATTTACTACCTTAGTCGAGGACTGGTAGGACCTGAACTGCGATACACCCCGATAGAAAAATTAGCCTTAGCAGCAGTTCATGCTGTGCAGCGACTCCGGCATTATATTATTCTTCGCAAAACTTATGTCTTGGCGGCTGCCAATCCATTTCAGTTTGTCCTCAGCAGGCGAGTGATTGGGGGCAAATATAATAGATGGATTGTGATTTTACAAGAATTTGATCTAGAATTCATGTCTGCCAAATCCAAGAAGTCGTTAGTTTTTGCGGAATTGATCTCCGAGTTGCCTTGTGGAGAGGTGATGATCTATGATGAGTCCTTTCCGGACGAACACTTGTTTCTGATCTCTCCACAAGATCCTTGGTATGGGGACATCATTGTATATCTCCAGACTGCGAAGTTTCCCTCTTCTTTTCGAAAGATGAGCGTTGTAAGCTGCGTCACTTAGCTAAAAGTTATCTGATTATTGGTGATGCTTTGTACCGTCGAGGGGTTGATTCAATCCTAAGACGCTGCTTAACTTTCGAAGAAGCTGAGGCTGTGCTTAATGATTCTCACGGTGGAGCTTGTGGGGGTCATTTATCGGGGCTTGCTACAGCCCAAAAGATTTTGCGTGCTGGCTACTTCTGGCCTTCGATTTTCAAAGATTGTATTGAATCGGTCAAGAAGTGTCATCCTTGTCAAGTGTATACTCGAAAAATGCGCGCTCATCCAGCTCCGCTTTTTCCAATCATTACTGTCGGCCCCTTTACAAAGTGGGGTATGGATTATACTACTTGTCACCCGCCTTCGGCAAAAGGTCACAAGTACATTATCGTAGCCGTAGACTACTTTACGAAGTGGGTCGAAGCTATGCCTACTTTTGGGAACGATGGTGAGACTGCAGCTCTTTTCTTCTTCAACCAAGTCATTGCTCGTTTCGGTATACCTAGAGAGATTGTCACTGACCATGGCAGTCACTTTCAGAACAGTATGATGGCTGAGTTGGCTCTTAAATTGGGTTTCCGGCAGGAGCATTCATCTCCATATTATCCTCAGGCCAATGGCCAGGTGGAAGCCGTGAATAAGTCCTTGAAGACAATTCTTCAACGGACGATTGATAAACATAGATCCAACTGGCACATTATGCTATATCCTGCACTCTGGGCGTACAGGACGTCAGTTAAAACTGCAACTGGCTTTACTCCGTTTCAGTTAGTCCATGGGGTGGAATCCGTATTTCCTATTGAATGCGAGATTCCTTCCCTTAAACTGGCTGTTGAGCTTCTTCCTGACACTTCTAGTCTGGCAGAGCGGCTTCTTCATTTGGAGCATCTTGATGAGCAGCGTCGAGATGCCACCACGTTGAACGAAGCACATAAACACCGAGTCAAAGTCCAGTACGATAAGGCAGTTAAGCCTAGGGTCTTTTCCGAAGGTGACCTTGTTTTGGTCTATGCCCAAGAAAAAGATGCCTTGGGGGCAGGAAAGTTTAAGTCGATGTGGTATGGCCCCTATATCGTCAAAAAGCTCCTTAAGAAAGGAGCGTACACCTTGGTTGACTTCGAAGGAAACGAGTTGTCGGAGCCCCGAAATGGGCTCTATCTGAAGAAGTATTATGCCTAGGCTTTGGCCTGGCATTTTGCTTTGTATATAGTAGATTTTGTCTTGTACATATCTGTTTGATTTTCGATTTTTTGATGGGATGGTGATGTTTTTAATCTGCTTTGGCAGGTTGTGTTGATGTCATGAGTCATTATGGTTTCGCCGATGGTGCTAGTAGACACACCCGGAACTTAGCTTCCGCGGCTTGGGTGCTTCATTATCCTTCCGGTCAGCTGTTGGTATCAAGAGGGGTCTGCATTGGTCCTGCTTCCAATAACGTAGCAGAATACACTGCAGTCATTCATCTACTCTCGGAGGCAATATCTCTGGGTGTTGATTCGTTGGTAGTTTTTTTGGACTCTCAGCTGGTGGTGTCGCAGTTGAACAACACTTATCGGGTACGAGATCCTGTTTTATTACGATTGTTCTTGAGGGTACGTTTGTTACAAAGGTCATTTCAATTTTTAACATTCATTCATATTCCTCGAGCTGACAATTGGTTTGCTGACTCATTAGCTAATCAAGCTTTAGATTGGCATATTAATCATTCAATACAATAAAATCTAAATCATCAAAAACATCATACATTTGATACATTTATCTCATCACATCAAAATATCATTGTATATATATCATCAGTATGTCAAAAAACTTTACAAAATTTTGGATCCATCAATGCCGTACAAAAACTTGGGCTTATGCCCCATCATGTTCAGTCTCAAAAAATATACAGTCATCTGATATGTAAAATCTATCTACTCCTGAGGATCCTGCCCAGCGTTCCTATAGAACATCACTGCAGTGGCCACACGGCGGAACAGTCTAACCCAGTCCCGGGGTACTCCTACAACCTGTCTCTGGACGGCTTCTGGCAAGTCCTCCACAGCAGCCAGAGGGATTTGGCGGGTCAGTCCCTCCAAATTTCTCTGAACGGCCTGGAGTGTCCTATCAGAATCCGCTGTCTCTGCTTCACCTCTGCGGCGTTTATGACGTGCTAGGCCCTCAGGACGTACTGGTCCAACATCTGAAACATGATCATTTTTCATTTTGTCAGTCATTATGAATCCAATCCAAAAACATGTTTGTTTTTCATTTTTCATACATATTTGAAAAATCCAAAAAAAAAAAAAATCATATAAGTTAAAATTTTTGAAAAAACTTACCGACTGCTCCCCATGCTGCACCGGGTGGAAGTACTAGATCTGGATCTCCTCGGAAATCCATCCCGGCATAGGGATAGTCATCTACTGCGATGATCTGTTCTCTCCACCATAAGAAGAACTCATCATCCCAGGTAGTTCGGGGTACCTCGCTGCCCCCCAGTCTCTTCATCATGTCTGCCCAACGGGCAATTCTTGGGTCCCGAGGGCTGCTGATAGTTGAGATGACTTTGGGTCTCAAAGCTGGAACTCTCTCTCGAAGAATGTAGTCAAAATGGTTCCATAGCCAAAGTGTTTTGTATGTGTTTTGCGAATGGAGGTCAGTTGTTGTTTCATGTTCAGTAGCAGGGCAGTGCACCAATCATACACATGAATTAAGCACTCTACAACTATGCTCATGTGCGTCCTGGACGCCTGATGCAGTGAGGCAGATCCTGCCACTCTGCCGATGGTGAACAGGAGGATCTTCATGTGCAAGTCCCTGATATCTCTGATTGCAATCTGAGTGCCTACTTTTTTGGAATCTTCTATGCAATAGAGTTGGACATAGTCCTCCACGGTTAACCCTCCCAGGGGCTTTCCGTGCAAATCCACTGGGTCTCCCCTTCTGGAGAGTCCAGTGATGAAGTATATATCTTCCACCTCTATGCGTAGTGGCATTTGATCAATGATGAAACAATCCTGATCCGGTTCCCAATAATTTACCAGCATTTCAAGCAATCTCACATTACTTTTCATATTGGGCATTTTGAAAAATTTGAATAATCCATAGTTTCGGAGGACATTTTGTGCTGCACGGTCTTCCATGACCTCTTGGTCCACAGCACTATGCTCGCGTTCCCTCCATGAAATTGTCATCCTGAAGAAATTCATTAAAATTTGCATTAGAAACTCATTTTTAAAATTCGGACTTGCGCATACGCTAGTTTCGCTGTGCACAGTCGCGTGTACACGCGGCTTTCCTTCTTTGAACCCGCGTACGCGTTTTTTAATAAGGTTTTCCAGGTAAAAATCCACTTAATTTTAAATTTTAAACGGACAAAATGAATCAACAGGATGAATAAGGAGCCTACCTGAAGTTTCGCTGAATTCCGACGGTCGGTTGTTGCTGGTTTGACGAAACAAGTTTTTAGCTCCCGAGCTCTTTTTCCAAATCAGCTATGCAATAATGAACCATTTGAGAGGTAATTTGTGTATTTATGGCTAAAAAATTGAAAATTTTCGCAAAAAATTTCCTTATGCTTATTTTTTCGATCTATCTTATGCTGTATAACTCGATTGTTTGGAAGTGCCCAGTTTGGTATATTTCAGGTACATTTTGACATTTTCGAGATATTTCCCGGTTTTTGACCCATGTGTTCAGACTCTTCATGGCAGGTATATGATCTTCACTGGCATATAGGTTAGGGAATCACTTTCCATTGCATCTTGCATTCTAGCCTCCATACTGATCACTTGCCTTATCGTCGATCCCATCAGGTCATGAGTATTATACCATTTTCACTCGCCGATTTTTAAAATCATGACTTGATGGTAGAGCCTTCCTTTACATGGGCTTCCTAGTTAGTTCCTCGCTATCACTTGTCGCCCATGCTGCTTTTTATGTAGGCTCGGGAGTCCTCTTTAGTCCCGCCATGTCTTTCGTGTTGAAGCTTCATTCTTTTTCTTCATCACTTATCCTTTTTCTGGCTTATACCCTAGAGGCTCCCTGGTGTCGTTCAGTTGTATTACTGCATTGCATATTGGCTACTTGTTTATCCTGGCCTTTAGCCGGCTTCATTTGGACTCGATGTTTAAGCCAACTTTTGACCTTGATTTTCTGTACAAGTTAACCGTTGCATGCACTTAGCTATCACGACTTGACACCTTTGTACCCATGGATGGAACGTTCCTCTGAGTATCACTGACCAGTTTTCGCCACCTTGCATTGAGCATAGGATTGTTCCAAACCCCGGAACTAGTGCATCTGCTTTCTTGATACTCGTTCTATCCATTGTATCATAGCATTCTTTTATTCTTTTTCAGGCTTATTATGAAAAAGACAAAAAAAAATTAAATATAACAAAAAGAGCGGGA
This sequence comes from Pinus albicaulis, assembly GCA_034641835.2. Taxonomy (NCBI): domain Eukaryota; kingdom Viridiplantae; phylum Streptophyta; class Pinopsida; order Pinales; family Pinaceae; genus Pinus; species Pinus albicaulis. The sequence goes on from CM076576.1 coordinate 170,498,776, forward strand.
ACGGGATGTATCTTCGTTATTTCAATGGCAGTACAGAGTCAGTGTGTCGCCCTTGAACAAAGCACATATACTTATATATATTTCCTTCATTTGGGATGGTTCTAGTTTGACCTAGGTTCAACCTTTACCATGTTTCACTTATCAGTTCTCCCCCGGTTGGTTATCTCTTCCAATCATATGGAGAGTTTGTTTTGCCTCCTGCAAGACAGACTTATACAGTGTCACTTTTTACTGCCATGGTCATCACGGAGTCGTGCTTTTGTTCAAGGGAAGTCTAGCCTGAGTCGGCCATTCTGCGGTGTCTCTTGACTCATTATTCAGTCGGCCTTCCCGGTCTTGTCAGTATCATGTTCTATCACATCGGATGTTTTGATCTTCTGCTCGTGCTGGTTTGAGAAGGTCCCCATTGACTTCTTGCCGGCGGGTTTGTCTCTTATCGACTACGACACATTGCTCTGAGAGCAATCCTAGAGCCGCACCTTGGGCCTATTTCCATCATTGATAGGTGACCTCGTGCTCAGCATTTGATCATCATCATGGGTCTTTGACTGAGTGGTTTCCCCTGTGTTCGACGTCGGCACACATTATCACACTTGGGATTCGTGCAGTACCTGGATTTCCATTTGACCCTATCGGTGGATTTCTCGCCTCTGTGTCAGCTTTCATTATTGGTTGGTTCAGAGGGTTTCTTCCGTGCGCTAGCTTCATCTTGTGCATGTTGGAAACGTACTTCGGTTTGGTTCCATCACTCTACTTCGTCCGATTCCTTCCAAATCTTGGCCTGCGGGTTACACTCGCGCTGGACTGATGTGGGATGCCTTAATGCCTTCCTTCCAGCAGATCTTTTTCCATCGACTCCGACTCATTGCTCTGGGAATAAGGTCTAGAGTCTTTTTGTCAGTACCTTAGGGTTTGCAGTCATCAGTGGCAGACTCTTCGCTATCGACAGTGGGGATTCATCATTGCCTCATGATTGGTAGATTCTTTCAAGTGTTCGACTTCAACTCATTCATTCACACTTGTCAGATTGTACTGGGGCACCTTGACACTCATTATCATTATCGGTGGGTCGTCTCGCGTTGGTTAACG